>CP092879.1:19686935-19710703 GCA_030710605.1 Cordylochernes scorpioides | reverse complement strand
ATGACGCTGATAACTGTATATATTATTATCTTTTTTTTTTTAATAGTGCAGAAGGTGCACTTTGCATGTATTGACAAGATGTCAATAAAATAATTTTAATTGTCAATTGTCCATAATGTTCGTACACATTATTGACTGTATTGACTCATCCATTTATGAGCTATACTATATATCAGCAGACACCATCAACAAGCTCTACAAGCTTGATGCCCTGAAATGATAGAGTGGAGATAAGAAAGAAAGAAAGAAAATAATATTGTAAGGAAAGCATTATGTATTTCTGATAGCTTAATGTTATATACAGATTATGTTAGTGATTTATATTCATTTAGAGCCATGAGAATCATAGTAGAAATATTCCCTACGGCTTTAATTGCAGCTAATAGGATACTGTACCATGTGTTTTATCTCCACACACACAATTGTGAGGCTTAAATAACAGATAGTTAAAAAAGATATCCAGTAAATTATCGATTTCCCACCAAATCGCATTTAAGACCAGGTTTCCTTTCCCGAATCTCAAATACATTTCCAATAAGAATATTAAACAGAAATATCGCGAGTAAAATTGCATTTAAGACCGAAATGGTATAGTCCAAATAGCCGCATCACATTCGGCTCTTTGGATGTGAAGCTGCGTGTAGAACTCGCATAAAGTTTCTATTTATGCGAGTACTATTTATTGTTGGCAAGAAAACATTTTGTGCCTTTTAAAAAACTTTGAAATTCTATAAATTGTCATGTTTGTCTCTTCCTACTCAAAAGATTGCCGACCCCGTGTATAACCCCTGATCAAACAACTTTTACTTTTTTTTCAACTCCTGATATTTATAATCAAAATGGTGTTTTCAACTTACGTGGCTATATTCATAATATAAATTTGAATGCTTTAAAAATAAATCTACCATTAGAGTTTTTTTTAGACCAATATATAATGACCGTATTTCGGCGTTTTAGAGTCTGTCAGGAGGTGGTGATATTTGGCGATGGCACATGATGATGGTGGTGGGGTCTTGTCCACATGGAAAGGGAGGTGCCATTGCCCCGTTAGTCAGACATATTTCAGAGTTCCCTGTAAGCCTGCCTTCACGGTTACCTGGGGCTCACGACACCGTACTTCGCCCCTACAGGGCAGTCCCTTACTTACTTGTGCTGCTTCTCCCGCCCGCCACGCAGAGGAGGGGTTGGACTTCTGGGCGGGGGCACCTGATGATGACGAAGATGATAGAACATTTCTGGACCTCTGGATCGGTTTTTAAACGTGAATAAGCTATATAAGCCTATTCTATGTTTATCTAGCGCCACTCATAAATAAATAACGTTGTTTTATCTGTCATCTTCTTGTTAGAAGTCCTTAATTACTTTTCAGCCTCAACTACATTCAACATATGATCGATTCTTGCTCTAGTTATGGTCTAAACAATTAAGATATATCCAAGAGTCAAGATACCTATCAAACACGTTCGCCTTTCTCTTTTATTATAATATCAAAATGATGAAGCTGTCTGAAATGATGGAGCTGCTTTTTGTATCTAGAAAAAAAAAGAGACCATTCTCAAGTCTTGAAGGCTTTGTTAGCTTCCGTTTAGTGGCTGTGGTAATTTGTCTTTTGTGTGTGTGTGTGTGTGTGTGTGTGTGTGCGTGTGTGTGTGTATAAATAAACTAAAACGTGAAAACCATCGACCCAAACAGTATTTCTATTTTAAACATATCAATATGTGCTCAAAGTTAGGTTGAAATAGGTTCAACAAGGGCTTCCCATTGCCCAAACGTTTTGACATTCCCGGCAATTTATCTCTAGTTCTATCATCATAGATTCATCATCCCCACAAACATCATTCAGTTTTAAATATCTTCATTTTCAAATAATGGGGCCATTCGATCAAATGGTATCGTACTTACAAAATTACTTCGTCCAGTCATCCGCATTTCCGCTCTTTTTTCCCCCTCGAATTGGATCGTTTTTCCGATTTTAACTTCCTCTTCTAAAATAAAGAGTTGATCAAGCGTTTCTTAACATATGCCTCTCAATAATAGTCGGTTTGGTTAAGTTCCACCAAAGTAGGGTGCTTGTGCCTTAACCGTATATGTGTAGGGTTCGAATATCATTACATTCTTTTTCAAAAAGGAGCGATATCCTTATATGTATTGGGGCTGAAGACCATTACCTTCTTGCCAAAGGGAACACTCGCAGCTCCCCCCCTCTCCTTTTTCCCAACAAATAATATGCACTCATAGACAAAACTTAAGGAAGTGGAAAGTGTGATGTGTTGCTCCAGTCGTCTATTTTTTTTAAGGAGACAGAGGCAAATTTGTTCGCACTTGGTTATCTCGTGTGTCTTCAATAAATGTAAGTGTATCAAAAATCTTTCATAGTTATTATCTGAATCACGATATACATGATAAAAGGTACAACCTTCTTAAGTTTTGTCTATGATTGTAGAGAATAGATTTGGTTTGCGCTATTCTATTCTACCTAGATCTTTTAAGAGCTGAAATTTAAAGTTTTGCGTCTTTTTCACGTATTATCATATTATTTATTTATTTATTTCAATTCAAAACGCTATGTCCCCCTAGGGACACTTGCGCTAAATGTACATACAAATATAACAAAGAAAATATTCAACATGGAAAGATACACACAGAAAGCGACTTAGAAAGATTCATAAATATTATTTACATATAGAGATATTCTTTGAATTTTATTTACAGTTACATCATTAAATTTAAAAATATATACATATATACACCTTGATACATATTGGAGAGAGTTTTTTCGGTGAAACGACATTTGTTCTTTTTGCACATTGTAAGCCAGGTAAGTGAAATAGTCTCTAAAACTAATCTTCACTACTCAAAACCCTTTTTTTTTTCGAACCAATGCCGTTCCTGTCAACTTGTGTCTACTATACACGTATAACCTCTTTTTAACAACCTACGGGAATTCATTTTCAAACTAATTGTTGTTATCTATTCACAAAGATCTTGGTGTGCTATAATAGCCCTCAGGCGATCATTCAGTAGTTTTAACTTCACCGCAACTTCTTTCATCAAAACATACCTAATCCACTCCAACACTAGGTTTCTACTGAACTCTTAGTGTTTATACTGACCTGCCATTGCTCCAGCTAGAGGTCTAAAGCTACTGGAGGAATGTCTAATTCGATAGTTTTACAAGAATGTGACTATACAAGAGACTCCAGCTTGTCTCCCCACTAACTTGATTGAACAAGCTTCGTATTTCTGCGCTTCGTCTCCTTCTGTAATGACAGCCTTCCCACTCGGAACTATTACATACCTGTGCCGTTCCGATAGTTCTGCTCAACTCGAGTGGTTCGATATTTCATAATATTCTCTAATGTGTTTTGAGAGGAAAATTATGGAATATACTTTTAAAACAAAAAGGTTTTGGGTCTCAAATTTTCACCTCTAAACGCTTAGTTTATAGCTATACTTGTATATCTCGGTCCTGGTGTGCCTCCTTAATAAACTTTTTCAAAGATGACCAATCTATAGTTTTTAAATAATAATAAGATCGTTCTTTTTAGTTTCTCTCTTCAATCTTGATCTTTCAATGCGTCCTTCAATAAATCTTTTGACTTGGCTATCGTGTCTTGACTAATCAATTCAATATTCTTAGTATTCTGTTGAAGAATCTGTTCTCTCTCACTAGTGCTAATCACCTTGTACGGTTCTCGGTATTTTTAAAAAATCTCTACAGAACCCCATCTTAAAGACTTCAGCCATCTAACGACGCCCTTTGCTGACCGCATCCATGCCCTTCCACACCAATGTTTTCAAAAGTCGATTCAACAGCTGTTATTCACAAATGTCAGGAGATGATTTATTTTGTTGAGTACTCTCATTGAGCTTTTTTAACTGTTGAATATGAATCCATATGATGCAAAAGTGTTTGACATCCTATGGAAAGTATCTTTTGGTGTCCAATGGTAAAATCAAATTCGCTAACAAAAAGAAAACCGTTGAGTAGTGTTTGACCAATTGTTCTAAAATTCGTTTATTCCTAACCCTATTGTTTTCAATGACAAAACTCTAAAGAGGGTTGAAATTGTTCAAAGTATCAAGTTGTTATCTTGAGAATAGGTCCACTTACCACCACCCAGCAACCTGCTCACATTTGATCTATTTACTCGGGAACAGGTGCGACCTTTCTTGAGAGATACTCTCGTTCTGCCATCATCACTGGGATTTTCTGTTTTTCTCTTTTCTTATATCAATCGAACAAACTAGAAATATATAATTCATTCATTATGTAGTCAACGTCTGTATGCTGGTAAAAATAAAGAAAAAGGGGGGGTGAGAAACGTGTTTTAAACTAACTTTTACATGAATGGAACGATTTTTGAGACCCTGTATGTATACGGTTTGCACTTCCCTTTAACATGAAAGGAATGATTTTTTGACCCAATATATATACACATGTGTATGGTTAGCACTTCCCTTTTACACAAATAAAATTATTTTTGGACCCACAATATAAATGTGGTTAGTACACCTTTTTTTTTTTTACATTAAAGGAATGTTTTTCGGACCCAAGCTATAAACAGTTAACTATCTCCTTGACACGGATGGAATGATTTTAGGGCCCATGCTATAAACAGTTAGCGAAGGATTGAATGATTTCAGGACCCAATCTATAAACAGTTAGCGAAGGATTGAATGATTTCAGAACCCAATCTATAAACAGTTAACGAAGGATGGAATTATTTCAGGACCCAATCTATAAACAGTTAGCGAAGGATGGAATGATTTCAGAACCCAATCTATAAACAGTTAACGAAGGATGGAATGATTTCAGGACCCAATCTATAAACAGTTAACGAAGGATGGAATGATTTCAGGACCCAATCTATAAACAGTTAGCGAAGGATGGAATGATTTCAGGACCCAGGCTAATAACAGTTAGCGAAGGATGGAATGATTTCAGGACCCAGGCTATTAACAGTTAGCGAAGGATGGAATGATTTCAGGACCCAAGCTATTAACAGTTAGCGAAGGATGGAATGATTTCAGGACCCAATCTATAAACAGTTAGCGAAGGATGGAATGATCTCAGGACCCAATCTATAAACAGTTAGCGAAGGATGGAATGATTTCAGGACCCTATCTATAAACAGTTAGCGAAGGATGGAATGATTTCAGGACCCAGGCTATTAACAGTTAGCGAAGGATGGAATGATTTCAGGACCCAATCTATAAACAGTTAGCGAAGGATGGAATGATTTCAGGACCCTATCTATAAACAGTTAGCGAAGGATGGAATGATTTCAGGACCCAGGCTATTAACAGTTAGCGAAGGATGGAATGATTTCAGGACCCAGGCTATTAACAGTTAGCGAAGGATGGAATGATTTCAGGACCCAGGCTATTAACAGTTAGCTATCTTCTTGACAAAAAAGGAATTATTTTAGGACCAAAGCTATAAACAGTTGTCCATCTCCTTGACAAGGATGGAATGGCCTACAATGTTAAATCCACCAAATTCTATTGACATTTTGTCGAAGGCTACAGAGAGCTTTACGTAATCTCATTACAAACTGGTTTCTAAAGTTTTAGAAAACCACACAACTAAACTACATTTAAAATATGCAGTCCTCTAAATAAATGTTTCTTTTTTGTGCATTTAAGAAGCTCTTTGTTCTTAAATGTTCCTGCTATACCCTCTCATTAATCTGAATAGCCATAAAGTGTTAGACCATTGAATATTTTTAAAGATAGCGTATAATCTTATTGTTTTGTCCTTTTTTTCAGTCATATTGCGTCTCATCACTTCTCTTATCCTTTTCAATATTTGTGGGCCAAATTCTCACACAGTATTTAAGACAACCGACGATAGTAAATATTTCCATTGAAATCTTCGTTTTTCGACTTTGTAAGCCGTGTTTTTTTGTTTTCATTTTTGCAATTCTAGAACTTTCCTAGCCACTTTTCATTTTGCTCAGAGGAAATTGCGATCTCATAAAAACGACTATCTCTCCTGTCAAAATAGACACAAAATAATAAAAAACGATGCCATCTAGCAGACTCGGGTCAATGACATTTTTGACTATGTGTCGTATAACCATGTCTCCCTCGCCGAACCGTTTCTAGCAGATTTTGAAAGGTTCGAAATTCGCTTTTATCAAAACGGGAAATGAATATGTCTATTTTTCTTTGAAGGCCATGATTTTTCGTTAAAATTTGGTGAAAAGAGTGTTCCGAGAAAAATTCATTTTAAAAGTGTTAATTGCCGCACTGTTATTTTTGTTTTGTAAATGATTTTGGTATATTTATGTTTGATTCTTTTATACGTTTTTTTTTTTTTTACATAATCTCTCAAAATTATGTCCACTTATCGTTTTGATATGAAATCATATGTAAATTTTGCATGCTAATCATATACCGTGGTCACCTTAAATGAGATTTTTAACATCATGTATGTTTCAGTTGCATTCATGTACAATTTGCTACAAACTAAGATGCATATATTAAGACAAAGGCATCTTCTTAATTTATGCATCTTATCCCAGTACAATATCACATTTGTACTATTTTTCATAAGATGCATATGTTTAACTCAGTAATACTGCATTTCGAATTCGATACCTGGCCGTTGAAAGTTTGACAAATTTGAATAAACGAATAGACTGCTCGCACTTATACAGATGTCTTGCACATCCTACTGTAGTCATTGCTTTGTTCAATATTATATTTATGATTATCATGCCATTTTAGAGATATTTTAGCAGTGAGATATTTAATGAACACACCTTGTAAACGGCCAAAGAAGTGCTGACCTGAAAGGACTGAACCAAATTTAATATGTTTACTGTAAGAATAACGACGTTGTGAAAAGTCGATAATTGGATGGGCTTAGTCAGCGGTCTCTCTGTCCGTCCAGTCTAACTCCCATTTAATTACTGCCACCGGTGAAATTCTATTAACCTGCTCTGGATTGGTTCGCCTAATGAGGAGAAGATGTTTGCGCTGCCTTCCTTCCTTCATCGATTATTGGACGAGCGAGCTATCGTCCGTCGTTGGAAGCTCTCTATGACCACCGAGTCTAGATCTTGTGCACATTTATTTTGGGGGACGCAATTATTGGAATTGCTTAGCGAGATATGAGTTCGTCGTTGGAATTCTTTGGTCACTGATTCGGGTTCCTTTTGTGAGCTCTTCGCTAGCTAGCAGAGGCCATCGTTAACGACCACGGATTTCTCTCGGCATATTTGAAGCATTCCTTGTGTGGGCTGCAATTACTCTGTGTTTGCTCTCTTAACGAGCTATCCTTCATTGATCATGCGGACTTCTTTCTTTTTATCACATCTGGCTCTTCTAGGCATTCCTTTTGTGAGATGAGATTATTGAACGTGCTTCGCAAACTATCATTAAGGCCTTCGTTGAAGCTTATGAACTCTTTCTGGCCAACTTACTCGGCATATAATAAGAATTTCCTATGTTGAATGCTAAAGCTTTCCTAAATTTACACGATATGACAATACCAAGCTCAACCTCCGGACAATAAACCGATCAACATACTAAATGTTATCGCAGATCTGCGGCCAACATAAAAACCAACTCATTTCTTTATTGATAGAGTCAGACTTCAAACTACATATTTACAAAAATACGATACTCTCGGGTACTCTTCTCTAGTAAAGAAATATGCAAAGAATTTCGAAACACAATAGAGTGACATCATTTGTTTGTGATACAAATCACGGTACAACGGAATGTTAAAATGACTCGACACTAGAAGAATCTTCATTCTTCTGCATTGAAATCGATACAATGATATATAAAAAAAACGGCAGAAATTAGGGATATTTGCTGAAAATTAGAGCAGATCAGGATGATAGAATGAAAGGGCATTTCCTGGTCGTATACCTGGCTGACTGCCATTTATTTTCAAGAGGAACCCTTTAATTCTATTAAACGGCATATTGTCGTGTCCCGAGATGAATGTTAAATCCTACAAGAGCCAAAACAACGCCATCAAAACTTCAATATTTGTCACGTAGGATCAATCTTAACGTTCTATTCGGCCGTGTGATTGGTGGAAGGAAATTAGCCACAATGGATTGAGTCAGCGAGAAAAGTTGGGGAAGAAAGAACGGGTCTCATTACAAACTTTTGTCTGTTCTCACTTCTCTCACTGTCTTTAGATGACATTTTCCATCTCGCGGTTTGAAAAGCTTATGGCGATACTTATGATATAGTTAGGCTTTGATATTAGTTTACAGCTCCATTATGTGGGTTCATTAGATTCTGTTATGAGCACTCCCTAATAGTATAATTGTACTTTTTGTTGTTGGTATTCCTATTTAAAGGTTTTGTTGTATAGTTATTGTCATTACTGCACATTGAGTCGAGTTCGACTTTTGAAGGCTATATGTACAAATGTTCTCGAATTTTCTCAGTGGCGCTTGATACAGATTGGTGGCTTCCTTTGTCATCAATTATCAACCTTGATGTTCTTTTAGATTTATCGAATATTTTATTTTGTATTTCATATAGGGGGAATATGGAGGTCTGAGTAAAACAGTATTGCCCAATTCATATCTCTACTCTAAATTTTATCTGCATTTACGATAGTTTTATTAGATGGAAGAGTTCCCACATATATACATTTTTGTCTTTAGCAATAGCGAATGTGAGTGCATCTAGTTTTTGAATCATCTCTTTATATCATGCACGTTCATTTCTGACTTTATAATTTAAACAAGAAATCCAGGGTTAACTAGAAGGTACTCCTGTTGAAGGGCGTGTTATCCTGAACGATAGATATATAAAAATAGTAAAAGATACTTAACACTAGATTTCTCTTAGTGATTTCATTAAATTATAGTTTTTTAAACTTATATGTGGTATAGCCATTGTAATCACGAGGTCTATAATTGCCCTTTATCGAAACTGCATCACATTCTATGAAGGTAGAAAGCAGTTCGACCTTGCACCTACACACATGGTGCTATAGTCTATTAACCTAAGATTTGTTCACTAAATCATTCGAATGGCGAATAGTCAGTTAGAGTTAAGTCCCTCAGTAACTAATATGTTCTAGATTGTAATCCGTTAGTTCACAGTCGCTTCCATCAAACTTCGGCAGTTCTGTACCTCATGTTGGGGCCGTCACATTCAGCCTAGACCAACTAATCCTGTTGACATAATCGTGTCGTGACATCGGGGCTACGCAAACAACGCCAGCAAATCTTCTCAGTGTCAAAGACATTCGTTCTGAATCATACCTCTCTGACATCCAGCCTTCTTTTATCGCAATCCACCCTGTCTGACTTCACTCTTTTGAATAACTTCTATAGAGACATATATCTCAAACTACTGTATTAATACTATAAGAACAGAATTGATTTTCAATCACCTATTCGTAGATTTTACACACAAAAAAAAAAAGTTGTTAGCGCTATTCAACAGTCAATAAAATAAAACTGAATAATAAACCATTTCCATCTGCAAATATGTAAATAGAGCTCTTATAAAAAATGATACCTATAGATAATCTGCCTTTTATTTGGATCATTTTAGCCATCGATTTTAACTATCCACCGAAAGTTCTCTCGTTTTTTTTGTTCTTAGCTCTCAATAAAGATACACATTGCTGGTCCCTAATATCACAAAGATGAATAATTATATTTATATATCGAGTGAATAGGAAAAGTTAGTAAATATGCAAATATTTATAGGTCCGAATTCACTCTTTCGGATGTAAGAATAATATGTTGCTCAGAAACAGTAAACGCCGATTATCCGAATAGACCCCTCTCTGTATAAGAATTGTAAACACGGAAAAGTAAAAAAAAAAAGATATAGTTCCGACTAGAACTTTCGGTTACTTTTTAAGGAGTAAATAAATTGTTGTATTCTCTTTGTTTTTTATTGTTTTATTCAATGTGCGGACAAATAGGCGTTCTAACTCTAGTTATTCAACAATAGCAACAGAAATATTTACACTCGTAGACAAAACTTAAGGAAGTTGAAGTATTTTAAGCCGCCGGTCATCTGGTTATTTTGACGGAGACAAAGACAATTTTGTTCACACTTATCTCGTGTGTCTTCAATAAAGGTCACTGTGTATTAAATATCTTTCAGAGTTATTGTCTTAATCCCGATATATATGCTTAAAAGGTACAACTTCCTTAAGTTTTGTCCATGAGAGTGTATATTTTCAATTTCATGAATTCCTTCTAGTCCCAGAATAATCGCAGTATATGTTTGGATAAACCTAATTTTGAGTAAAATTAACCAGGCCTCCAGAGAAAAGTGTCTTTTCAAAACTTGTTTTTTTCTCTAGCCTTCGGGCACGGACGCCCGCCCTTCTACAATTATACCAAGTTTTCTCTTGTAGAAGGACGTCCGTGCCCGAAAGCTAGAGAATAAAATTGTTTTGAAAAGACACTTTTCCCTGGAGGCCTGGTTAATTTTATTCAATATTGATACAAGGGATTATTTTAATGAAACCTAATTTTATATATTTATTTTTGGTATTTAGCCCATAACTTTAAATCCTATTCGGTGGTGTATTATAAGTTATTCATTTTCCTATCACCTGGAATACGATCTCTATGTGAATGGTTGGTATATGGTCTAAGCAATCTAATTCCCAATCCTTGCCACCCCTCAAGTTGACCCTGACCGATAATAGCTCCTCCTAGCGGTGAGACTGACTCGGTCAATGTGAAATGGGCCAAGGCCGAAGACATTGATTCACCATTTACATAGGCGCTACACACTTCCAATTGATTAGTTGCACTTCCTTACCATCGATTGAACGGCCAATTGAGAACCAGATGTTGATATGTGGAAATCATCCAATCACACGCAGGTGGTATGAATGCAGGTGTTGACGTCGATCGATCGACGATGATTCCAGAATGTTCTTCCAGAGATGAACGGCCCAATTTGGGGATGTTTCTGGCTTTCGTCTTCCCTCTGTAGCAAATCTAATTTTCACCACCTCCTTTTTATAGCCGTGCTGTGAGCTATTTCCCCCCTCTTTTTTAGATAAACATCCATTAGATCTCGCTTGCCCATTAACTTATCTTTCCTCTTTAATGCCACTCCGGTATTTCGGAACTGGATAGCTTTACTCTTTTTATCCCCCAAGTCTCAACCTCATAATGATATATTGAGATGTGAAGATAGTGTTCGAGAACTTACTTATGTAATATTGTAAATATACCTTATTTACATAATACTTAGAATTTCGATTGAAAATTTGAGGATAAAGTTTGTTTTTTTAAACATTTTTATATAGATCTCACTTTCAATTACTTCTGAATACTCGGAATGCCGATACACAAATGATATTCCTTATTGTCTATTGGAGGATTAGGTCTTGCTATACATTAAATATAGTTTTGTTCTTGAATTTACGAATATTTACGATTTTGCGTATGTTTAATGCAACACTAAAGTAGATGAAATATTAAAGAAATAATCTTTAATTATTCTCATAAAACAATCGAATTCGTTACTTAGAGAGCATAATTCACCTGCATTTTGAGATTTTTTATTCTTAAGTTTTCCACTTTTAGATATTTCGGTATCTAACCGATATCCTCTTATGTCCACTCAACACACCAAAGCTGGAGAACAACCTAAATCTCAGATTTATAGAAAATACTAGCCGAATGACCCGGGCAACGCCCGTGTTTTACCCCCGATTGAATGTTTTTATTCAAATACTATTTGTTACAATTATAAATTGGCGCCTTAAATAAATGCATATATTAGTTAAGAACTATAGCCTATGTGCTTTATCTGTCTATGTACTGTTGGCTTCCGTAGGCGTCTCTTACTGGGAAAAAGAAAGAGAGGATTCCATTTAGTTATTAACTAATATATGCATTTATTTAAGGAGCGACCCGCTCCAACACAATAGTTACAAAAACGAAAAAGCGAGTGGGGGGGGGGCAAAGGTGGCGTGATCGTAGCCAACCAATAGGAGGGCGCCATTCCAAAAAAAAAAAAGCAAACGGTGACAGAGATGAAAACTGATTAAGAGATGAAGAACGCATGACACTCGTAACTGTATATAGAATATTCCTAATATAAAAGAGATATTTCACTATCTGCATATGTTCACCGAATCACATATTGTCTGAAGGTTTACATGTAAATGGTCTGTGTTGAATTATTAACATGATATGTTCAGCAGTGGTATTCAGCCGTTTTCACCTTGTTAGATAACATCTGTAGTTAAGAAGTTTAACTCTGTATCTCCTTAGTCTGCGACGGCTAATTTCTCAGGTGGATCTCAGACACTAAACAGTACATTCTGGATTATGACCGATTGGACGCAGAATCACTTCTTGCATACTACGTACGCATGCTTCTGAAAATTTTAAGTCACTTAACTCGGGTGAATACCTCAAAATCTACTTTTATCAATCAATAATATCGTAATTTTCTGATATTTATTTTCCATATAGAGCATATAAATATATTCAGAAAATTTGTTAAGGATTCACTAAAATATTGACATATTTGTAATTAAAATATACAAGTATCAGAGTCATCAATCAATTCTGTCATCGTTTGCTTTTGTGAATGGAATAAATACCCAAATATGGCCATTTCTTATAAGCATTGGTGGTTCAGTGGTAGAATGCTCGCCTGCCACGCTTATAGAAAGATGATCTGGCTTTGTATCTTCTGCTCGAATGAATATTTTTCTGTTAGAATTTTGTTCTCGCATACTAAAAATGAACTGGCTTTACCCGTGGTCTCTGCTTTTTGAAAATGTTCCCGTTATAATTTTGTATCTGATAATCAAACATGATACAGCAATATTGTCATGATCATTTTCTGAATAAAACACAGCTATTTTTGTCCAGAACCTTTCAATTTCAAATTTTCTTGGCTAAAAATGCGAAAAATATCTCTTCCAGATTTTTCTCTATGTCCTGTTGAAACACGTTTTACATGTACATTAGGCCAGCTGATATTACCTCCCATTTTCACCGCTAGAGGCGCTGCTTGCGAGCGAAAGGGCAAATTCGCAACGCAATTTGCAAATAACTCGAAAAATATTCGGGATAGAGACCTGAAATTTTCACTATAAGTTTTTCCAGATTCTACTCTATATACTGTTAAAATTTCAGTCAGATTAGTTACGTATGTGGACGTGTATAGCCGACATAGGAACAAACACACATACATACACTGACTTTTATATATATAGGGATTATTATTATTAAAATATACAAGTATCAGAGTCATCAATTCTGTCATCGTTTGCTTTTGTGAATGTATGTAAATAATGGATTTCATATTTTTTATTAATTTTTGTTCTGGCCTTTATTTGTTTAAATCTCTTTTTAAAAATCGTTTAAAATGCAGTCGCAATCATTAGAGAACACATATGTTTGACTAATATTTCCATATGCTCTTTTATTTTTTTACAGAAAAATATTTACATGCCAGTATTTTGGATTAATTTTTTTTATAAACCTTTTTTTTTTTATTATTCTTACTGAGAAGATGGGCATCGCAGTCAGGATTCTTTACAGTCAGTCACTCAACTCAGGCAATTTCAAAGGTTAATGGGGGTTTGGTGGAAAAGCTGCCGTCTATTTAAACTATATTAATTTTGAAACAACTAAATGGATTGCAAAAAAATAATTAAATCAAATACCTAAACACTAATATAATACAATTTTTGCCATTACACACTTTTTTCCCTGTATTTTATGTGTTTCTTCTGTATTGCTATTCTATGGCACTTCTACTATTTATTATTGATGTACTTTCCGTATGAAGGATACTTCACTCGGGGGATTTCTCGGGCGAAGCCGGGTCATTCTTCTAGTTATTAGCTATTTGTAAAATTGAAGGAATCTGAATACATATATGACGCTATTATTTTGCATATCGTTTTAAAAAAACAACGATTGCATATCGTTTAAAAAAAAAGATAACTGTATAGCATAATCGGTTGGTATAATGGGTCGGTAAGGAGACTCTTTGGTTGGAATCTACTATGCGAACCAAGGAAGCTGAACATTGGAGTTGTCAAGACGTTGATAATGTACGGAGAGACAGTACAGCTATGGCTCCTAGATTAATGCCCTCTACTTAGAGCGAAAGAACACTTTGAGAAATAATAAAAGTTGGGATTGATTTTTTTTATTTTTTATGTTGGCTTGTCGCCCAATTGCCGCGGTATTGATCGGCCGATGGTTCCTCTCACACTTTCTCTCTTCCTGTCTCTTCTTCATCATCAGGTACATCTGCTGGGACATCAGACTTGGGATGTCATCTCACAGTTTCTCCTTTCCTCATCATCAGGTACATCTGCTAGGACATCAGACTTCGGATGTCATCTCAGTTTCTCTCTTCCTGTCTCTCCCTCATCATCAGGTACATCTGCTGGGACATCAGACTTCGGATGTCATCTCACAGTTTCTCTCTTCCTCATCATCAGGTACATCTGCTGGGACATCAGGCTTCGGATGTCAACACACAGTTTCTCTCTTCCTGTCTCTTCCTCATCATCAGGTACATCTGCTGGGACATCAGACTTGGGATGCCATCTCACAGTTTCTCTCTTCCTCATCATCAGGTACATCTGCTGGGACATCAGACTTGGGATGCCATCTCACAGTTTCTCTCTTCCTCATCATCAGGTACATCTGCTGGGACATCAGACTTGGGATGTCATCTCACAGTTTCTCTCTTCCTCATCATCAGGTACATCTGCTGGGACATCAGACTTGGGATGTCATCTCACAATTTCTCTCTTCCTCATCATCAGGTACATCTGCTGGGACATCAGACTTCGGATGTCATCTCACAGTTTCTCTCTTCCTGTCTCTTCCTCATCATCAGGTACATCTGCTGGGACATCAGACTTCGGATGTCATCTCACAGTTTCTCTCTTCCTGTCTCTTCCTCATCATCAGGTACATCTGCTGGGACATCAGACTTCGGATGTCATCTCACAGTTTCTCTCTTCCTGTCTCTTCCTCATCATCAGGTACATCTGCCTGGACATCAGACTTGGGATGTCATCTCACAGTTTCTCTCTTCCTCATCATCAGGTACATCTGCTGGGACATCAGACTTGGGATGTCATCTCACAGTTTCTCTCTTCCTCATCATCAGGTACATCTGCTGGGACATCAGACTTGGGATGTCATCTCACAATTTCTCTCTTCCTCATCATCAGGTACATCTGCTGGGACATCAGACTTCGGATGTCATCTCACAGTTTTTCTCTTCCTGTCTCTTCCTCATCATCAGGTACATCTGCTGGGACATCAGACTTCGGATGTCATCTCACAGTTTCTCTCTTCCTGTCTCTTCCTCATCATCAGGTACATCTGCCTGGACATCAGACTTGGGATGTCATCTCACAGTTTCTCTCTTCCTCATCATCAGGTACATCTGCTGGGACATCAGACTTGGGATGTCATCGCACAGTTTCTCTCTTCCTCATCATCAGGTACATCTGCTGGGACGTCGGGCTTCGGATGTCTAGCACTCTCTTTCTTATCGTCAGTTTCATCTGCTGGGACATTAGATTCAGAATGCCTTCTCAAGATTTCTTTCTTTCCGGTTCTTCTTCTTCGCGAGGTGAACGTAACTCGATATCTGCCGAAAGATCTAGGGATATCTTTTCTCTCTTCCTTTTTACCGCTCTATCCGAAGAAGGCGACTCTGCATCTGCTTGGGCATCAGACCTGATACGTCTTCTTTCACCTATTCTCCTTTTATTTCCCCCGTGTTGTAAGCAACGCAGCACGCGATTACGATATTTCCTTAAAATTTAATCATTTTGAGCCTAAAAAAAGAGACTGCAACTTATCCTAAGTTTGGCAGATTCAAACTCTGGTCGGACCTATTTGAGATCGAAGTCGCCTCTTTATTGATGAGAACTATGACATAGATCCAGGCATTTTCATAATTTGCCAAGCTAATATTTGTAGACAATTGTGGGCAATCTCTGCAATGATTAAAATCATTCTATAATTTGTCTTTTTTAATGGAAGATATGCCCTTTGTAGACGTACACACGCTATTTTACCATCCTCCTTTAAAAAATGTTCCAACTACAGTAAACTATATAGGAGAGAAGAGTAAAAATAGAATATCCTCTGTAAGAAAACAAAAACTTGCAGAAAATACTTTAGCCTTTTAGCAATGCAAATTAATGCAAAGAGCCTCTCTTTATGGATGACTGTAAAAACAAAGGATTATAAAAGTTTATTAGAATGTTTTATCGATACGAATAGCTTCGTAAGAAAAGTTGTTGTTTTTATTTTGTTACAAAAAAAGCTGTTTAGAGACGAGATCGTATAAAAAAGGTTGGAGCCCCTCATCACATATGTGTGTTGTTTGAGAATAGATTCATTTATTCCTAAATCGGTCCTTTGTGTATTCTGGTAGTTTTTTTTTTTTCAAATTTCTTTTCTTAAATATGCACATAGTTCTTCTATTTTCTCGCAAATACTTCAAGAATAGTTTCATTTTTACTGTATGTTATATATTCAACAATAAATTATTATTGTTCAACCTATAAAGAACATATATAACACAATCATAAAGCTTATGTCCATAGTTTGCTTGAATACCATTTCGAGATTCCACCCTTCAATGTACAGTAATAAAGCTCTAAAGAAACGGTCTGGTAGATTAAATTGGTGAAACCGCTAGGAGGGTTCACCACTGATGAGTTAAGCCATCCTAACATTTTTTCATCGCAGTAAGGACAGTAGAAGTTTGATTTATTTGTGAAAAACACTCGCGTCTTAATGTTTTCATTTGGTATATATATATATATATATATGGCGCGTTATTGCTTTGTACAGTATAAAATTGGGGAGGGTGTTTATGTGCCAAAATAGGCGTCGCTCCCTTTAAAATTGCGTGAAAGCAACGCGGTTTTAAAATGGAGCGGTGCCTCTTTTGGTTCATGCAGTGTGTAGAATTTCGGTTTAAGAATCCTCATTCTCCTCTCGATTTAGCGGTTGTTTTCATTAGACCTGATTGAAATACTTTAAAATGTGAATCTCTCTATTTAACCTGTATTTCCCCGATTTAACTGTATTCTTATTTTTCCCATGACTTTCGTATAAATCGGATTACATAAAATTATTAAAACAATAATAATGAAAAATAAAAGGCCTTTAGATGGGCGATTTTTTTTTTGTTTTATTAAAAATTAGTTTAATTCATTTACATGTAACAAGTTTCTCTTGAGATGAGTTTATTTTCATTTGTATAAGAAACTCATTCCCAGAAATCTGTCGTATTATTTAATAAAAAATTCGTTTCTTCACTGATTCCTAATTGGCCAGGTAGTTGGCGTTCCTTGAACCTGGCTTATAAATATTTCCAAATTGGTTTCTATAGATTGCATCAGGTTCTTTATCGAAATAATGGATAGATTGACACGTGAACATCTTATAAATGACTTTGGAAGATGAAAGATGGGCTTTGTCTTCATTTTCTTTGTCGAGCTTCTCAAAAATGAGATAATTGTACAAATCAGCATTCTTTGTTTCACATCCAGCTTTCAATTAAAATTGATTCGTCATGCTTCCATCCTTAATTGTTTTTAACATTGGCTTAAAAACCTACCACTTCACATGTTTACCGTTATGTTGTTTATTATAACTATAAACTAACGTTAAATATTTATTTTAGCTTTTGATGACCTGACGCCAATGTCTCTATGTACTCTTAAAGACTTATAAAGACTATATAAATGTAATCTATAAATATATGTGTGTTATATATAAAAATGTTTCATTTCAAAATTATAATTCCTAGAACAAACTACTCTGTTAAGTCGACCTCCAGATGTCGTGGCTTTCCCTATATAAGCCTATTTGTTGTTGTTTCCCGTTTTTCTCCGGCCTAACCTACCTCTTTCCTGACGGAGATCCTGTTCCTAGCCTCCCCAGTCTGTCTGTTCATAGTGGTTTATATATATTCCGCTTTACGCGGCCATTGGGGCTCAAAAATCATTTTATTTTGGTTAGCAGCCCCGTAAATAAAGATATTTCCGTTTCCCGTTGGCTGGCTCGAATCTTTTTGTACATATGTAAATACGTTATCTTTTATTTTCTTCTTTACGCCTCAAATCAGGTATTTCTTCTTAAATTGTTTCATTAGCACAATTAAAGCAAATTGTGATTAAAACTGTGTTTATTGTTATTATCACGACTGCATAACAATAGCATAATATTCATGTATTCCGAACTACTTATACTCTGAAGAAAAATTTGAGGAGTTCCATTAACATTAGAATAATTACAAAATGGGGAATGATCCAGAAACGTAGTTCCGGTGATTCCACGAAAAATTTGCCGGATGGTTTGCTTTAGAAATGCCTGAATAGTGAATGTTCCCTTGATCAACATTTGCTAATCGCATCTTCTGTTAACTTCCAATTGAAAAGATTCAGACGTTTAATTGAGTGAGAAATCAATTTTATTAATCTTTTTCGCTAATAACGAGTTACCTGTCATATTTTTCTTATGCTTGACAGAAGGTAATATGATAAGGAATACCGATAAGGTGACAAACCTATTCAGCTCAATTAGGATCTATCAACTAAACTGTCTGTTACTGTAGGCTTTGATCCGGGTAGTTGGCGATTTTAGTACGCTTCAGGAATCCTGGTTATTTCAAGAGAGAGAGAAAGCAGGCTCTTTGATAATGTGATTTCATATTAGAAGTTTTTTTTTTATCTTCTTAATATCTGACTTTCTATTATTTAAGTAAGAATATATGGTCTTCTAAGAAATAATTGTGATGTTTGAGTATTAAGAGAAAGGTCTTTTGACTGTAAAGCAGTTTTATTAGGAAAGTAGAGAGATACGTTTTTTGCCACATTGCCGTTAAATATAATTCATCCTGAAATGGCGACACTTTTGTTGTCGTGTTAGAGAGTTGCATATTGTTGTTGTATGTGGCACAGAAAAATGTATATTACAATGTGGCCCAATAGAAACCCCCCAAATAGATACGCAGTCCCATTATGGAAATGCCGGCCGTCCGAGCGGTAGGCGCCAGGTGATGCGGTATCGAGCGCCATCTTGCGCCTCCTTCCCCATCGATCTCTGCACTGCCGCAGTCGGACCGTCCTGCGCGGGTGTTGACATCTGGTGTCGTGGATCTAGGTCGTAGTTCTGGTGTCGTGTGGGACTATTGGCTGGGTCGTAGATCTGGTGCCGTGGATCTATTGGCTAGGTCATGGCTCTAGTGTCATGGATCTATTGGTTGGATCAAGAATCTGGTGGCTGGACCGTAGATCAGGTGGAGAACATAGCTGTTGTCTGGGCCGTAGATCTGGTGGAGAACCAAGCCGTTGTCTGGGCTGTAGATCTGGTGGAGAACCTAGCTGTTGGCTGGACCGTAGATATGGAGGAAAACCTAGCTGTTGGTTGGGCCGTAGATTTGGCGGAGAACTTAGCCATCGTCTGGGCCGTAGATCTGGTGGAGACCCTAGCTGTTGGCTGGACCTTAGATATGGTAGAGAACCTAGCTGTTGTTTGGACCGTAGATATGGTGAGGAACCTAGCTGTTATCTGGACCGTAGATCTGGAAGATAACCTAGCTGTTGTCTGGGCCGTAGATCTGGTTGAGAATTTAGCTTTTATCTGGGCCGTAGATATGGCGGAGAATTTAGCTGTTGTCTGGGCCGTAGATTTGGTGGTTAACTTAGCTGTTGGCTGGACCGTAGATCTGGTGGAGAACCTAGCTATTGGCTGGGCAGTAGATTTTGCGGAGAACCTAGCTGTTGTCTGGGCTGTGGATATGGTGGAGAACTTAGCTGTTGTCTGGTCCGTAGATATGACGGCTGAACCATGGACCTGGAGGAGATTCTAGCTGTTGGCTGGACCGTAGAAATGATTGCTGGACCGTAGATCTGGTGAAGAAACATGCTATTGGCTGGGCCTAATATCTGGTGCAGAACCTAGCTGTTGGCTGGGTCGGAAATCTGAGAGAGAACCCAGCTGTTGGCTGGGCCGTTAATCTGGTAAAGAACCTAGCTATTGGCTAGGCCGTATATCTGAAGGAGAACCTAGTTATTGGCTAGGCCGTATATCTGAAGGAGAACCTAGCTAGTGGCTAGGCCGTATATCTGAAGGAGAACCTAGCTATTGGCTAGGCCGTATATCTGAAGGAGAACCTAGCTGTTGGCTAGGCCGTTAATCTGGTAAAGAACCTAGCTATTGGCTAGGCCGTATATCTGAAGGAAACCCTAGCTGTTGGCTAGGCCGTTAATCTGGTAAAGAACCTAGCTATTGGCTAGGCCGTATATCTGAAGGAGAACCTGGCTATTGGCTAGGCCGTATATCTGAAGGAGAACCTAGCTGTTGGCTGGGCCGTTAATCTGGTAAAGAACCTAGCTATTGGCTAGGCCGTATATCTGAAGGAGAACCTAGCTATTGGCTAGGCCGTATATCTGAAGGAGAACCCAGCTGTTGGCTGGGCCGTTAATCTGGTAAAGAACCTAGCTATTGGCTAGGCCGTATATCTGAAGGAAAACCTAGCTGTTTGCTAGGCCGTTAATCTGGTAAAGAACCTAGCTATTGGCTAGGCCGTATATCTGAAGGAAAACCTAGCTATTGGCTAGGCCGTATATCTGAAGGAGAACCTAGCTGTTGGCTAGGCCGTTAATCTGGTAAAGAACCTAGCTATTGGCTAGGCCGTATATCTGAAGGAGAACCTAGCTGTTGCCTGGGCTGTGGATATGATGGATAACCTAGGCTGGGCCGTTGATCTGGTGCAGAACATAGCTGTTATCGGACCGTAGATCTGGTGGAAACTCTAGCTGTTGGTTGGACCGTAGATCTGGTGGAGACTCTAGCTGTTGCCTTTGCCGTAGATCAGGTTGAGAACCTAGCTGTTAGCTGGTTCGTTGATCGCAGCGTCTTGTTGGTACAATTGATAATCTGATGGGAAAGAGGTTGTTATTATTATGTAATCGATGCCGAAAAAAATATAGTTTTCATTGTTCACCTGGAATTTTTAAAATAGTTTAATAATAATATACTGCTGTTAAAATATTATTTCTTATTTGCACAAAAAAAATTGCTTCTCCATCAACAGATATGATTAAATTTTTATAAAGTCTATTCTCTCACCTATAATTCTTAACCTATAAAGTTGAAATTATGTCGAAATAGAATATGTGACCATGTATAGTAGAAGCTAATGTATAAACTAAATCCAGATAAAGGATCCTTGTTTGACGAGTAGTTGTAATGGCTCGGTATGTTGTACACGTTACTGCACGACAATGTAGCCGTGAAGGCCTTCAGGGAATCCTGTGGCTGACTAACGATACAATGGCATCCCCCTGATTCCATGGTGGACAAGACACCTCCACTACTGGGCTATATTGAGGTTGAGAGAGGTCATCTAGGAATTTTATTAGAATAGCTAACTTCTTGATTTTACAGAAATGTTTCCGTGTTGGCTTATTCTTTCTGAATTTATTTATTTTTAATTATTAGGTGATATTTATGAACACAAAGGCTATGGAAAATCTAGGCATGGTAAGCTGAGGAGAAGACTCCGCCGAGTACAACAAGGGTTTCTAGATTACACCACGATGTCTCAACCACACTTATCCTCCTTATTGTTGCGGGAGATACGTAGACTCCTCCCTACAATCCTATCTGCCTTCATTCACACTCTGCCTTCAGTTCTACAATCCCGGAATTGGACCGAAGTTACTACACCATCAACTATGTCAGACTGATAACATCGTTGAAGGAATCTTGTAAGGAACTACTTGCTATCGGAATTTCCTCCACGTCGAAAAATAAAATCCTATCAAACAAATGGGTCGTTTGTTTTCTGGTTTGAGAAACTTCCTGTAGCAAACGATTTCTTCTTTATCTCTTTCCGTATAATAAAATATAAACTCTTATATAGATAGGAATTGAGCATCTGTATATATAAAGAAGTAGTTTTAAAATCTTTGGTAATAACAGAGAGAATGTGGAATCGTTGAATAGGTCGAGTAAACTATTTACCAAGTGTTGTGTGTTAGTGACTCAGTTGACTGCTTCCTCCACCGCTTGTGAGTCACAATCCGTGTCTCTCTTCCGTTGGTATTTCTGGTTTCCAAACCTATCAGCATTCTTATCAGAGAGGTCGCCATTATTGACAACAGTAGGAACTTCTTTCTTACAAGGACTCTTTTAAAAACATAAATTGTGGTGTTGGCGGATATATGAGAATATTAGATATAATAGAATGAATATTTCAAGTAGGATCTTTATTATTAATCATAAACCTACCTTTTTTATGTATTTATATAATTCTGTACGCTCCAGGAACCTGGGTTATCTAAATACAATATTTATATAATTGAAAAGTTTCCTCAGATCTAATATACTGCAATGAATACAGATGAAAAAAGGTTCACCACTGATGAACCATGCACCCTTCCATTTTCATCTTTATTCGTTGCAGCATAAGGTCTGTAGAAAGAGCTTTTAAATATTATAAATAAAAATAAAAGTAGGTGTTAAAATTATTTTGGATTTTAAAGAAAGGTTATTTATAGCCGAATGTATTTTAATCAAATATAGATTGAGAACTTTTAGTTGCACGATCAGGAGATGCCTTCTTTCTCAATTTATCCACCTGATCCAAGTATAAATTTACTTTTGAGCTATTTTTCAAATATAGATTGTTATCATACAAACTTAGTCATCAATATATTAGATATTTTATAAATTTCAAATGATTTTCATTTTTAAATTTATATTTCTACTAGCGGATGTGTACCCGGCTTCGCCCGGGTTTTATCCGAGTGAAAGTTTGCCTAACGAATATTATATATTATGAAGTTTTGAAAATAGAGCAATCCATATTTAATTCATTAGATAATAAAAGGCATATATTGGATTTTATAAATATATATGCCTTTTATTATCTAATATTATGAAGTATAATAAACAATGTTAAAGATTAGTTTTAATTATTAATCAAGATTGTGTGTGAATATGTGAGAAAGATGTAATATCGTTGTTGTTTTCTTGGCCGACTGTTTTACATATGGTGTTATCTTAAAATTGCTTGTTTTGAATATTTTTTTAGATTGAGTTAAATGAATTGCTGATTTTTTTTTTTTTGTATTTATATATAAATAAAATTAACTCTGTTGATTTTTTTTTTTTTGTATTTAATCGATAACAGCGAAGTTACGCATGTTAAAGTTAGGAAAAATATTTTGATGTTAAACAAAACCTGCTCCATCTCGTTTTACATAAATGTTGAAAATTTGGTCGAAATTGATGCATTGTAACGAAAGTTTTTAGCGAACACCACTTATGAAATTTGCATTTTATTAATATAGATGCTATATATGTTCAATATATCTTTGATCATGCTTACAGATGTTACTTTTCAGAAATACGACTGTCCCGTTTTAGATATTAATTTATCTCCCTCAATTCAATGTACGCTTGTTCGGCGGTACATATACTAAAATTGGAATGATACAGAGAAGATTAGCATGGCCCCTGTGCAAGGATGACACGCAAAATCGTGAAGCGTTCCGTATAAATGTTTTTCGAGAGCTCATGGTTAAATCTCCTAAAAAGAGAGTAAATTCATTTTAAGACTGTCACTTATCCCAAGATAATCATGGTGGCTAGTTAGCGACTGCCTTTTACTGTAAATGGGGCACCACATGTCAACATATATATAGGAAAGGTTAAACTTTACACTTTCAAGATGCTTGATCCCCCATTTAGTTACTTGTACTCACTGATGGA
>CP092879.1:19663898-19686835 GCA_030710605.1 Cordylochernes scorpioides | reverse complement strand
GATCTATCAACTAAACTGTCTGATACTGTAGGCTTTGATCCGGGTAGTTGGCGATTTTAGTACCTTTCAGGAATCCTGGTTATTTCAAGAGAGAGAGAAAGCAGGCTTTGCTAATGTAATTTCATATTAGAAGTTTTTTTATCTTCTTAATCTGACTTTCTATTATTTAAGTAAGAATATATGGTCTTCTGGTCTCAACCTGACTGCCAACAAATTTGCAGCTGGATGAACACACTGATGGTTGATCAGGGTCTCTCCCTCAGTTTATATAAATTCTACAAGGCCGCAGTCAATGTCCGTTGGAGAATGATGGATTCACCGAATGTCGTGGTTTGCTTGGAGGAAGAAAACGAACATTGAATGCGGCTGATTCCACACTAGCCCTCTCAATGATATCCTAACCTTGACATATTCTAAACATTGGTACTTTAATTTAAATATTTAATCATGTACGGTTCCTTTTGCTCTGTGTGTTTATTTTTTGTATATATGGTTATATTTATTTCTGTTTGTTTTTTCTTTCTTCTCTCTTTTCTTTCTCCTTATTACTTCTTGTAGTCTAGTTTTTACTTTTGAAATATCTTCCTTTGCTAAATCCTGTAGAGGGGAATCATGTATAGGGCTGGATGCCCCAATAAAAAGGAGTGTGTGTGTGTGTGTGTGTGTGTGTGTGTGTGAATATATGGTCTTCTAAGAAATAATTGTGATGTTTGAGTATTAAGAGAAATGTCTTTTGACTGTAAAACAGTTTTATTAGGAAAGTAGAGTGATACTTTTTTTGCCACATTGCCGTTAAATATAATTCATCCTGAAATTGTGACATTTTTGTTGTCGTGTTAGAGAGTTGCATATTGTTGTTGTATGTGGCACAGAAAAATGTATATTACAATGTAGCCCAATAGAAACCCCCAATAGATACGCAGTCCCATTATGGAAATGCCGGCCGTCCGAGCGGTAGGCGCCAGGTGATGCGGTATCGAGCGCCATCTTGCGCCTCCTTCCCCATCGATCTCTGCACTGCCGCAGTCGGACCGTCCTGTGCGGGTGTTGACATCTGGTGTCGTGGATCTAGGTCGTAGTTCTGGTGTCGTGTTGGACTATTGGCTGGGTCGTAGATCAGGTGCCGTGGATCTATTGGCTAGGTCATGGCTCTAGTGTCATGGATCTATTGGTTGGATCAAGAATCTGGTGGCTGGACCGTAGATCAGGTGGAGAACATAGCTGTTGTCTGGGCCGTAGATCTGGTGGAGAACCAAGCCGTTGTCTGGGCTGTAGATCTGGCGGAGAACCTAGCTGTTGGCTGGACCGTAGATATGGAGGAAAACCTAGCTGTTGGTTGGGCCGTAGATTTGGCGGAGAACTTAGCCATCGTCTGGGCCGTAGATCTGTTGGAGACCCTAGCTGTTGGCTGGACCTTAGATATGGTAGAGAACCTAGCTGTTGTTTGGACCGTAGATATGGTGAGGAACCTAGCTGTTATCTGGACCGTAGATCTGGAAGATAACCTAGCTGTTGTCTGGGCCGTAGATCTGGTTGAGAATTTAGCTTTTATCTGGGCCGTAGATATGGCGGAGAATTTAGCTGTTGTCTGGGCCGTAGATTTGGTGGTTAACTTAGCTGTTGGCTGGACCGTAGATCTGGTGGAGAACCTAGCTATTGGCTGGGCAGTAGATTTTGCGGGGAACCTAGCTGTTGTCTGGGCTGTGGATATGGTGGAGAACTTAGCTGTTGTCTGGTCCGTAGATATGACGGCTGAACCATGGACCTGGAGGAGATTCTAGCTGTTGGCTGGACCGTAGAAATGATTGCTGGACCGTAGATCTGGTGAAGAAACATGCTATTGGCTGGGCCTAATATCTGGTGCAGAACCTAGCTGTTGGCTGGGTCGGAAATCTGAGAGAGAGCCCAGCTGTTGGCTGGGCCGTTAATCTGGTAAAGAACCTAGCTATTGGCTAGGCCGTATATCTGAAGGAGAACCTAGTTATTGGCTAGGCCGTATATCTGAAGGAGAACCTAGCTAGTGGCTAGGCCGTATATCTGAAGGAGAACCTAGCTATTGGCTAGGCCGTATATCTGAAGGAGAACCTAGCTGTTGGCTAGGCCGTTAATCTGGTAAAGAACCTAGCTATTGGCTAGGCCGTATATCTGAAGGAAACCCTAGCTGTTGGCTAGGCCGTTAATCTGGTAAAGAACCTAGCTATTGGCTAGGCCGTATATCTGAAGGAGAACCTGGCTATTGGCTAGGCCGTATATCTGAAGGAGAACCTAGCTGTTGGCTGGGCCGTTAATCTGGTAAAGAACCTAGCTATTGGCTAGGCCGTATATCTGAAGGAGAACCTAGCTGTTGGCTAGGCCGTTAATCTGGTAAAGAACCTAGCTATTGGCTAGGCCGTATATCTGAAGGAGAACCTAGCTATTGGCTAGGCCGTATATCTGAAGGAGAACCCAGCTGTTGGCTGGGCCGTTAATCTGGTAAAGAACCTAGCTATTGGCTAGGCCGTATATCTGAAGGAAAACCTAGCTGTTTGCTAGGCCGTTAATCTGGTAAAGAACCTAGCTATTGGCTAGGCCGTATATCTGAAGGAAAACCTAGCTATTGGCTAGGCCGTATATCTGAAGGAGAACCTAGCTGTTGGCTAGGCCGTTAATCTGGTAAAGAACCTAGCTATTGGCTAGGCCGTATATCTGAAGGAGAACCTAGCTGTTGCCTGGGCTGTGGATATGATAGATAACCTAGGCTGGGCCGTTGATCTGGTGCAGAACATAGCTGTTATCGGACCGTAGATCTGGTGGAAACTCTAGCTGTTGGTTGGACCGTAGATCTGGTGGAGACTCTAGCTGTTGCCTTTGCCGTAGATCAGGTTGAGAACCTAGCTGTTAGCTGGTTCGTTGACCGCAGCGTCTTGTTGGTACAATTGATAATCTGATGGGAAAGAGGTTGTTATTATTATGTAATCGATGCCGAAAAAAATATAGTTTTCATTGTTCACCTGGAATTTTTAAAATAGTTTAATAATAATATACTGCTGTTAAAATATTATTTCTTATTTGCACAAAAAAAAATTGCTTCTCCATCAACAGATATGATTAAATTTTTATAAAGTCTATTCTCTCACCTATAATTCTTAACCTATAAAGTTGAAATTATGTCGAAATAGAATATGTGACCATGTATAGTAGAAGCTAATGTATAAACTAAATCCAGATAAAGGATCCTTGTTTGACGAGTAGTTGTAATGGCTCGGTATGTTGTACACGTTACTGCACGACAATGTAGCCGTGAAGGCCTTCAGGGAATCCTGTGGCTGACTAACGATACAATGGCATCCCCCTGATTCCATGGTGGACAAGACACCTCCACTACTGGGCTATATTGAGGTTGAGAGAGGTCATCTAGGAATTTTATTAGAATAGCTAACTTCTTGATTTTACAGAAATGTTTCCGTGTTGGCTTATTCTTTCTGAATTTATTTATTTTTAATTATTAGGTGATATTTATGAACACAAAGGCTATGGAAAATCTAGGCATGGTAAGCTGAGGAGAAGACTCCGCCGAGTTCAACAAGGGTTTCTAGATTACACCACGATGTCTCAACCACACTTATCCTCCTTATTGTTGCGGGAGATACGTAGACTCCTCCCTACAATCCTATCTGCCTTCATTCACACTCTGCCTTCACTTCTACAATCCCGGAATTGTACCGAAGTTGCTACACCATCAACTATGTCAGACTGATAGCATCGTTGAAGGAATCTTGTAAGGAACTACTTGCTATCGGAATTTCCTCCACGTCGAAAAATAAAATCCTATCAAACAAATGGGTCGTTTGTTTTCTGGTTTGAAAAACTTCCTGTAGCAAACGATTTTTTCTTTATCTCTTTCCGTATAATAAAATATAAATTCTTATAGATAGGAATTGAGCATCTGTATATATAAAGAAGTAGTTTTAAAATCTTTGGTAATAACAGAGAGAATGTGGAATCGTTGAATAGGTCGAGTAAACTATTTACCAAGTGTTGTGTGACTCAGTTGACTGCTTCCTCCACCGCTTGTGAGTCACAATCCGTGTCTCTCTTCCGTTGGTATTTCTGGTTTCCAAACCTATCAGCATTCTTATCAGAGAGGTCGCCATTATTGACAACAGTAGGAACTTCTTTCTTACAAGGACTCTTTTAAAAACATAAATTGTGGTGTTGGCGGATATATGAAAAAATTAGATATAATAGAATGAATATTTCAAGTAGGATCTTTATTATTAATCATAAATCTACCTTTTTTTAATGTATTTATATAATTCTGTACGCTCCAGAAACCTGGGTTATTTAAATACAATATTTA
Source organism: Cordylochernes scorpioides (assembly GCA_030710605.1). NCBI lineage: Eukaryota > Metazoa > Arthropoda > Arachnida > Pseudoscorpiones > Chernetidae > Cordylochernes > Cordylochernes scorpioides. Next base: position 19,682,496 of record CP092879.1, on the reverse strand, counting down.
TATAATTGAAAAGTTTCCTCAGATCTAATATACTGCAATGAATACAGATGAAAAAAGGTTCACCACTGATGAACCATGCACCCTTCCATTTTCATCTTTATTCGTTGCAGCATAAGGTCTGTAGAAAGAGCTTTTAAATATCTATATATATATATAAATCAATGTTTGTATGTTTGTTTGTTTGTATGTCCGATATACAAATTCGCAGTAGTTCACTAATTCAAACCAAAATTCCATACATAGGTAAAAAAATACGGGGAAGACGATAGGCTATTTTAAAAATATATATATATAAATCAATAATTAAAACTATATATTCAAATTATTCTACTTAACTCACGAACAGCGCCCTCTCTCAAAGATTAGATTAAATTATGCTGATGCAAACAAATAGATAATGCTAATAACAAACAATTATTTAAAAATCTTATCTAAATATATATCACTCGGGTAGATATGCATACAGGTCAATCCTGGGGCGAAGCCCGGGTCACCCGTCTAGTTATAAATAAAAATAAAAGTAGGTGTTAAAATTATTTTGTATTTTAAAGAAAGAATATTATTGAAGTTTATAAGGTTATTTATAGCCGAACGTATTTTAATCAAATATAGATTGAGAACTTTTAGTTGCACGATCAGGAAATGGCCTCAATTTATCCACCTGATCCAAGTACAGATTAACTTTTGAACTATTTTTCAAATATTGATTGTTATCACACAAACTTAGTCATCAATATATTAGACTAACCGAATGACCCGGGCAACGCCCGGGGTTTACCCGATTAAATGCTTTTATTCAAATACTATTCGTTACAATTATAAATTGGCGCCGTGGATGTCTTTCTTGTATAATATATAAATGAGTTTTAAAAATTGTAAAAAAAAAAAAATGCATCGGCCGCGAATCGAACCCGGGGCGCCCGCCACTATAATATATAAATGAGTTTTAAAAATTGTAAAAAAAAAAAAAAAAATGCATCGGCCGGGAATCGAACCCGGGGCGCCCGCCACTATAATATATAAATGAGTTTTAAAAATTGTAAAAAAAAAAAAAATGCATCGGCCGGGAATCGAACCCTGGGCGCCCGCGTGGCAGGCGAGCATTCTACCACTGAACCAAAAGCAAACGGTGACAGAATTAAGAACGCATGACGCTGATAACTGTATATATTAATATTTTATAAATTTCAAATGATTTTCATTTTAAATTTATATTTCTATGCTATATACAAGGTATGTCCCATAAGTTCCCGGACTGGGTCCATAAAAAAATAAATAAATGAAAAATGTAAATGAATTTGACTGTTTATTATAGAAAAAATATCTGGCTACACGGTGGTACACCAATATCGAGGCGGTACGTGCACGCGCCCCAAAGTTATTCTAATTTATTTAAAGGTTACACATAGCGCTGCGGCGAATTTACGATGGAACGAAAATTGAAGCAGAGGATTTGCATAGAATTTTGTGTGAAACTTCAAATATCAGCAACCGAAATTTTTTAAATGCTTAATAAAGCATTCCCCAAAGAGAACAATTGTTTTTGAATGGCATTCTAGATTTAAAGCTGGCAGAATTTCCATTGAAGATGATCTTCGTCAAGGACGCCCAAAAATTTCAAAGGACTGATGAAAATGTGCAAAAAATCACCGATTTGATAAAAGAAAATCCTCGAACCACTTTGCTGGAGCTAGAGCAAGACACAGGCATCTCTAAAACAACGATTGGAAGGATCGTAACCAAATCAAAAAGACTCCTGCAAAATTCATCCCAAGACTCCTCACTAATGAGCAAAAACTGTGTCGGCTTGCAACCTGTGAGGACATGTTGGAAATGACAAGAACGGATCCGGAATGGAAAGACAAGATAATCACAGGCTACGAGACATGGGTATATGGCTATGATCCTGAAACCAAGCATCAATCTGCCGAGTGGAGATGTCAGGGTGAGATTAGACCCAAAAAATCCAGATTATTGAAATCCAGAAACAAGGTGTTGCTGGTCGCTTTTTTGGATAAAAAGGGCATTTTTCATCACGAGTATCTTCCTGCAGGCCAAACAGTTATCAAGGATATGTATTTGGGCATTCTTCGCCGTCTAAGGGAAGCGATTCGAAAAAAAAGGCCAGAAAAATGGACTAATGGTGGCTGGATCCTACACCATGACAATGCTCGCCCTCACACAGCGCACTTGATGACTAGCTTTTTGGCGAAAAACGGGACACAAATCCTACTTCAACCACCCTATTTCCCAGACATCGCACCAAATGACTTTTTCCTGTTCCCCAAACTTAAAGCAGTTCTAAAAGGAAGACAATTTGACACCAGGGATGACATAATAGAAAAATCGCCGTTAGCATTGAAGAGCATTCCAAAAGAGGCTTATAAAAACTGTTTCGACAATTGGGAGAAACGATGGCGCTGGTGCGTTGAAGCAAGGAGGGATTACTTTGAAAAGTTTTAATAATTTTTTTTTTTTTAAATCTTACCTTTTTTTTTATGGACCCAGTCCGGGAACTTATGGGACATACCTTGTATGTTCAATATATCTTTGATTATGCTTACAGATGTTACTTTTCAGAAATACGACTGTCCCGTTTTAGAGATTAATTTATCTCCCTCTATTCAATGTACGCGTGTTCGGCGGTACATATACTAAAATTGGAACGATACAGAGAAGATTAGCATGGCCCCTGTGCAAGGATGACACGCAAAATCGTGAAGCGTTCCGTATAAATGTTTTTCGAGAGCTCTTGGTTAAATCTCCTAAAAAGAGAGTAAATTAATTTTAAGACTGTCACTTATCCCAAGATAATCATGGCGGCTAGTTAGCGACTGCCTTTTACTGTAAATGGGGCACCACATGTCAACATATATATAGGAAACGTTAAACTTTACACTTTCAAGATGCTTGATCCCCCATTTAGTTACTTGTACTCACTGGTGGATTTAAACTTGTGCAAGTAGGGACTGTCGAAGCAAATGAAGCATTGGAGTTTTATTTAAATAAAATATGATAAATTCAGGGTTCGAACCCAGTGGTTGTCTAAAATACAGTGGACCCTCGGTTTGCGAGCATAATCCGTTCCAGAGACATGCTCGTACTCCAAAACGCTCGTAGTGCGAAACTAATTTCTTATTTTTAATAATTGAAACTCGGGCAATTCTTCTTGCTACGAACAATTGCACAGTTTCCCACATTTTACATATTTCCCAAATCTGGGAGGGATCCCAGTGAATTTTCATCCATCACGATTACGGGCAACCATCACGAGTTGCTCGTAATGCGAAATTTCACTCGTAATCCGAGGTAAATTTTTCAAAAAAATTTGCTCGTACTGCGAAAAGCTCGTACTCCAAGGTGCTCGTAAACCGAGGGTCCACTGTATCTACAATGTATGCCGCCACGATTTGATTGAAGTCTTCCGATGATAGTAGATGCAGAGAAGGTTGATTTATTTGACATGGAGGCAGGTGGCGGTATCTCTAGCTGTTTCAGTCCGAGGGACGACCTCAGCTTTCTTTGTATTTCTTCTTCTTCCCTGCTGAAGAATTGGCGTCTGTTCATCCAGCCACACATCACCAATTTCTATACTCTCGACTCTACAAGGCAAGACTCGATACATTAATAGCTGCATGTATTATGCTCAACTTGACTCCTTGCTAACGCATCAATATAGAGAACTTCATAATTTAGGTCACACAACAAATCAAGACTCTCAATACATTACTAGCTGCATGTATGCTCAACTTGGCTCCTTGCTAACGCATCAATATAGAGAACTTCATAATTTAGGTCACACTACAAATCAAAACTCTCAATACATTACTAGCTGCATGTATGCTCAACTTGGCTCCTTGCTAACGCATCAATATAGAGAACTTCATAATTTAGGTCACACTACAAATCAAAACTCTCAATACATTACTAGCTGCATGTATTATGCTCAACTTGACTCCTTGCTAACGCATCAATATAGAGAACTTCATAATTTAGGTCACACTACAAATCAAAACTCTCAATACATTACTAGCTGCATGTATGCTCAACTTGACTCCTTGCTAACGCATCAATATAGAGAACTTCATAATTTAGGTCACACTACAAATCAAAACTCTCAATACATTACTAGCTGCATGTATGCTCAACTTGGCTCCTTGCTAACGCATCAATATAGAGAACTTCATAATTTAGGTCACACTACAAATCAAAACTCTCAATACATTACTAGCTGCATGTATGCTCAACTTGACTCCTTGCTAACGCATCATTATAGAGAACTTCATAATTTAGGTCACACTACAAATCAAAACTCTCAATACATTACTAGCTGCATGCATGCTCAACTTGGCTCCTTGCTAACGTATTATAAAGAACTTCTTAATTTAGGTCTTGTGTTGGTATACTTGTATTGGTAGTTATACATTATTCGTTTCATTTCTACATCCTCGACCCTACAAATCAAGACTCTCAATACATTACTAGCTGCATGCATGCTCAACTTGGCTCCTTGCTAACGTATTATAAAGAACTTCTTAATTCAGGTTTTGTGTTGGGATACTTGTATTGGTAGTTATACATTATTCGTTTCATTTCTACATCCTCGACCCTACAAATCAAAACTCTCAATACATTACTAGCTGCATGTATTAGGCTCAACTGAACTCATTACTTATTTATCAAATGAAAAACTACCTAATCCATATATCAGTGTATTTGTATTGGAAGCACCACGTATTTTCACCCTCTCGACCTTACAAGTTAAGACTTTCTAAATATTCCTAGACGTATGTATGCTTAACTTTTTTTTACTCCTTTCTACTGCATCTACCTAAAGACTTTAAAATCCAGATCTTCTATTGGTGTAAAGTATTAAAACAACAAAGCTCTTTCAGAATGTAAAAAGAGCAATTTTTTATCTCAATTCAAAATTGTATCGATTATATTGTATCAACGATACTTTAAAAATTGGTTGAGCTATATTATAGATTTTTTTTTTTAAATCTGCGTTACATTTTTATTCGCGGTTTTTTTAAAATAGTACAACATTGTCTTCTCGTCCAAAGATGTCTCCGAGTCACTCTCAAAAGATTTGTGCTGGCCACCTTATTTTCCTAATTTATATTCCTGGTTTGTTATATTATAATTATATATACAAGTATCAGAGTCATCAACAATCAATTCTGTCATCGTTTGCTTTTGTGAATGGAATAAATACCCATATATGGCCATTTATTATAAGCATCGGTGGTTCAGTGGTAGAATGCTCGCCTGCCACGCGGGCGGCCCGGGTTAGATTCCCAGCCGATGCATTTTTTTTTTTTTTTTTACAATTTTTAAAACTAATTTTTATTATTATCTTATATATATATACAAGATTGTGTGTGAATATGTGAGAAAGATGTAATATCGTTGTTGTTTTCTTGGCCGACTGTTTTACATATGGTGTTATCTTAAAATTGCTTGTCTATATAGATAATACCGTAACAGAGTTTTCCATTGTAAAGTCCTGAGCTATCTCCTCCGAAGATTCTGAACTACACATAACAATCTATATACCAAAATTTTCGTTATTTTTTTCTTCGTATGATAGGCCTGTTTTTATTTTCCTAATGTTAACAGTTATTTTTATTTTTTAATTTAATCTATTTTACAATCGTAGATTTTTTGCATTTATCATCATCAATTCATTTGTTTTGAAATGCGTAAAAATGTGTTTTGAAATAATATATATTTCTGATTCATTTGATTATGTAAGTACTTTGTTATAGTTTTTCATTTAAATATATAAATTTTTCGAATTGTAGATTGAATTATTACTTTTATTCTATAATAATTATCTTTTATAAGTGTTTGTTATAGTTTTTTCATTTGAATTTAGCACAATTTTTGTATCTGGTTATCTTTTTTGGCATCTTTTTTTTTCTCATTAATAAGACCTAATCCAAATAATTTAATAGTGTGTGACGTTTCAGCAACAGCATCAGACAGAAGAATAAATGAACTAAAGAATAAAATCTCATTTTTTCTTTTGTCTGATGATGGTGGCATTTGGATTAGGTCTTATTTTTTTTTATTAATTTGTTATAGTTTTTCATTTGAATTTAGCTCCATTTTTGTGTCTTATTTCTTCTTTATATTAAAACTTAGAATTAAGCTCTGCTTTTTTATATACATGTTTATTACACATTTAGCAATACTTTTTCTTTATATTTGCTCTTATTTACTCATTTTTTTACTCTTTCACAATCAGATTTTGAAAATGGCTAAATGGCTTCACTTCTCCCTATTTGCTTTTGTAGCTTTTCTTATAAAAAAAAATATTAGAACTTAGAATTAAGCTTTGCTTTTTTATATACATGTTTGTTACACATTTAGCAATATATATACCAAAATATTTTTTTGAATACTTACCTCTTTTAGTGAATTTTTGTCAGGGGGGCTGCAAAAGTGCCGTACTTATGCAGTATTTTGATGCTTTTCCTGTGAAAAGGATAATGAAATTTAAAATTAAGCTTTGCTTTTTTATATACATGTTATTTACACATTTAGCAATATATACACAGAAATATTTTTGGAATATTTAACTTTTTTGGTGAATTTTTGTCAGGGAAGCTATGGACTGCCGTAATCATGCATTATGTTGATGTTCTTCTCATAAAAAAAATATTTGGGTTTGGAATTGGGCTTTGCTTTTTGTATACATGTTTTTTACATATTTAGCAATTTACACACAGAAAAATTTGGAATATTTAACTTTCTTGGTGAATTTTTGTCAGGGAAGCTATGGACTGCCGTAATCATGCGGCTGCAAAAGTGCCGTACTTATGCAGTATTTTGATGCTTTTCCTGTGAAAAGGATAATGAAATTTAAAATTAAGCTTTGCTTTTTTATATACATGTTATTTACACATTTAGCAATATATACACAGAAATATTTTTGGAATATTTAACTTTTTTGGTGAATTTTTGTCAGGGAAGCTATGGACTGCCGTAATCATGCATTATGTTGATGTTCTTCTCATAAAAAAAATATTTGGGTTTGGAATTGGGCTTTGCTTTTTTGTATACATGTTTTTTACATATTTAGCAATTTACACACAGAAAAATTTTGGAATATTTAACTTTCTTGGTAAATTTTTGTCAGGGAAGCTATGGACTGCCGTAATCATGCGGCTGCAAAAGTGCCGTACTTATGCAGTATTTTGATGCTTTTCCTGTGAAAAGGATAATGAAATTTAAAATTAAGCTTTGCTTTTTTGTATACATGTTTTTTACATATTTAGCAATTTACACACAGAAAAATTTTGGAATATTTTACTTTCTTGGTGAATTTTTGTCAGGGAAGCTATGGACTGCCGTAATCATGCAATATGTTGATGTTCTTCTCATAAAAAAAATATTTGGGTTTAGAATTGGGCTTTGCTTTTTTATATACATACTAGCCGAGTGACCCGGGCAACGCCCTGGGTTTACCCGAAGGACCCGCAGGTGAGAAACTATAGAAGAAAAATTTTAACAAATCAGAAAATGAAATTGCAAACAACAGAACTACACTACTTTAAGGACATGAGAGCACATGCACTGTATCACCATACGTGTACCATTTTCAAAGACCCTGCTTAGGATTAAAACTTCTCAGAAGCATAACAATAGTACCAACCTAGAGGTTAACTGGTGTGGATGCATTCCTCTGGGAGTGAGACTATTGAGAAATTCAGTAGGGAGTTATTTTGCTTCTCCGCATTCTAACACTCCAACTGTTAACACTGTGGAAACACTGACTCATGTTTGGTAAGCAATTTCAGGGAAGAAACTATAGACATTGGATTAAATAAATTATTAATTAAATTGCATTAAATAAAAATTATTAGATTTAAATAAATATTATTAGAGTGAAAAAAAAAAAAGAAAGAAATTAACAAATTAGAAAATAAAATTTCGAAAAATACAACTATATTGCAGATAAGATAAGAGGACCTTATTAAAAAATACATAAACAAACTGTAATTCGACACTCGATAATTCGACACTTTCGATAATTCGACACTTTCGATAATTCGACCATTTTAAAAATCAAATTTACAAGGTTGATTGTTGTTTAAATACAACTTTGCTTTTGCATGCATAAACACAGGCTCTTGTAGCAAGAACCCAAATATTATTTATAGTCATAGCAAAAGCCAACTTTAGTGAAAACTGATGCCTCTTCAGAATGAATGGAAGACTGAAATCTGAAGGAGCAGAAGATATGGGTCATTTATACTTTCACCAATGCCTTTAGGATCTTTGCGATGGAACGCGTATGGTGTTTCAGCGCATGTGCTCTCATGTCCTTGAAGCACATATACTGACAGTGCCCAAAGTTGAACACACTGTATAGTGTCTGAAATATCTTTGGCCCCTTCGGATACCAACCTTCGCTTCATTCTAGAGAGGCGTTAGTTTTCATGTCATATCTGTAATATAGTTTTGTTGTTTGCAATTTTCTTTTTTTTTTTCCTTTCAAATATGTATCCACTCTGAAATATAGTTTGTAAATTTTTATTCCAATTTATTTTCTTATATATATATGTATTTTTTTTTCATTTCCAAAATATTTATTTATACTTTCACCAATGCCTTTAGGATCTTTGCGATGGAACACGTATGGTGTTTCAGCGCATGTGCTCTCATGTCCTTGAAGCACATATACTGACAGTGCCCAAAGTTGAACACACTGTATAGTGTCTGAAATATCTTTGGCCCCTTCGGATACCAACCTTCGCTTCATTCTAGAGAGGCGTTAGTTTTCACTAAGGTTGGCTTTTGCTATGACTATAAATAAGGCTCAAGGCCAAACCTTGGCTACAAGAGCCTGTGTTTACGCACGGACAACTTTATATGTGGCTTTTTCAAGTGTGCGAACATTGGATAGCATACATGTAAAGATGACCCATATCTTCTGCTCCTTCAGATTTCAGTCTTCCATTCATTCTGAAGAGGCATCAGTTTTCACTAAAGTTGGCTTTTGCTATGACTATAAATAATATTTGGGTTCTTGCTACAAGAGCCTGTGTTTATGCATGCAAAATCAAAGTTGTATTTAAACAACAATCAACCTTGTAAATTTGATTTTTAAAATGGTCGAATTATCGAAAGTGTCGAATTATCGATAGTGTCGAATTACAGTTTGTTTATTTATTTTTTAATAAGGTCCTCTTATCTTATCTGCAATATAGTTGTATTTTTCGAAATTTTATTTTCTAATTTGTTAATTTTTTCTTTTTTTTTTCACTCTAATAATATTTATTTAAATCTAATAATTTTTATTTAATGCAATTTAATTAATAATTTATTTAATCCAATGTCTATAGTTTCTTCCCTGAAATTGCTTACCAAACATGAGTCAGTGTTTCCACAGTGTTAACAGTTGGAGTGTTAGAATGCGGAGAAGCAAAATAACTCCCTACTGAATTTCTCAATAGTCTCACTCCCAGAGGAATGCATCCACACCAGTTAACCTCTAGGTTGGTACTATTGTTATGCTTCTGAGAAGTTTTAATCCTAAGCAGGGTCTTTGAAAATGGTACACGTATGGTGATACAGTGCATGTGCTCTCATGTCCTTAAAGAAGTGTAGTTCTGTTGTTTGCAATTTCATTTTCTGATTTGTTAAAATTTTTCTTCTATAGTTTCTCACCTGCGGGTCCTTCGGGTAAACCCGGGGCGTTGCCCGGGTCACTCGGCTAGTTTAGAATATTTTTTTAGATTGAGTTGAATGAATTGCTGATTTTTTTTTTGTATTTATATATAAATAAAATTAACTTTGTTGATTTTTTTTTTATTTAATCGATAACAGCGAAGTTACGCATGTTAAATTTAGGAAAAATATTTTGATGTTAAGCAAAACCTGCTCCATCTCGTTTTACATAAATGTTGAAAATTTGGTCGAAATTGATGCATTGTAACGAAAGTTTTTAGCGAACACCACTTATGAAATTTGCATTTTATTAATATAGATAAAAGTCAATGTCTGTTGTCTGTTTCGCGATAAACTCAAAAACTACTGAACCAATTGGTACCAAATTTTGCATGTCGCTTTTTATAAACCCGTATTGCTATTCTATGGCACTTCTACCATTTATTATTGATGTTATTTCAGTATGAAGGAAATTGCATTCGGGGAATTCTCGGGCGAAGCCGGGTCATTCGTCTAGTAGTAATATATTTAAAGAATTTTTATATTAAAAGAGGTAAATTAAAATAATAGTTTCTTTAATATTATGTTCATTTTAAAATGTATGCTAACTCTAATAAGACATATTTGGGATTTTGATTGAAAAGGTTTTTTCAGAACAAAAATAAAGTATTTATATATTTCTGTCCTCTAAGCTTGTGTCTATAGATTCATTAAGCGCCTTAACCAAGAATTCCTTCCTAATAGTTCACCTCTTACATCACGTTGCTGAGCTACGAAATATCACCATGCCATCGGTCTTGTCAAAATCACCTTGTGGACTTCCTAGAGAGGACGATCTCCAGTTTCTCTCTGTTCAGGCGAGTGAGAGTGGCCAACTGGTGCTGGCATCGCGCTGGTACATGCAATATCAAAACACAGCGGTCTGGTGGGTTAATTTGGCAAAACTCCTAGGAGAGTTCACCTCGAATGTGAACCAAACTCTTACAATATATTTTTCATCGCAGTAAGGATAGTAGGAAGATGTTTTATATATAAAGTAGGCTAAAATGGTATCCTTTCTTGTTCATTTAAATGTATCTATCCGATATGTACTAGCTCTCTTAGGCAACATGGCAGCTGACAAGATGGATTTACGTAGGTTTAGGGATGAAATAGAGGGAGAGTTTCCTTTTTTCCCTAGGTTATGGGTTCCATCTTTCTTTCTTTAAAACCAGACGGAGAATAATTTGTATGTGTGCACGTTTGGAGTGAGTTTTTATAACTGATATAACGCTGGTAGGAATTGACTTATTGTGATTTTTTTTTATTGTGTTCATCCACAAATCCGAAAATGTTCTTCCAGAAAATTGCATCGATCATATTGTGTGTATATAAGAAGTGTCGAGGAGTTCGCCAAACAGGCTGAAAATCCTACTTAGCCCCTCTCTTTCTCATACAAAAAAAAAAAGTTGAAGAATCGCTATTTTACCAAGCCTAAACCAAATTAAGTTACCAATCCTGTCCCAGTTATTAGGATCATATTTATAAAATGTTTATATATACATATAACCTTATACAACCATGTACAATGTACATGTGACCTTTTACAATGATGATAGCTATCGATAGCTTTCTGTAAGACGTGGAGGGTAGAGCGAATGGGGTATACATGGAAGAAATAAATGATCATAAGAATCTTCTAGCCATAAAAGTCTCTCAAGAAGAAGCATGTTGCTATTTCTGTAGTGAGGTTTTTGCGGGGAAGGATGGAAGAAGACATCGAGGGGAGTCAACGCCCGCCCATCCGACGACCAAAAGGCGACTGAGTCATCGTAGGTCGCGCGGCCTAGAATAGATTATAGCTTGACATTGACCTACGTCATCCTGGAGGAACACCCTACTGACACTTATTTTATAAGTCTCGTCGCCTTTGAAATATCTCAACCCATCTTTAAGTACTTATATCTACTGGATGGTCAGTCTAGTGTATATATTGGATTGTCTGAATTGTATTGTACGAGAGCTCTTGAGGAACACGACGAATAACAATAAGATGAAATCACTTTTATATACAACCGTTCTTTTCTTATAACATATTTCTATAATGATTGCTTGGGGGAAAAAAGTTAAAACATTACGAGAGATTAGCTTACTCGTGGTGAATTCTCCTAGAGCTATTTAAATCTGTTTGTCATCAAGTCATTCTCAACTTCGGTCACATCACTTGAACTCTCTTCTTATCTTCACCATACCGCATTATCTTCCGTAGGTATTGGAGATTGTTGCGACAGCGTCCAATCCTCTAGTTCCTGGTCGGCGATCTATGATGACACATGGGACAGGCTGGGTATAAATTAATTACGATGTAGATACGTCCTCAAATGTATCCCTCACTACAGGTTAATGTACTAGTTAACTAATACTATCGGAATGTACTATCAATCATACCTTTCTTGAGCTGTTACTATTCTGGGGCTCATAGATTGTTTAAACTTACAAGCGCAAAAGAGTTTGAATCTTGAATTCAATACGTACACCAAATATGAATGTCCTCTCATTTTTAGCCACAATATTGACGTTCTAAGGATACCTCTATGGAATCCCACACAGATTCCAACTGCCATACTTTGTTTTATACTCTCAAAATGTCAGTAATATGAAATCCCACTGTTTTAACACCCCCACTCTGTGTGTTCCACAGCCGCAAGCAACCCAAGGTAAGCCCCACAACCTCCCTACTGACTGCCATGTACTGACCATCGTTCCTATGTGCACAGACTTTCGCCTTCGACCAGTGTTTCTGGTCCTTCTGCGAGTCCGACCCCAACTTCGCCAGTCAGCAGCAGGTGTACGAATGTCTCGGCAGCGACATCTTGGACAATGCCTTCCAGGGATACAACGCCTGCATATTCGCCTATGGCCAGACAGGTATCCGCTCACTAGATATCATTGTAGAACATACCGTATTCCTCATCATCAATGTCTTCATTATGCCCTGCTATGTTGCTATGTGAGGCTCTCTGCCTATCTGTTATACACCATAGTTATCTTTGGGCTTTGTGAAATCGATGTGCTGTTCTCATCAAATCGTATTTAGCTCTTTGAAGTGGGAATCCTGCAGCTTTTAAACTCCTGACCATTTTGACTTTTTATGCTTCTTCAAAAACAAATCCATCTTACAAAATTTGTTTTTATTTAATTATATCAAGGTTTAAATGTAAAAATAACACACACATTTGATTCTAACACACCTAGTTTTACGCAGGTTCGGGCAAGTCCTATACCATGATGGGATCCGAAACAGACAAAGGGCTCATTCCAAGGTTGTGTGACGGACTGTTTGAACGTATCGCCTCCAACTCGGTAGAGGACACTACCTACAAGGTGGAGGTCTCCTACATGGAAATCTACAATGAGAAGGTGCACGACCTTCTGGATCCCAAGGGGTGAGTTGTACCTACCCCGACATAGTCTCCGCCACTGACATGGAGGGAGTGCAGGAAGCAGTCGCTGAAGGTGCGGGAACACAACATCCTGGGATCCTACGTGGACGGACTAGCCAGCATGGCCGTCACTTCCTACGACGAGATCATCAACCAGATGACAGCGGGAAACAAGTCGCGGACTGTGGCCGCCACCAACATGAACTCCGAGTCCTCCCGCTCCCACGCCGTCTTCAACATCACCCTCACCTGCTCCATGACTGACCAGGCCTCGGGGGTAGGACCGTTCTCGTCTCCCAGCTACACTCATGGACAAAACTTGAGGAAGTGGTATATTATAGCATGTATATCTGGATTCAGACAATAACTAAGTTATTTGATACACAGTGGCTTATATTGAAGACATACGAGATAACCAAGAGTGAACAAAATTTCCAACAAAAAAAAAAAAAAACAGAAATCTGGCGATTTTAAAGACTTTTCACTTCCTTAAGTTTTTGTCCATAAGTGTATATATACCTTCATTTCACTTTTACTCTCTAGCCAAATACTTCCTGATTTGAAAATACACGCTCCTGTAACAAAGACTTGAAAGGTAACACGCCACACAGAGAGAACTTTTTATTATTTATATTTAAAAGTTGTGTATACATGGCTTGTTGTGTATGAAGAAAGGCTTACCTGAAAGCTTTAAGCCTTTCATCAGCTTGATGAAATGATCACAATATACACCGAACTGATGAAGAGCGTGTCTGAAAGCTTTAATTCCATTTTGATACAAGAAAAAAAGTTGGCGATTTAGTTTACTCTTTGGTTATTGTCGACACTAACAAGCCCTTCTGGATGTATTGATGTAGTACATTTCTCACAAACATGAGAGATAGCTATCGCTCTGTGGAATTTATTTTTATATTATGTTTAGATGGCCATTGATTTATTCCAACCATTTTGTTAAATAAAGAAAAGGTCGTTTCGGAAATGAGAGAAATAAAAACATGCTTTCAACGAAATAATTGCTTTGAATAGATTTTTTAATGTTTAGCTGTGAAGAAAAACTGTGTTTACACATATATGTAACTCTTTAGATAATAAAAAGGCATATATATTGGTTTGAATCAAAGAGTTATTTGCTAATATTTCGGTTGGCTGAATGCCAACCTTTGTCAAGGCATTACATTTTATATAAAAAAAATTCAGCGCCGCATAGTGTCATTATATTACAGTTAAAACAATTTTTTTAAATGTAACCCAGCATTGGCACAACAGACAAGGCAGATAAAGAGTAACTGAACGTGAACTTCCTACAACAGCACGTGATTGCTGCAGGTCACAGGGGAGAAGGTTTCCAAGATGAGCCTGGTGGATCTAGCTGGCAGTGAACGGGCCGTCAAGACAGGCGCAGTTGGCGAGAGGCTCAAGGAAGGTTCCAACATCAACAAGTAAGCGATATATACCAAACAAATTACCTAATTTGTAAAAAACATGCAATTTCATATTTTACATCAATTTCGCCAATGTCTCTCCAGTCAACATTATATATGTAGTACAATAGAACACCTCCCTGTAAAGGACAACACCTAATTGCAGAGCCAAAGTGTCCTTTAGAGACAGGGGTCCTCTTACTGGAGAGTTGCTAAATACAAGTAGTAGTAAAGAAGCTAATTTTGCAAATGAAAACCTTCCTTTATAGAAAGGTGTCCTCTCATGGAGGTTCTACTGTAATACCAAAAATTAACATAGCCACTTCGCCTGCTAAAAGACTATCTTGGTGGATTTGGATGATTCAATGGGTCCTCTCTGTGTTCAGATTCTTGTAGTATTAATTCATTCTTCTTTTCGAAATTCTCTTCTCTAAGTTCCCCTAGCCATGTTGTTTGTAGGTACTTATAAGTTAATGACGGTGACGGTGAACAGGTCTCTCACCACACTGGGGTTGGTCATTTCCAAGCTGGCTGACCAGGCTTCCAGCAAAGCCGCGGACAAGTTCGTTCCCTACCGCGACTCTGTCCTCACCTGGCTGCTCAAGGTACGTTCTTCAACCCACATCCCACTTGGAACTATTGCAATTCATATAACACTTATCCTTTTAATATTATGTATTAGTGCGCCATATGTTATGTTGTTGTGTCCACTGGCATATGTTATGTTGTTGTGTCTACTGGCATATGTTATGTTGTTGTGTCTACTGGCATATGTTATGAGAAATCTAAATATTTTTTTACGTGTATGATTATTTTTTTTATTCCTATTATTTTATCATTGCAGTAAGGACAGTAGAAATAGTTTCATTTCCAAAAATAATCATACGCGCCAAAATAGATTAGATTTCTTATATGTATTCTTTTATTTCATGAGGCGTATCTTTTGGATTTTACAAAACTTTTTATAGAAATATTTTGGCGAGCGGCACTCTGGTCTTTATCAAAACTAGTATTTTACTTATCTCAAGAGCACGTGGTACAGACAATGATAATCATTACGGGTAGTTAGCATTTTCCCATACAAGATGCCTGAACCTCGTTTGGTTACAGCACTTACTGATGGGTTAATCATCATATATAAAAATGAAATGCGAAATCGATGTTTGTTATCGCATCACGCAAAATCTACTGACTCAATCATTATGGAATTTCGCATGTAGGTAGCTGAAGATTTCGTTTAACATATAGGCTATTCAAAAAACTAAAAAAGTTAATGTGCTTTTTTTTAAAAATAAAAAAACAAAAAGCGTTAGTTCCAGTCTTTTACCGCTAGGGCGCAGCACTGGTCGCGACGATAAATGAATTTGATTTTTTAAAGCATCGGTGGTTCAGTGGTAGAATGCTCGCCTGCCACGCGGGCGGCCAGGGTTCGATTCCCGGCCGATGCATTTTTTTTAAACAATTTTTAAAACTCATTTATATTATATCTTCTATATAAATGGAAATTTCATAAGTGGTGTTCGCTAAAAACTTTC
Source organism: Cordylochernes scorpioides (assembly GCA_030710605.1). Classification (NCBI taxonomy): domain Eukaryota; kingdom Metazoa; phylum Arthropoda; class Arachnida; order Pseudoscorpiones; family Chernetidae; genus Cordylochernes; species Cordylochernes scorpioides. The sequence continues at coordinate 19,666,437 of CP092879.1, read as the reverse complement.
GTTACAATGCATCAATTTCGACCAAATTTTCAACATTTATGTAAAACGAGATGGAGCAGGTTTTGCTTAACATCAAAATATTTTTCCTAACTTTAAAATACATAACTTTGCTGTTATCGATAAAATACAAAAAAATTCAACAGAGTTAATTTTATTTATATATAAATACAAAAAAAAAATTCAGCGATTCATTCAACTCAATCTAAAAAAATATTCAAAACAAGCAATTTTAAGATAACACCATATGTAAAACAGTCGGCCAAGAAAACAACAACGATATTACATCTTTCTCACATATTCACACACAATCTTGATTAATAATTAAAACTAATTTTTATCATTGTTTATTATACTTCATAATATATAATATTCGTTAGGCAAACTTTCACTCGGATAAAACCCGGGCGAAGCCGGGTACACATCCGCTAGTATTTTATAAGAATCGAGTCATGGTTGTTGAAAATCGACAGTATTTTTCACGCTATAAATATTATCGATAAAGACGAACGTGCCTCTCGCCGAATCTTTCCTTCTCAAAAAAAAAAAAAAAAAAACGCGCCTAATGAAATAAACCGCTTGAATGAGTTCATCAGCAGAGATATGTCAACTCATGTGTCCAGGACAACCTGGGAGGCAACAGCAAGACAGTGATGGTGGCCACCATCAGCCCAGCCGCTGACAACTACGAGGAAACACTCTCCACCCTCCGCTACGCAGACCGCGCCAAGCGCATTGTCAACCATGCTGTGGTCAACGAAGATCCCAAGGCCAAGATCATCCGCGAGCTGCGCAAGGAAGTGGATGTTCTCCGGGAGCAACTTAAGCATGCCACGGTATGGCAAGATCCTACCCAGGTCAGAAATTTACATTATTTAAAATTAACTCCTTGGGGTGAAAAAACTTCTAACATCATTAATTTTCAGTTCTTTCAACGTGAAGTCTGTCAACGGTTCTTTTTTCCCTAACTCGTAACCTTTTGTTTTTTAACTTTTTATACCTCTTGTGTTTTTGTGTTATAACAATGAAACAGAGTTATATAGATTAACATATCTTGCCTTTTTTCCCTTGTCTTTTTCCTCTCTTTCCATATACAGTTGACTCCCGTATCACACGAATTCATACAATTCAGCTTACCAAATTGGTAGTGTTTAAAACGGAGATCATTTACAGAACTCCAAGTTCATTCTATTTTAGCATATACCATTAACGGGTTACCCAAAGAATAGTAATGTAGTCGAGGGCTTACATTGGTTAGCTGTAAATGCTAAAATGAAGAAACTTTGCTGTATGTACTGCATAGTTATGAATCAATGTGATTTAGTATCCGCAATATATAAACTGCAGCGTATACTTGAAAGATGATTTTTTAAATGATTATTCTAAAGTAGAGATTTTTCAATGTATATATTATTTATTTAGAGTATGATTGAATTCGTGTAAACCGGATTCTACTGCATATAGAATTAATATGAAAGAATGCGTTAAAAAACGACACGTTTAAATAACCCGTTTTCTAATCGGGCCTTTACATGGGGGTTTCAGCAAAAAGAAGACGTCCACGAGAGGCTGGTGGAGTCTGAGAAGTTCATCAAGGAATTGTCCCAGACCTGGGAGGAGAAGCTCAGGAAGACGGAGAAGATCCACCAGGTAAGACATCTCCCGATGTCTGAGACAGAACCTCGAAGCTGGGCTGCGACAGGAGCGGCAACAAGCCCTGGAGAAGATGGGCATCTCGGTCCAGGCGTCAGGCATCAAGGTGGAGAAAGACAAGTATTACCTCGTCAACCTCAACGCAGATCCTTCCCTCAACGAGCTCCTTGTGTACTACCTCAAGGTATTGTTACTACTTCTCTGTTCATCCTTTTTCTTTGTTACCGTGCGTCTTCTTCAGAATTAATTTCTTGGGCAAAATAATACTTATAAAATACCCAGTCGTAAACAATACCCATATAACAACTAACTAGAGGGTAGAACTATTTAATGCTGTTGTTATTTTAAGTTTTAAAGAACGATTTTCTCTACAATTATTGAATCACTACAGAGAGAATCATATTGTTATTTTAAGTTGAAGATCGATTTTCTCTACAATTATTGAATCACTACAGAGAGAATCTAATTGTTATATCAAGTTGAAGATCGATTTTCTCTACAATTATTGAATCACTACAGAGAGAATTTAATTGTTATTTTAAGTTGAAGATCGATTTTCTCTACAATTATTGAATCACTACAGAGAGAATCATATTGTTATTTTAAGTTGAAGATCGATTTTCTCTACAATTATTGAATCACTACAGAGAGAATCTAATTGTTATATCAAGTTGAAGATCGATTTTCTCTACAATTATTGAATCACTACAGAGAGAATCTAATTGTTATTTTAAGTTGAAGATCGATTTTCTCTACAATTAGTGAAGCCTTACAGAATCATATTTCCATAGTTTCATTAAACACCATCACCAAGAATAAACCTTCATGTACAGACTATATAATCGGAATCAACATACAATAGTTTTAGCGATCAGATGGATTGGTGAAA
>CP092879.1:19642877-19663798 GCA_030710605.1 Cordylochernes scorpioides | reverse complement strand
TCGCCAGAAAGGTTACCCACTGATTATTTTTATAATCCGTTCACTAATTTTAGAAATTCGTCTTTTATATTAAGGGGGGGGCAAGAGAACGTTGAAAACGAGCATATATATGAATGGCTTCTCGTTGTTCTCTTTATTGTAATTTATTTCTATTGCATGCACCTTGTTTTACTCAATATGAACACTAAAATGTGAATTCTCCCTCTCTCTCTCTCACGCACACACATATCCTTAACATCTTAATAAATTATGGTCCATCAATAAAATGAGAGTAATGTTGCAGGAACGAACTTTGGTGGGGCGACACGATGCACCTGTAGAACAAGATATCCAACTGAAAGGTCTGGGTATAATGCCCGAGCACTGCATCATTTCCCTGGAGGAGGGAGACATATTTGTGACCCCCTTGGAAGGTGCGCGCACCTGTGTCAATGGATCCGTCATCACAGAGCGCACCCAGCTTCGACATGGGGACCGACTCCTGTGGGGAAACAACCACTTCTTCCGGCTGAACTGTCCCAAAGCTGGAACCCCGAGCCAGCCCAGCGGCAGGCCTATCGACTACGAGTTTGCTCGTGAGGAGTTGATGATGAAGGAGCTCAGTAACGATCCCATCCAGTCAGCTGTCAAGGCCCTCGAGCGCCAGCACGAGGAGGACAAGCACCATGCTCTAGAGCAGCAAAGACAGCTCTACGAGAGACAGCTGCAGAAGCTGCGCAGTCAGATGTCGCCCAGCACGCCCTATGCACCGTATTCTTTAGGAGGCATAGATCCTCTGTGGGGGAAGCTGGCGGCGGGGGGACTGCCCAGTCCGGGGGTGCAATCCCGGGTGGAGCGCTGGACTCGTGAACGGTAGGTTCACCGGATGTAATAGCTAGGTCAGTTCCGTATTTATTTAGTTTTAATTTTCCCATTTTGTTTTTGTTTGGAAAAGGGAGCTACTTAATGCCCTCTTTGGTCTACCTGAGGCGGAGAGGTAAGTGAGTGTGCTGCTTGATCGCTTCGCCATCGCACCCATCTTTCTTCCTCTACGGTGCCTTTGTCAACAACCCACGAGCAATTTCTTTCTGCCCACAACTAACGAACTCAATTCTAACCGAAAACACGGCAATTGAAGGGGGAAAGACATCCACGAATCCAGTTTCAAATCGACATTAACACCTAATCTCATTGCAATCATCAATCACTACTAATCTACAGCAGATATTATCGAAAAGCTCAAGCCTCGATACTTTATGGTTGAAAGGAGATAAAGAAAGAAACACGTGATCTATCACTCGCTTTAAACGATTGAGCTCTAGACGGCGGTCGATATGCAACCCTTCCTTCAAAGAGTGATTAGTTTATTTTCCGTCAAACACAAATAATTTAAAGTTCTTAATGGCGTCATTTACTACACAACTGAACTTAACGAAATCCGTTGGAAGGAAGCTTCCCGCAATGTTTTATTGTTTTACTAGAGGTTTCAGGTGTAGGGCATAACACAGGCGTTTCAGTCTAGGTAGACCACTATCCAATGGTGTGGGGCATAACAGTATAATTGCAAGATGATGAAATAAAAATTGCCTCCCAGGGGACTCTAGGTGTCGCTTAGCTAGAAGGAGGGCTACCAACTTATGGACCTTCTAGGTCTGGGTGTTCCTTCCTAGGATGTGGGGCATAACAAGGGTACATACACATGGGTGTTGTCTGTGTGCTGTGAATAATAAACAATAATGAAAATATAATATTGGCTCTGAAGGTGGTTCTTGACCATTTATAAAAACGATTATTTGTTTTACACCAAAGTGTGGTTGTAGTGTCTTGTCCCACCATAGAAAGGGGGGGGGGGGGGGTGCCATTGCCCCGTTAGTCAGCCACATTTTTCAGAGTTCCCTGTTCACGGTTACCGTAGCGGCTCGAGGCTCACTACACCGTACTTCGTCCTACAGGAAAGTCCCTTACTTGTGCTGCTTCTCCCGCCCGCCACGTAAAGGAGGGGTTGGACTTCTGGGCGGGATCAAAAGTATTAAAACTCCAATATACCATATAGTTTTGAAGCGACGTGTGCCTCATTAAACTTCTGCTGGGCCAACTTTCGGGCTTTAAAACGAAGTATAGTGTCAGATTTTTCGATAGCTTTTCTACAAATAAAGTCGGCCATTATTCTTTAAAATAATTAGAAATAAGATGGAAGTATTAAAACCATGAATGTTTCTATTACACATAAACAAACTTCTACGGTTTTTACTGCGATGAAAAATATTGGGAAGCTTGACTCATCATTGGTGAACCCTTCTAGCGGTTTCGCCAATTTAATCTACCAGACCGCTTTTTTTTTAGAGCTCTAATACTGTATTGGACGATTCTGCTTATATATGCCTTACTGAAGGGTGAAATTTTAGAAATGGTATTCAAGAAAACTATGGACATAAGCTTTTAAGACAGCAGAACTATTTGTATCGAACAATGCTCTTCCGTAAGGACAAAGCCAGTTGAGCCAAGCTCTTCCAATATTTATGTGTAAAAGAAACATTCGTTGTTTAACACTTTCATTTCTTATATATAGATGGCACGTTATAATCAACGATGAGTTGATATTTATTCCAATAGATGGCGCAAACCATCAGCCGTTTTCAGTTCTCATGGAATGGGGTGTAGGGGTGCAGCTTTCGTTGATCATGGCACCATGATCCAGGCACACTTTGGTAATAACAAAATCTACCCCACTTGCCCAAAATGTAGCTTGGCACCTGCAGCTCCAGAACACATTTTGGCTTGCATTAGATGCACTAAACAGGACCTTTGGGAGAGGCCGCTGCTCATCATAAAGCAGCTCGAGGAGCATGAACTCATGGAATTCGTGTAATCTTTACACAAGGGGGTAAGAAACAACAACAACAACAAGTTTTCAGTTGCATAATTAGGAGATGCCTTTTTCTCTTAACTAAATAAAGAGTGAATATATCTACACCACGGTTATTTAAACCTTTTTTTTTCCAAGGAAGGCGGGGGTTATATGTACCTAATGGAGTGTTAAAGAGTGAATTACGGTGAAGGGAGAGGAATACCCTCCGAGCTAAATACACTTACAAATACGTAAGAAGGTTAAAAATATTAATGCGATCTCTCATTAAATATATTCGGAAAACTTTCAAGCATTTGCTCTTCGTCTTTTTACTTTTTATTGTACACTCAACTTTATACCGGTCTCTGCGTTTTTCCACCACTTTAGAGGCAGCGTGTCAAATGGACATAATATATATCTCCATAATGTTTTTATGAAACTCTATATAACAATTACCTATATAGGTAAATAACATCAAATCACATATCTTTCTATCCCGCGGTATGGTGAAACTTGGGAAGTGGAGGTCAGGTGTCATTCTATATAGTGTGTGAGAGATATAATAACGCGCGCGCGCGAACATGTCTTAATGTGCAATGAGAAATTCTGTGGTCATTATTTATATTTGATACTTATTCCTTACTTAGTTTATTTCAATAGTATTGAGTATCGATTAAAAACCCTGTACGATTTATAAATGAATAAAACAAAGCTTCAAGGGCTGCGTATTACAATATCTCTACAATAGAAGGGCGTATGTGCCCGAAAGCTAGTATTATATTCGTTATAATAAAAGATACGCAGCCCTTGAAGCTTTGTTTTATTCATTTATAGTATTGAGTATCTACTCCGTAATTTATTTGGGAACTGATTTTTAATAGCTACTGGATAATCTTGGTTGGTATTTTGTTTGATCGCTAGAAATAAATATGAAATAACATGTCAACTGTCCTCAGTTACCTATCTGTTGAGAATGTTTGGATGAATCATGGTGTAAGTGGGTGATTCTATCTAGCTGTGCTACGTAGAAATCCTAGATGATCTAAAAAGGCAGCTCTCTTGGGAGGAATAAAGTTCTTCACAAGCGGATGGATTCGTACAGTTTAAGTTGGGGTGTTGTATTAATACGGTGCTGAGGCACGAGAATGCCCATGTCGAATCTATGAATCACAGTTTCATTTGATTTCATTAGCTTTTCACAAATTCTGGAAAACAGCACAGACAATAGGCGCAACAGAGATGATGTATCTAATTTGAAGAAAGGTCGATGTTAATCTCCACTCTCTGTAGATAACTGCTATGTTACTTCTGTTTATCCATCTGGGAGAATCCTGTATGGGACGAATGTCCTTAATAAAAAGACATTTTTTGTTGTTGTTGTATTTAGATACTGAAGAGAGTCAAAAATGGAAGCATTTTTCATCCGTCTTAGTAAAATGCGATGGAAGCTGGGAGCAATCTTAGGCTTTTTGTCCCACAATATCTAGGCTAGGTTTTGACTGGACGCTTTACATCTGTTGAGTTATTTTTGATCGCTGGCCTCCTTTATGACCCAGGCTTAAAATCAGCAGAATTCCGGTCGTTAGGAAATCCGTGATAGAGGGTGATGTTTGAATACACTTTGTCTTTTGTATTTGTGTGCACCTGTGTTTGTCTTAACTCCCTGTTTCCGCACTGTGTGTACGTAATTCTTCGGCTTGTTGAATGTATGTGCTGGTGGCACTACGTGTACAGCGTTTCTCGACAGTATTTCCATACACTTGCCTCTTTGACATTCCCTCTTTCAAGTAATTTGTTTAACGAGAGAGGATGAATATGATATGGAAATGCTGTTCAAGAAATGCTGTGACATTCACAACGTATATTGACAACGTGTTCTGTGGTGACAGAGACGACCTGTTCAAGAAGAGCCTGGCCAAGCTGCGCGAAGACATCGCCCGCGCCAACCAGCTCGTGCGGGAAGCCAACTTCCTAGCCGAGGAGATGGGGAAACGCACCCACTTCAAAGTCACCCTGCAAATACCAGCGGCCAACCTCGGCCCCAACCGCAGGCGACGCGGGGCGTTTGTAAGCGAGCCGGCTATCCTGGTGCGACGTGAGCCTCGCGGGTCGCAGGTCTGGTCCATGGAGAAACTGGAGAACAAACTGATCGACATGCGCGAGATGTTCGAGTCCGGTGTACGCCGTGCTGAAGATGACCCCAAGGTAGCCGACCCTTTCTACGAGTCACAAGAGAACCACAATTTGATTGGGGTGGCCAATGTCTTCCTGGAAGTCCTATTCCACGATGTCACCCTGGACTACCACGTTCCCGTCATCTCCCAGCAGGGAGAGATTGCGGGGAAGCTCCACGTCGAAGTGGGTCGAGTGGCAGGCGCTCTGGGCGACCGCGAGGGCGATGCCGCCGAGGGCCCTGTGGCACCACAGGAGCGCTACGTCGTTCTGCGAGTGGCCATCAAGGCGGCGTCCGGGCTGCCCCAGTCCCTCGCCAACTTTGTGTTCTGCCAGTACCAGGTGTGGGGCACGGAGGAGCCCGTAGTTGTCCCGCCGCTCATCAACCCAGATCTGCCTCCCAACCACGGCTCCTCTTCATTCCGTTTCGACCATTCCCGGGACGTGCGTCTTCCACTCACTGAAGAGTTTCTAGAGCACTGCGCCGAAGGAGCGCTGTCCATCGAGGTGTGGGGGCACAAGTCCGCGGGGTTCTCCTCGGCCAAGCCAGGCTGGGAGCTGGACCCTCGGCTACAGCGCTGCCGCTCTCTCGCTGACAGGTAGGTTCGGGGGACGCAAACATTTCATATTCTCACTATATTTCAAGTTTTCTATCTTACTAATGTAAGCTTCTCGAACTTTTAATTAAAAATTCCCATAGTTAGTTTCCATTGTTTCTTTAAACATACATTTGAAAACAATGATCGAAATATTCGATTCAGAATCTGTTGAATCAACGTAAAAATTCTAAGCGACAGTGTTGTGTGTATTGAGAGGGAATAGATAAACACTCGTGGACAAAACTTTAGGACGTATAAAGTCTTCGATGTCGCCGTTGTATGTTTTTTTTTTTTTTTTTTCAAGGAGCCAGAGACAATTTTGTTCACACTTGGTTATCTCGTGTGTCTTCAATAAAGGTCACTGTGTATATACATGCTAAAAGGTAAAACTTCCTTAGTTTTGTCCATGAGTGTATAAATATACCTCTGTATTATATGCATGTGTATATAGAGCACAAGTGTGTGCCCAATAATGACGCTACGATATTGACCTGATGTCCTTTTACGCGAACGTAAAACGTTTGACAAAATGGCCGTAAATAATTTAGGAGCCAATTCCATCTCAACATCGACCACCTGAGATTTATTTTATCTTTAAAGCTCAGAGTTTCTTGATGAACGACTCATGAAAATATTACATACAATCTTTCATAAACGAAGGCAGAGCGTTCAAGAGAAATCTCAACGCTGTTGAAAATGTGTTCTTTAGATTTGTCAATATAAACTTCCAAAGACCAAAGTGTGGCGAAGCTGCCTTCTTGAAAAAATACACCTAATAACTCAATTTCAGATATTCCTTGATTTTCTAGCTAAGTGTATCAAATCATTCCTGATAACTGTTTAGAACAGTAACTGACTCTCTTTCAGTAATTTGTTTTAATTTTTTAGGTTAAATATTATTTTGCGAATTTGATTTTTTTTTTTTATTTGAAACAAATGTGTAGTTTTTTTTATGTGTAGTTGAGCGAGGTCAATATATCGAAGTATTTAGGTAGACAGACCAGTCTAGCAGAATTCCTTCGTTGTAAAGGTGTCCGTCAATTCTTTAATAATCAAATTGATTTACAGTAGAACCTCCATGAGAGGCCACTCCGGCTAGAGGACACCTCTCTACAAACGACAGTTTTAATTGTCAAAAAATTACCATTTTTACTATTCAACAACTCTCATGTTAGAGGGTACCTCTTCATAAAGGACACTTTTTCTCTGTAACTAGGTGTCCTTTACAGAGAGGTTTTACTGTACTAAAATTGGTTTGCTTATAGGATCTTAGTGTTTTAAATTTCAAGTTTTCCGATTTGAAATTATCCTGATAAAAGTTTGTAAGGAAGCGCAATAGATTTGTAATTATATATTTTCTTACCTGATACATCAGTTTATATTAGGGTTATTATTGGTTAAGACAACGATAACTCCCTATTCACCATAGAAGTCGGGGAGAAGATATTCTATATACAGTTACGAGCGTCATTCTTCATCAGTCATCTCTGTCACCGTTTGCTTTTTTTTTTTTGGAATGGCGCCCTCCTATTGGTCGGCTACGATCACGCCACCTTTGCCCCCCCCCCCCCACTCGCTTTTTCGTTTTTGTAACCATTGTGTTGGAGCGGGTCGCTCCTTAAATAAATGCATATATTAGTTAATAACCAAATGGAATCCTCTCATTCTTTTTCCCAGTAAGAGACGCCTACGGAAGCCAACAGTACATAGACAGATAAAGCACATAGGCTATAGTTATTAACTAACATATGCATTTATATAAGGAGCCAATTTATAATTGTAACAAATAGTATTTGAATCAAAACATTCAATCGGGTAAAACACGGGCGTTGCCCCGGTCATTCGGCTAGTTATTTTATAAGAGGACGATCGGACAAGCTTTCGGGGCAAGACGCTTTTCTACGGGTACAAAATTGTGACTCGTGTCATTTCTCCCCGACTTGTGTTTCTTCTTCGATTATTAAGTTGTTATTATGGGGGGGGGGGGGGGAATTAATATATACAGTTATCAGAGTCATCAAGCAACAATTCTCAATAATCAATTCTGTCACCGTTTGCTTTTGTGAATGGAATAAATACCCAAATATGGTCATTTCTCATAACCATCGGTGGTTCAGTGGTAGAATGCTCGCCTGCCACGCAGGCGGCCCGGGTTCGATTCCCGGCCGATGCATTTTTTTTTTTTTTTTACAATTTTTAAAACTCATTTATATATTACTAGCGGACGTACCCGGCTTCGCCCGGGTTTTACCCGAGTAAAAGTTTGTCTAACGAATCTCTCGATAAAGTGAACATTTTTTTCCCGGTCCCTTGAAAAATGCTCGATAAGTTGAATAAAATCAATATTAATTGGTTCCCTCGGTAATTGGAAGTTAAAGGAATAGTATCTTGCCTTGGAATTGTATCATTATTCTTGTATGGATGTACCCGGCTTCGCCCGGGTTTTACCCGAGTAAAGGTTTGTTTAACGAATCTCTCGATAAAGTGAACATTTTTTCCCGGTCCCTTGAAAAATACTCGATAAGTTGAATAAAATCAATATTAATTGGTTCCCTCGGTAATTGGAAGTTAAAGGAATAGTATCTTGCCTTTGAATTGTATCATTATTCTTGTCTCAAATAAATTGCCGTGTCATCCTGAATTTTGTCTTTCCTTATTTTCTACATTACAAAATCATCGTATCATCATGATAATATTTAGAGCAGATTGTTGAATTATAACAGATAAATTAGAATATTTATCTTGATTATTTCTAGGCGAAAAGTTATTTCAAAAATTGTATTTGCTAGAAACCTTCCCAGTACTATACTAAATAACTTCCCAAAGTTTCATGGCGATCCAATGAGTGGTTTGGTCAGGCATAGAGGACAAACAAACAAACAGACACACATACATTCATTTTTATATATATAGATACAAAAATGACATCCAACGGCGCCAATTTATAATTGTAACGAATAGTATTTGAATAAAAGCATTTAATCGGGTAAAACCCGGGCGTTGCCTGGGTCATTCGGCTAGTGATAATATAAATTGGATCATTATTATTTTTTTATATAATCCAGCGTTCAAGTTTCTAATCAGCAAAAGAAAATAATTTGAGACTTTTTATATAAATATATTTCCCAGCGTCGTGTCAAACCTTATCTCAATGGCAATTTCAAGTCCGGCATGTTCAGACACAATCAGGATATCATGACAGCCTCTTTCAGCAATTCCGTGCTTTTAACCATCATTTTCCCAACACACACCAACACAAAATTTTTATTATAGTGTAGTATAACACGTGTATATCTCATTGAGTTTCGTTTCGTTCCTGTTTATCAAATTCCCCTTGTCTATGGACCCCGTGTGTGTTGCTTGAACAAGCGTGCTTCTCTTCTCTCGCTCTCTCTACCTAAGAAAAATCAATTCTAGGCTCTAACACACATATCTTCACTGTAATAGAAAACTAGCCGTGAATTAGAGGTAGGGAGATTGTTGGGAAAAGTCATATAAAAGACTTTCCTTTATTATTTTTTTTTTATATAATATTTATTACAATTTTTTTAATTGCAAGAGTTGATGAATATATCATTCTTGTTTATTTATTTTTAATCTATTAAAATGAATTATTTATCAAACTTTATAGATTGAATGACCAAAAAAGCATATGATTCAAATATAGATTTTTTTTTAAATAAATACTTGATCTAATCTCAAACAAAATTTGTCCGAGCATAAACCGAGGACGCACATTAATATGTTATAATATCTTGGCGTTCAGCCAACTGAAATATTGGTAAAATAAATTATATTTTGATCCAATTTATGCCATTTTAATTAAAGATGTACGTAAGAGAGGGGTGTGGGGCAGGTGGGTGGAGCTGACCCGCAAGATCGAGCTGTGGGTGGAGATCCACGAGCTGACGGACGCCGGGGTGTACGCCCCGGTGGAGGTGACGGTGGGGCGGACCGTCAGCGGCGTGCTGACAGGCGGCGTGTTCCAGCTGAGGCAGGGCCAGCAGCGCCGCGTCGTCGTGCGCGTGCGGCCCGTGCAGGACTCCGGCACGCTGCCCATCATCTGCGAGGCCATCACCGGCGTGTGGATGGGCTGCGTCACCGCGCGGTCCTCCCTCCAGCGGCCCCTAGACTCTTACCAGGAGGAGGAGCTGGGCCTCCTGCGCGAGCGTTGGTCCGAGGCGTTGCTCCGCCGTCAGCAGTACCTCGAGGATCAGATCCAGCGCCTGGCCGCCAAGCCAGACAAGGACGTGGAACGTGAGCAAAGTCTCATCGACCAGTGGGTGTCTCTCACAGAGGAGCGGAATGCCGTCACCGTTCCTGCCGCTGGCTCCAACATCCCCGGAGCCCCCGCTGACTGGGACCCTCCCATAGGCATGGAGCGCCATATCCCTGTCATCTTCCTCGACCTCAACGGTATGTCTCATCATTCACAAAACTTAGCTTTTAAGAGAAAAGCTTTTTTTTTTTCTCTCGTTTAGAGAGTGATCAAATTTAAGATGCCATTTCTCTATAATAATATTGTCCCAATGGAAAGACCCTGTCTGCAGAAGGACATAATGGCGACAATCCTGTTAGCGAAGACCCAACTCCACAGGATAGAAAGGCTTCCATTCTAATAATATCAATAAAGCATCCAGTGCTAAGTTTCTTGTTCAACTTTTTATTTTTCAAGCTTTCAGACTTATCAGCCCTTTGACAGGAGTATCGCACGAATAAGTCAGAAAACTTGAGAAATAAAAAGTTGTACACAAGAAACTTAACCCTGGATGCATTATTGATTTTATTAAATTATAAATCAGGGGAAGAGAACGTTTATTCTAAATTCTGCATAAACTTGTGTGTATCGACTTTGCACAATGTGAATGACAAAAGAGTATGATCAGATATTACACACCCTGCATGGTGTTTTATAAAGCCTAGTGAGACATAATCAAATCAAAGCTGTACTCGAGACCCTATCATCCATCAATATCCATCAATCTATTGTGTCATTATTTGAATGTTCTGCATCAAACTGCTCACCCAGCGCTGTCAGAACTTCCCGCTATACTACAGGGTCAATGAACCTGTGGAGGTGTTAGTCTCGGCCGAGACTTGTCTACTAACCACATTTCAAGCAACTTTAAGATATAAAGAGATTTTTTCAGAGAACACCATCTGATTTTATTGAGGCGTGAAGATCTGAAATGCACTTTCTGTGGATCAGGAATAACAACGGAGATGTTGCACTACTTATTTGACTGTGCTGCTCTGTCTGAGGAAAGACGAAAACTAAATGATAAAACGGGGCAACTTTGTCCTCCATTTCCGGCACTAATTAATGAAATATCAAAGAATAGGTATATAGCGATGGCGATATTTGGATTCCACAAGACTATATCCCGGAAAAAGGCCACACAGTGTTCTCCCCATCCCTTGTGAACTGGCGAATCCTGTATAGGGCGAGAGGCCCTAAATAAAGGCTTTGTTGTTGTTTGATATAAAGAGATGTATATACAGTAAAACTTGGATAATTTGAACGTCTCTAATTCAAAAACATCTTTAATTCAAGTATTTATCTTGGTCCCTAGACTTTTAGACCTTTTATTCAAAACGTTTTTAATTCAAATTTTTGGATAATTTAATTATTTTTTTTGATCCCTTGGGCTTTGAATTGTTCAACTGTATTTATTCTAGAGCTAGATTACAGCACATCTGGGAGTAGAGACTTTAGCATTTGTACACCCTTTTTAAGTACAGTCGGCTAACTATGGTCGCTGTGTCCCGTATGCCAAAGTATGGTATTTTTAGTAATAAATTTTTGTATTTTAACAAGAATCTTTTAATGTTATCAAAATTTGATTTTAAAAATCGGCTGAATTATCAATAGTGTCGAATTATTGTTAGATCAAATTAACCTTTATTATTTGATGGGCTGTAGGCCGGGGCTTGAACATATGGTCGATTTAGTGGAAGTGTCGAATTAACAAGGTTATACTGTAGTTTGGAAATATATGTGTTAGGATATTTGTGAAAAGGAATTGGCTTTTAGGAAGGTTTCTTATTAAGTGCAGTCATTTAGTAAAAAATTGAAAATATATATTATTGAGTAGTTTAACTCTTCAGTAAAATTTACATTAAAATATCTCACAATTAATATAGAATTTGTTTGAATATTGTTTCCTATATTATTTTATGAATGATAAAATAAGGACAATTATTTTCACACACACACACACACACACATTGTTTTTTTTTTAATAACTAACTAAAATAAAATATAGAGTAATTTAATAGAAGACTATGGCGTCTTAAAAATAATGGTCAAAATATTTATAATTAATAAAATATGTAATATAATTTTTTTTTATTATAAAATATGTATAGGGATTATTAGGGTTTATTATTATTATAATTTTACGTTGTTTCAAGGTAACTTTCAAAGATTTTAACCAGAATTCCAGAGCCACCTAGGTTGTATTAAAAAAACATACAGTTAAACCTGTCTATAGCGCCCCCTCTTAGGACTCACCAAAATAGGGTGCTATAGAGAGGGGGTGCTATAGACAGGTCACTTTTAATGTAAATCTCGCATCATACTACATATTTAAAATCGGGCGCTATAGAGAGGAAGGCGCTATTTAGAGGGGGCGCTATAGACAGGTTTAACTGTACTCCTAATATAATAGACACAGATAAAGTTTTATTTTCTCAACATTTTGACAAAAATCTTTTGTCTTTTTGTCAGGAGAAATAAAACTTTAACTGGCTGAAGTGTCTATTATTTTATAAATATGAATGCCAGCCAGGCATCCTCTATCCTCAAGATAAAGAAACATGTCATTTAAAGCATGTTGTTTTGAATCTTTTTTTAAACTTACTTCCCTGTCTGTCTGTCCACAAATCTTACAATCGATTTTTAGTATACTTTTAGAGCACGTAGGAATCTGAAATTTGGTACACTTTTCAGAACCCGATGACAATGCAAGTTGACAAATTTTCAGAATTCTGTGTTGTCAGGGTAACTGGAAATGGACAAGTTTCCAAATCTCCTTTCAAATTTTGTAAATTAATTTTAATATACTTCCAGATCACATAGAAATATGAAACTTTATTATGACTCACTCAGTCCAATGAACAATGCAAGTACAAGGTGTGTCCAATAAATAATGATAACTTTTTTTAAAAAGTCTATTTTAAAAAAATAGAAAGCTTCAGCTACACTGCGGTATATCACATCACGTGATTGCGCGCGCAGTCGATAAATTGTAAGCTTGTAAAAAGAACACCTTGCATAACAACTTCTAATTTGTAATGGATAGAAAATTCGAACAACGAATTTGTATTAAATTTTGCTACAAAATTGGGAAATCGGCTTCAGAAACTTAAGATTTGTTGAAATTGGCATTTAGAAATGAAAATGTAAATAAGCCCACCACATTTAGATGGTTTTCACGATTTAAAAATGGAATGGAATCGGTGAAAGATGAGAAGCGTGTTGGACGTCCAATTCTGCACAGGAACCCTGAAAAGGTGAGCCAAATTTCAAATTTGATAAAAGAAAATCCACGAATTACGGGACATTGAGGAAGAAACAGGGATATCAAAATCATTAGTTGGATCGATAATTAAAGAAGACTTGCAGTTAAAGAAGAAACCTTCAAAATTTGTCCCTAAAATGCTCACAATCCAACAAAAGGAGAATCGCGTTGAAGTTGCCAAAAAAAATGAATGAAATGGTGGAAGAAAACCCTAATTGGAAGGAAAAAGTAATAACTGGAGACGAGACATGGGTTTACGGGTATGACCCGGAAACAAAACGCCAATCCATGGAGTGGAAAGGAAAAGATGAACCAAGAACGAAGAAATCCCGACTTTCAAGTCAAAAAATAAAGTCTTATTGGTCACGTTCTTTGACATAAAGGGAATTGTGCATTATGAATATCTAGAGGAAGGTCAAACAATCAAAATAAGGAGTGTTATTTAAACATTATGAGACGTGTACGTGAATCAATTCGTCTGAAAAGAAGTGAAATGTGGAGTTCAAAAAATTGGATTATCCATCATGATAATGCACCATCACACACCGCTACATATGTACTGACTTATTTGGCTAAACACGGTATCCAAATACTTCAAAAACCTCCCTATTCCCCAGACCTAGCTCCAAATGATTTTTTCTCTTCCAAAACTCAAAATGGCTCTAAAAGGAAGGAGATTTGACACTAGAGAGTCCATCATAGCGGATTCGTAAAAGGTCTTGAAGAACATCCCGAAAGATGCCTTTTCTAAATGTTTTAAATCATGGGAGAAGAGATGGAAATTATGTATTGATGCGGGAGGGGACTATTTTGAAAAATACTAATAAAATTTTTTTAAATCATTCTATTTTTTCTTTATTTTTGACCAGTCTCATTATTTATTGGATACACCTTGTATACAGATTTTCAGACTTCTGGGTGGTCGGAATGGCAAGAATGAACAAATTTCTATATTTCTTTTTAAGTCTTATGTTATGCCCCTCACAAAAAATTGACCAATCCACCACGAGCAGGCTTCCGTCTATTTAAGGCTTAATCCCCAGTGAACTTTTGATTCTAAGTTTCGGAAATTCATGACTAAATACTAACTAAATAATTAATAAATAAAAATACATTTTTTAAAAAGCTTTAATTCAAATGCACTAAAAAGGAAAAAATAAATAAAATATTGTATCTTCTGTCATTGAGCAATTAGATGTATCTGAGTGAAAATAAAAGCGGTGGGGGACGATCATATTTAGAGAAGAGGTAAAAATATAGCAAACACTTATAAAAATCACTAATCAGCTGCTACATATTAAATCACATTAGGTTCGAAATTCATGATGAATTGAATGATGTTGCTTTTTGAATCTTTTATTTCAATCTTCAACACAAGGTAATACGATCAAATCCAAATAAATAAATAGTGTGTGATGTTTCAGTAACAACGCTGTTACCGAAATATCACACACTATTTATTTATTTGGATTTGGTCTTATTACCTTGTGTTTATAATCTATAATCCAAATGGTGCCTTATCATTTCAATCTTCACTTATATAATACTCTCTAAAGAGAATCTCCTAACTTGCGTGGCACGCAGCGGACGACATGAATGCTCCCATCTCGGGGGAGAGCAGCATCCGTGTGGCGGGGGCCAACGCCATCCTGCCCAAGGAACACGGCGGGAAGATGTTCCCACTGCCCATCGTGCGGTGCTGTGAGAAGGAGGTGTGTGCCTTCGCGGCCTGGGACTCCTCCATCCACGACTCTGTCCACCTCAACCGCATCACGCCACCTGCGGAGCGCGTCTACCTCATCCTGAAGGCATCTGTGCGGCTCAGCCACCCGGCCACCATGGACCTCGTCCTGCGCAAGCGACTCCTCATCAACGTCTACAAGAGGCAGTCCTTCACAGAACGGATCAGGAAGAAAATTGCCAGGACGGTAATGTGCACTCTTTCTAACAACCTCTATACATACACAACATGCCAACTTTTTGGACTTTAAAATTAAATATAATAATTGGATAGCAAGTTTTACCTTTTTAGCTCTAATATATACTTTTCTTCGAGAGATGAAATTCAAGTTATTAAGATCAAATTAAATAAAATAGTGTGAGACATTTCCGTAATAGTGTTGCTATCATCTTCAGACAAAAATAAAAGTACTGAAACTATTATAATTCTGCTAATATAATTCAGTACTTTTGTCTGAAGATGGTAGCAATGCTGTTACTGCAACTTCACACACTATTTATTTATTTGAATTTGTTCTTATATTACTTTGTGTTTATAATCTATAATCCAAATTGTGCGTTATCAAGAAACAAAACCATCACTTTGTTATTCTTTTACAAATAAAATGTTTACTAATGTCTTTACTGCAATTGAGAAATATTGAGAGGGCCTGGCTCCTCACTGGTTAGTCCTCCCAGTGGTTTCACCAGTTTAATCATTCATGCTGCAATGAGATCGTATGGTATTGAGCAGATCTGCCTATATACCCAGTACTGGAAAGAAATCTTTGGTCAAGGTATTCAATTCTATATACAGTTACGAGCGTCATCAATTCTTTTTCATCTCTGTCACCGTTTGCTTTTTTTTTTTGGAATGGCGCTCTCCTATTGGTTGGCTACGATCACGCCACCTTTGCCCCCCCCCCCCTCCCCCATCATGCCCCCCCCACTCGCTTTGTTGTTTTTGTAACTATTGTGTTGGAGCGGGTCGCTCCTTAAATAAATGCATATATTAGTTAATAACTAAATGGAATCCTCTCTTTCCTTTTCCCAGTAAGAGACGCCTACGGAAGCCAAGAGTACATAAACAGATAAAGCACATAGGCTATAGTTATTAACTGATATATGCATTTATTTAAGGCGCCAATTTATAATTGTAACAAATAGTATTTGAATAAAAACATTCAATCGGGTAAAACACGGGCGTTGCCCGGGTCATTCGGCTAGTTAATATATATGGACATAATCCTTTATATCTGAATGAATGGTCTGTCTTAGATGCTTCCTAAATCATACTCCCACATATCTTACGGCATCGTTTATTTTTGAAGTTTTGGACACCACTTTAAAGGAACATCATGGTGTTCTCTGTGCCAGTATGAGGATCTTTAAATATGTGCAGATCAAAGAGAAAATTTTATAAAATATAGAAGACAACATAATGCATGCCATTTGTATGTTGAGAATGAGCGGTTTGCCAATTGTAGACATTCGTTTTATGCAGGAGATTAATATAAATATCGCTGAAAATTTTGATCCTCAACAGAAAATATTTTAAATAAATAATTATACGTTTGTATAAGAGATAGAGCACTTGCACTTGAATATACATTTTATATACAATCGTGGACAAAACTTAAGGAAGTTGTAACTTTTAGCACATATATTGGGATTCAGACAATAACTCTGAAAGATATTTGATACACAGTCACCTTTATTGAAGACACATGAGATAACCAAGTGTTAACAAAATTGCCTCTGTCTCCTTCAATAAAAATAGTTGAGCGCGACATCAAAGACTTTCTTAAGTTTTGTCCAAGTTCTCTATGTCAGCTTTTTTTAAAATAAAAAATTGTCTTTATTTGTATGGACATTAATTATGAAGCCAAACCTAGTATGTGTGCTGTACAGGATGGCCTGCAGTCTGTGGGGGTGATGTACGAGGTGGTGGCCAACATCCCCAAGGCCAGCGAGGAGGTGGAGGCTCGGGAAAGCCTGGCGTTGGCCGCGGCTACAGACGATGGCGAGAGCTACATTGAGAACTACACTCGCGGGGTGTCTGCTGTGGAGACCATTCTCACACTGGACAGGCTGCGACAGCAGGTGGCTGTCAAGGAGCTGTTGGCAGCCCAGGGACGTCCACTGCGTAAGACACACTCTGTCCCCAACATAGCTCCTCCCACCCGGATTGATGCCCCATTCCGCTCGGACTCCTTGAGCGAGTTGCCGGTGGAGCCGCCCACTGCCCCTAACGGCCACTTCCCCGCCATCTGTAAGTACGACACTTGCCACCCCACCTGGTCTCCTAACTCGGGGCTCTCTCACGTGCAGCCAGGCCAACCTTCCTCAACCTCGCTCTCAATCTCAACCTACGCCAAGCCAAATGTACGTTAGCTACTTCTAGCTAGCTGCATGGCCTTCCTCGCAAAAATGACTTTCCTTCCCTCTTGCTATCTGCTTTATGCCGCATGCTTTCAGGCTTCCTCTAGTAGCTGCCTAGATAGATGGAATCCGTAGTTGCAGGTGTTGACCTTGACTGCAGGTGGTTTTACCATCCCTCTCTGTCTGAAAACATATTTAGGCCAGGACAGGATAGCCAAAACTTTACCTTTTCTATAATTCAATCACATGTTGGTGATTGGTTCATCACTTGTGCCTCTCTAGTTGTTTGCTAGCCTTCTAAGGATAGTAAATCACAAAATGGTATTTAATATTGATGTGTGACTAGTATTTTTCCAATATTTAAAAGCCACTAATCAAAGCAAACATAATTCTGTCGTTAAATTAAAAAAATTCTACAATTATAGACATTTCAGAAATCAGATTCTTACTTTTATACGGAATTTGTGTTTAATTTTAAAAAAGCCAATGCTATTGTCTATGGAAGAATTTGGTTACATTAGGACCTATATCTCGGGGAGTTATCAGATAAAATTGTATCAATATTGGGAAACACAAAGTAATAAGACAAAATCCAAATAAATAGTGTGTGACATTTTGGTAACAGCGCTGTTACTGAAATGTCACACATTATTTTTTTATTATTTGGATTTGTTCTTATTTCCTTTTGTTTATAATACAAAATTTGCCTTATCAATATTGGGAAGAGATTGATGTAAGGTACAATTTTGTGATAAAATGATAGATTATAAACATTAGGAAAATATATAACCACATCAACCAATGGTTTATTTAATTTCTGATATTTCAGTGACTCAGTGTGTCACTGTTCAGAGTGATAACAAATCACTGAAACATCAGGAGTTAAATAAACCATTGTGGTTGATGTGGCTATATATTTTCCTAATCTACTTCCAACCAACAAATAATCTACAGAACTATAAGCATTAGGTTACAAGACACCACATCCAAATACATAAACTATTAGGGGGTTGGTGGAAGGATGATCTAAACCATTTGTTTTCAACTGCTACGACCCAGGATCAAATCCCGGATTGGGCACTTTTTTTCTAATAAAAAAAAAATGCTCCAATGGTCCCCGATTCTTGCAAAAGTCCAATCCCAACAGCGAGTGCAAGTAACCAAATGGGGCTCTGGCACATTTGTAAGTGCAAAAATCAAACTGCTTTTCACATGTGTAGACATGTGATGTACTTACAGTAAAAGCAATCACCTACTTTTACCCACCATGTTTATCATGGCCTGTACCACGTGTACTAGGGATAAGCAAAGAAAAAAAAAAACTATAAACATTAGTTTACAAGACACCACATCCAAATTCATAAACTATTTATGATGTTTGGTAATAATGCTGTTACTGTGAAATGTCGCACAATTTATTGAATTTATTCCCTTATGTATCAAGGATTATATTAACAATAAAGATGTGGTAATAAGGCACCCACAATTTGGATTATAGATTAAAACACAAGGTTATAAGACCACAAATCCCAATAAATAAATAGTGTGTGATATTTCAACAACAGTGGTGTTACCACAATACTGAATTCAGTGCTTTTGTCTGAAGATGGTAACAATGCTGTTACAGAAATGTCACACACTATTTATTTATTTGGGTTTGGTCTTATTACCTTGTGTTAATAAAGATGTGGTATTTGATATCTTGTCCTCTCATCTAGCAAACCCCCATTCTACTGCCACTTCTATGTTTCACTTTACACAAGGTCTGCATGTTTCAGAATTCTTCAAAACTTGAGTAGTTTTTTTTAAAGCACTTTTGTTGCATGTGCAAAAAAAAATTTAGTTTTCATGTTTTAGCAGTGTGTAGATATGCATGCCTTTGTAACCATGATTATGAATATTTTTGAGTCCACAGCTATTTCTATTAATGGCAGGAAATCCTATCAGCAGACTCCAACAAGTTAATACACTGTTAAATATAAATACCAGAATGTATATGTAAATATATATACACATGGTATTCCAAATCTGTCTTTTATAGACTGTAATTGTGGCAGTTAGGGCTAAGTTGTAGTTGGGACTTTAAAACAATAGAAAGCTTTGTGAATTAAAGTACTGTATATACATTTTTATAATGAGACAGTTTTGTACCATTACAATAGTTTCATTCTCTAGTTTTCATTTATTATTTTTTATATGAAGAGTTCATATTTCTTAAATCCACTTCTTATTTTCCATGCAAACACCTCATCCACTAAGATTTAGAATTAACTTCTACAATTACAGAATAGAAGATGGAAAAAAAGGGGGGGTGGGGGGGGGGAGGGCCTTGACAGGTATATCAGGAATGAACCTTGCCAGAAGTCTGACCAACACTAGGCAGTTCATCCATCACACTGGTGATCACGGAGTTCTAGGAATCGTTGGTTTCCAGTACTAGAGTTCTTACTTGTGTCAAACTGTGCAGCCCCATTGACTGGTGGCCCACAGCCCCTCCGCGGCGTGAAGCCCATGCGCACCGTCCTTGAAGAGCAGACCCAACGTTGTGAGGAAAGGCCCCTTCTAGCTACTCGAGACTCTGAAGAGGTGGGTGTCCCTGTGATGGTCTAGTTTGGTTCTGAACCAAATGTCTGGTCCCTGCAGTCCTTCGAGGAGGAAGAGGAGGAGCGAGACAAGCTGCCTGAGGAAGAAGACGACGTAGAGTTCTCCGAGTTTGAGTCCTACCAGAGCTGCAGCCTGGACAAGGCTTCTCCTTCCACCACGTCAGAGGTGAGCCAATCTGCCCCTACAGCTGAGACAGATGCTGAGAGAAGCTGTGTGCAGCCCAAGGCCAGCAGCGGCTATGGCTCCCAGGCCACCCCTGAGGACACAGCCTCCCTCCGCAGCCTAGAAGAGGCCACCTCAGACAGCCCAGCAGAGCCGGTTCGACGACGCCAGCGGACCAAGACTGACCCTGCGCAGCGGAACTCCTACCCAGCAGCTGGCTCCCAGAGGGAACAGCGGGCCCGCCTCACACTGCCCCTCGACGCCATCCTGCCCCCTAGTCCAGAACCCTCCGACTCCTCCTCCGGGGAGCCCTCTCCCGTCCCGCCCCCAGAAGAAGATGGGCTGCCCCCTTGGCTGACTGTGGGGGAGTGTGTCATGATCAGTCCGTACAACAAGACTGGGATGGTGGCTTACATCGGCCCCACAGAGTTCGCCCCACACCCCTGGGTGGGAGTGGAGCTCGACACCCCCACAGGTCAGTCAGTCAGCAATGGCTTGCACAGTAGTTCCTGCCACCATATTGTTGTTACCTTGTGAACTGTATTTGAGCCATGTTATAACAACCTCACTCAACCTTTTGTTATAACCATTATGTTTTATAACAATTTTAGACATGAAAACTTGGACTCTAAAGTATTCTGACCCAGTTACATTTATAAAGAAGGCTGTTATAATGAGATTCCACACACTGTTGTTTGTTTTTATTTTATAATAGATCAACATATATATATATATAGGCTGCTTTATATTATATAATTAAAGACAAAGTTTTTATTGCATTAATTCTTTTATCTCTCTCTTTAAAAAAAGCTAAACTTTCTGGGAAATCTCCTTGATAGTATCTTTAAATTGTAAGATATACAAATATATACCTGTGTGTATAAATAGTGTACTATTGAATGACAAAAGGATGGAAGGTATAAAGGATGGAAA
>CP092879.1:19533730-19642777 GCA_030710605.1 Cordylochernes scorpioides | reverse complement strand
GTTAAACTTGTGCAAGTAGGGACTGTCGAAGCAAATGAAGCATTGGAGTTTTATTTAAATAAAATCTGATAAATTCAGGGTTCGAACCCAGTGGTTGTCTAAAATATCTACAATGTATGCCGCCACGATTTGGTTGAAGTCTTCCGATGATAGTAGATGCAGAGAAGGTTGATTTATTTGACATGGAGGCAGGTGGCGGTATCTCTAGCTGTTTCAGTCCGAGGGACGACCTCAGCTTTCTTTGTATTTCTTTCCTGCTGAAGAATTGGCGTCTGTTCATCCAGCCACACATCATCAATTTCTATACTCTCGACCCTACAAGTCAAGACTCGATACATTAATGGCTGCATGTATTATGCTCAACTTGACTCCTTGCTAACGCATCAATATAGAGAACTTCATAATTCAGGTCACACTACAAATCAAAACTCTCAATACATTACTAGCTGCAGGTATGCTCAACTTGGCTCCTTGCTAACGCATCAATATTGAGAACTTCATAATTTAGGTCACACTACAAATCAAAACTCTCAATACATTACTAGCTGCATGTATGCTCAACTTGGCTCCTTGCTAACGCATCAATATAGAGAACTTCATAATTTAGGTTACACTACAAATCAAAACTCTCAATACATTACTAGCTGCATGTATGCTCAACTTGGCTCCTTGCTAACGCATCAATATAGAGAACTTCATAATTTAGGTTACACTACAAATCAAAACTCTCAATACATTACTAGCTGCATGAATGCTCAACTTGGCTCCTTGCTAACGCATCAATATAAAGAACTTCATAATTCAGGTCACACTACAAATCAAAACTCTCAATACATTACTAGCTGCATGTATGCTCAACTTGGCTCCTTGCTAACGCATCAATATAAAGAACTTCATAATTCAGGTCACACTACAAATCAAAACTCTCAATACATTACTAGCTGCATGAATGCTCAACTTGACTCCTTGCTAACGCATCAATATAGACAACTTCATAATTCAGGTCACTCTACAAATCAAAACTCTCAATACATTACTAGCTGCATGAATGCTCAACTTGGCTCCTTGCTAACGCATCAATATAGACAACTTCATAATTTAGGTCACACTACAAATCAAAACTCTCAATACATTACTAGCTGCATGAATGCTCAACTTGGCTCCTTGCTAACGCATCAATATAGAGAACTTCATAATTTAGGTTACACTACAAATCAAAACTCTCAATACATTACTAGCTGCATGTATGCTCAACTTGGCTCCTTGCTAATGCATCAATATAAAGAACTTCATAATTTAGGTCACACTACAAATCAAGACTCTCAATACATTACTAGCTGCATGAATGCTCAACTTGGCTCCTTGCTAACGCATCAATATAGAGAACTTCATAATTTAGGTCACACTACAAATCAAAACTCTCAATACATTACTAGCTGCATGTATGCTCAACTTGGCTCCTTGCTAACGCATCAATATAGAGAACTTCATAATTTAGGTCACACTACAAATCAAAACTCTCAATACATTACTAGCTGCATGTATGCTCAACTTGGCTCCTTGCTAATGCATCAATATAAAGAACTTCATAATTTAGGTCACACTATAAATCAAGACTCTCAATACATTACTAGCTGCATGAATGCTCAACTTGGCTCCTTGCTAACGCATCAATATAGAGAACTTCATAATTTAGGTCACACTACAAATCAAGACTCTCAATACATTACTAGTTGCATGCATGCTCAACTTGGCTCCTTGCTAACGTATTATAAAGAACTTCTTAATTTAGGTCTTGTGTTGGTATACTTGTATTGGTAGTTTTACATTATTCGTTTCATTTCTGCATCCTCGACCCTACAAATCAAAACTCTCAATACATTACTAGCTGCATGCATTAGGCTCAACTGGACTCATTACTTATTTATCATATGAAAAACTACCTAATCCATATATCAGTGTATTTGTATTGGAAGCACCACGTATTTTCACCCTCTCGACCTTACAAGTTAAGACTTTCTAAATATTCCTAGACGTATGTTTGCTTAACTTTTTTTCACTCCTTTCTACTGCATCTACCTAAAGACTTTAAAATCCAGATCTTCTATTGGTGTAAAGTATTAAACCAACAAAGCTTTTTCAGAATGTAAAAAGAGCAATTTTTGTTCTCAATTCAAAATTGTATCGATTATATTGTATCAACGATACTTTAAAAATTGGTTGAGCTATATTATAGATTTTTTTTTTTTAATCTGCGTTACATTTTTATTCGCGGTTTTTTTAAATATTACAACATTGTCTTCTCGTCCAAAGATGTCTCCGAGTCACTCTCAAAAGATTTGTGCTGGCCACCTTATTTTCCTAATTTATATTCCTGGTTTGTTATATTATAATTATATATACAAGTATCAGAGTCATCAACAATCAATTCTGTCATCGTTTGCTTTTGTGAATGGAATAAATACCCAAATATGGCCATTTCTTATAAGTATCGGTGGTTCAGTGGTAGAATGCTCACCTGCCACGCGGGCGGCCCGGGTTCGATTCCCAGCCGTTGCATTTTTTTTTTTTACAATTTTTAAAACTCATATTATTATCTTATATATAAAAGTCAATGTCTGTTATCTGTTTCGCGATAAACTCAAAAACTACTGAACCAATTGGTACCAAATTTTGCATGTCGCTTTTTATAAACCCGTATTGCTATTCTATGTCACTCCTACCATTTATTATTGATGTTATTTCAGTATGAAGGAAATTGCATTGGGGGAATTCTCGGGCGAAGCCGGGTCATTCGTCTAGTAGTAATATATTTAAAGAATTTTGTATATTAAAAGAGGTAAATTAAAATAATAGTTTCTTTAATACTATGTTCATTTTAAAATGTATGCTAACTCTAATAAGACGTATTTGAGATTTTGATTGAAAAGGTTTTTTCAGAACAAAAATAAACGTATTTATATATTTCTGTCCTCTAAGCTTGTGTCTATAGATTCATTAAGCGCCTTAACCAAGAATTCCTTCCTAATAGTTCACCTCTTACATCACGTTGCTGAGCTACGAAATATCACCATGCCATCGGTCTTGTCAAAATCACCTTGTGGACTTCCTAGAGAGGACGATCTCCAGTTTCTCTCTGTTCAGGCGAGCGAGAGTGGCCAACTGGTGCTGGCATCGCGCTGGTACATGCAATATCAAAACACAGCGGTCTGGTGGGTTAATTTGGCAAAACTCCTAGGAGAGTTCACCTCGAATGTGAACCAAACTCTTACAATATATGTTTCATCGCAGTGAGGATAGTAGGAAGATGTTTTATATATAAAGTCGGCTAAAATGGTATCCTTTCTTGTTCATTTAAATGTATCTATCCGATATGTACTAGCTCTCTTAGGCAACATGGCAGCTGACAAGATGGATTTACGTAGGTTTAGGGATGAAATAGAGGGAGAGTTTCCTTTTTTCCCTAGGTTATGGGTTCCATCTTTCTTTCTTTAAAACCAGACGGAGAATAATTTGTATGTGTGCACGTTTGGAGTGAGTTTTTATAACTGATATAACGCTGGTAGGAATTGACTTATTGTGATTTTTTTTATTGTGTTCATCCACAAATCCGAAAATGTTCTTCCAGAAAATTGCATCGATCATATTGTGTGTATATAAGAAGTGTCGAGGAGTTCGCCAAACAGGCTGAAAATCCTACTTAGCCCCTCTCTTTCTCATTAAAAAAAAAAGTTGAAGAATCGCTATTTTACCA
The DNA here is from genome assembly GCA_030710605.1 of Cordylochernes scorpioides. NCBI lineage: Eukaryota > Metazoa > Arthropoda > Arachnida > Pseudoscorpiones > Chernetidae > Cordylochernes > Cordylochernes scorpioides. The sequence continues at coordinate 19,639,023 of CP092879.1, read as the reverse complement.
AGCCTAAACCAAATTAAGTTACCAATCCTGTCCCAGTTATTAGAATCATATTTATAAAATGTTTATATATACATATAACCTTATACAACCTTGTACAATGTACATGTGACCTTTTACAATGATGATAGCTATCGATAGCTTTCTGTAAGACGTGGAGGGTAGAGCGAATGGTATACATGGAAGAAATAAATGATCATAAGAATCTTCTAGCCATAAAAGTCTCTCAAGAAGAAGGATGTTGCTATTTCTGTAGTGAGGTTTTTGCGGGGAAGGATGGAAGAAGACATCGAGGGGAGTCAATGCCCGCCCATCCGACGACCAAAAGGCGACTGAGTCATCGTAGGTCGCGCGGCCTAGAATAGATTATAGCTTGACATTGACCTACGTCATCCTGGAGGAACACCCTACTGACACTTCTTTTATAAGTCTCGTCGCCTTTGAAATATCTCATCCCATCTTTAAGTACTTACATCTACTGGATGGTCAGTCTAGTGTATATATTGGATTGTCTGAATTGTATTGTACGAGAGCTCTTGAGGAACACGACGAATAACAATAAGATGAAATCACTTTTATATACAACCGTTCTTTTCTTATAACATATTTCTATAATGATTGCTTGGGGAAAAAAAGTTAAAACATTACGAGAGATTAGCTTACTCGTTGTGAATTCTCCTAGAGCTATTTAAATCTGTTTGTCATCAAGTCATTCTCAACTTCGGTCACATCTCTTGAACTCTCTTCTTATCTTCACCATACCGCATTATCTTCCGTAGGTATTGGAGATTGTTGCGACAGCGTCCAACCCTCTAGTTTCTGGTCGGCGATCTATGATGACACATGGGACAGGCTGGGTATAAATTAATTACGATGTAAATACGTCCTCAAATGTATCTCTCACTACAGGTTAATGTACTAGTTAACTGATACTATCGGAATGTACTATCAATCATACCTTTCTTGAGCTGTTACTATTCTGGGACTCATAGATTGTTTAAACTTACAAGCGCAAAGGAGTTTGAATCTTGAATTCAATACGTACACCAAATATGAATGGCCTCTCATTTTTTGCCACAATATTGACGTTCTAAGGATACCTCTATGGAATCCCACACAGATTCCAACTGCCATACTTTGTTTTGTACTCTCAAAATGTCAGTAATATGAAATCCCACTGTTTTAACACCCCCACTCTGTGTGTTCCACAGCCGCAAGCAACCCAAGGTAAGCCCCACAACCTCCCTACTGACTGTCATGTACTGACCATCGTTCCTATGTGCACAGACTTTCGCCTTCGACCAGTGTTTCTGGTCCTTCTGCGAGTCCGACCCCAACTTCGCCAGTCAGCAGCAGGTGTACGAATGTCTCGGCAGCGACATCTTGGACAATGCCTTCCAGGGATACAACGCCTGCATATTCGCCTATGGCCAGACAGGTATCCGCTCACTAGATATCATTGTAGAACATACAGTATTCCTCATCATCAATGTCTTCATTATGCCCTGCTCTGTGAGGCTCTCTGCCTATCTGTTATACACCATAGTTCTCTTTGGACTTTGTGAAATCGATGTGCTGTTCTCATCAAATCGTATTTAGCTCTTTGAAGTGGGAATCCTGCAGCTTTTAAACTCCGGACTATTTTGACTTTTTTATGCTTCTTCAAAAACAAATCCATCTTACAAAATTCATTTTTATTTAATTATATCAAGGTTTAAATGTAAAAATAACACACACATTTGATTCTAACCCACCTAGTTTTACGCAGGTTCGGGCAAGTCCTATACCATGATGGGATCCGAAACAGACAAAGGGCTCATTCCAAGGTTGTGTGACGGACTGTTTGAACGTATCGCCTCCAACTCGGTAGAGGACACTACCTACAAGGTGGAGGTCTCTTACATGGAAATCTACAATGAGAAGGTGCACGACCTTCTGGATCCCAAGGGGTGAGTTGTACCTACCCCGACATAGTCTCCGCCACTGACATGGAGGGAGTGCAGGAAGCAGTCGCTGAAGGTGCGGGAACACAACATCCTGGGATCCTACGTGGACGGACTAGCCAGCATGGCCGTCACTTCCTACGACGAGATCATCAACCAGATGACAGCGGGAAACAAGTCGCGGACTGTGGCCGCCACCAACATGAACTCCGAGTCCTCCCGCTCCCACGCCGTCTTCAACATCACCCTCACCTGCTCCATGACTGACCAGGCCTCGGGGGTAGGACCGTTCTCGTCTCCCAGCTACACTCATGGACAAAACTTGAGAAAGTGGTATATTATAGCATGTATATCTGGATTCAGACAATAACTAAGTTATTTGATACACAGTGGCCTATATTGAAGACATACGAGATAACCAAGTGTGAACAAAATTTCCTCTGTCTCAAAAAAAAAAAAAAAACAGAAATCTGGCGATTTTAAAGACTTTCTACTTCCTTAAGTTTTAGTCCATAAGTGTATATATACCTTCATTTCACTTTTACTCTCTAGCCAAATACTTCCTGATTTGAAAATACACGCTCCTGTAACAAAGACTTGAAAGGTAACACGCCACACAGAGAGAACTTTTTATTATTTATAATTAAAAGTTGTGTATACATGGCTTGTTGTGTATGAAGAAAGGCTTACCTGAAAGCTTTTAAGCCTTTCATCAGCTTGATGAAATGATCACAATATACACCGAACTGATGAAGAGCGTGTCTGAAAGCTTTAATTCCATTTTGATACAAGGAAAAAAGTTGGCGATTTAGTTTACTCTTTGGTTATTGTCGAAGCCCCCACTCTCCTCTTGATCCTGACTAACTTCTGGATGTATTGATGTAGTACATTTCTCACAAACATGAGAGATAGCTATCGCTCTGTGGAATTTATTTTTATATTATATTTAGATGGCCATTGATTTATTCCAACCATTTTGTTAAATAAAGAAAAGGTCGTTTCGGAAATGAGAGAAATAAAAACATGCTTTCAACGAAATAATTGCTTTGAATAGATTTTTTAATGTTTAGCTGTGAAGAAAAACTGTGTTTTACACATATATGTAACTCTTTAGATAATAAAAAGGCATATATATTGGTTTGAATCAAAGATTTATTTGCTATATATATAATATTTCGGTTGGCTGAACGCCAACCTTTGTCAAGGCATTACATTTTATATAAAAAAAATTCAGCGCCGCATAGTGTCATTATATTACAGTTAAAATATTTTTTTTTATGTAACCCAGCATTGGCACAACAGACAAGGCAGATAAAGAGTAACTGAACGTGAACTCCCTACAACAGCACGTGATTGCTGCAGGTCACAGGGGAGAAGGTCTCCAAGATGAGCCTGGTGGATCTAGCTGGCAGTGAACGGGCCGTCAAGACAGGCGCAGTGGGCGAGAGGCTCAAGGAAGGTTCCAACATCAACAAGTAAGCGATATATACCAAACAAATTACCTAATTTGTAAAAAACATGCAATTTCATATTTTACATCAATTTCGACAATGTCTCTCCAGTCAACATTATATATGTGGTACAGTAGTACCTCCCTGTAAAGGACAACACCTAATTGCAGAGCCAAAGTGTCCTTTAGAGAGAGGGGTCCTCTTACTGGAGAGTTGCTAAATACAAGTAGTAGTAAAGAAGCTAATTTTGAAAATGAAAACCTTCCTTTATAGAAAGGTGTCCTCTCATGGAGGTTCTACTGTAATACCAAAAATTAACATAGCCACTTCGCCTGCTAAAAGACTATCTTGGTGGATTTGGATGATTCAATGGGTCCTCTCCGTGTTCAGATTCTTGTAGTATTAATTCATTCTTCCTTTCGAAATTCTCTTCTCTAAGTTCCCCTAGCCATGTTGTTTGTAGGTACTTATAAGTTAATGACGGTGACGGTGAACAGGTCTCTCACCACACTGGGGTTGGTCATTTCCAAGCTGGCTGACCAGGCTTCCAGCAAAGCCGCGGACAAGTTCGTTCCCTACCGCGACTCTGTTCTCACCTGGCTGCTCAAGGTACGTTCTTCATCCCACTTGGAACTATTGCAATTCGTATAACACGTATCCTTTTAATATTATGTATTAGTGCGCCATATGTTATGTTGTTGTGTCCACTGGCATATGTTATGAGAAATCTAAATATTTTTTTACGTGTATGATTATTTTTTTTATTCCTATTATTTTATCATTGCAGTAAGGACAGTAGAAATAGTTTCATTTCCAAAAATAATCATACGCGCCAAAATAGATTAGATTTCTTATATGTATTCTTTTATTTCATGAGGCCTATTTTTTGGATTTTACCAAACTTTTTATAGAAATATTTTGGCGAGCGGCACTCTGGTCTTTATAAAAACTTGTATTTTACTTATCTCAAGAGCACGTGGTACAGACAATGATAATCATTACGTGGTTAGCTTTTCTTGATTAAACAAGAATGGGTATTTGGCTAATTCTGGAATAATTAATAATCAACGAGAATAGTTGATATTTATTCCGATAGATGGCGCAAGCCATCAGCAACTTTCAGTTGCACGATAAGGAGATGCCTTTTTCTTAATTTATGCACCTTATCCCAGTACAACATTACATTTGTACTATTTTTTCACATTATGGGTAGTTAGCATTTTCCCATACAAGATGCCTGAACCTCGTTTGGTTACAGCACTCACTGATGGGTTAAGATTGTATAAGAATCGAGTCATGGTTGTTGAAAATCGACAGTATTTTTCACACTATGAATATTATCGATAAAGACGAGCGTGCCTCTCGCCGAATCTTTCCTTCTCAAAAAAAAAACGCGCCTAATGAAATAAACCGCTTGAATCAGTTCATCAGCACAGATATGTCAACACATGTGTCCAGGACAACCTGGGAGGCAACAGCAAGACAGTGATGGTGGCGACCATCAGCCCAGCCGCTGACAACTACGAGGAAACACTCTCCACCCTCCGCTACGCAGACCGCGCCAAGCGCATTGTCAACCATGCTGTGGTCAACGAAGATCCCAAGGCCAAGATCATCCGCGAGCTGCGCAAGGAAGTGGATGTTCTCCGGGAGCAACTTAAGCATGCCACGGTATGGCAAGATCCTACCCAGGTCAGAAATTTACATTATTTAAAATTAACTCCTTGGGGTGAAAAACTTCTAACATCATTAATTTTCAGTTCTTTCAACGTGAGTTCTGTCAACGGTTCTTTTTTCCCTAACTCGTAACCTTTTGTTTTTTAACTTTTTATACCTCTTGTGTTTTGTGTTATAACAATGAAACAGAGTTATATAGATTAACATATCTTGCCTTTTTTCCCTTGTCTTTTTCCTCTCTTTCCATATACAGTTGACTCCCGTATCACACGAATTCATACAATTCAGCTTACCAAATTGGTAGTGTTTAAAACGGAGATCATTTACAGAACTCCAAGTTCATTCTATTTTAGCATATACCATTAACGGGTTACCCAAAGAAGAGTAATGTAGTCGAGGGCTTACATTGGTTAGCTGTATATGCTCAAATGAAGAAACTTTGCTGTATGTACTGCATAGTTATGAATCAATGTGATTTAGTATCCGCAATATATAAACTGCAGCGTATACTTGTAAGATGATTATTTAAATGATTATTCTAAAGTAGAGATTTCAATGTATATATTATTTATTTAGAGTATGATTGAATTCGTGTAAACCGGATTCTACTGCATATAGAATTAATATGAAAGAATGCGTTAAAAAACGACACGTTTAAATAACCCGTTTTTCTAATCGGGCCTTTACATGGGGGTTTCAGCAAAAAGAAGACGTCCACGAGAGGCTGGTGGAGTCTGAGAAGTTCATCAAGGAATTGTCCCAGACCTGGGAGGAGAAGCTCAGGAAGACGGAGAAGATCCACCAGGTAAGACATCTCCCGATGTCTGAGACAGAACCTCGAAGCTGGGCTGCGACAGGAGCGGCAACAAGCCCTGGAGAAGATGGGCATCTCGGTCCAGGCGTCAGGCATCAAGGTGGAGAAAGACAAGTATTACCTCGTCAACCTCAACGCAGATCCTTCCCTCAACGAGCTCCTTGTGTACTACCTCAAGGTATTGTTACTACTTCTCTGTTCATCCTTTTTCTTTGTTACCGTGCGTCTTCTTCGGGATTAATTTCTTGGGCAAAATAATACTTATAAAATACCCAGTCGTAAACAATACCCATATAACAACTAAGTAGAGGGTAGAACTATTCAATGCTGTTGTTATTTTAAGTTTTAAAGAACGATTTTCTCTACAATTATTGAATCACTACAGAGAGAATCATATTGTTATATCAAGTTGAAGATCGATTTTCTCTACAATTATTGAATCACTACAGAGAGAATCTAATTGTTATATCAAGTTGAAGATCGATTTTCTCTACAATTATTGAATCACTACAGAGAGAATCATATTGTTATTTTAAGTTGAAGATCGATTTTCTCTACAATTATTGAATCACTACAGAGAGAATCTAATTGTTATATCAAGTTGAAGATCGATTTTCTCTACAATTATTGAATCACTACAGAGAGAATCTAATTGTTATTTTAAGTTGAAGATCGATTTTCTCTACAATTAGTGAAGCCTTACAGAATCATGTTTCCATAGTTTCATTAAACACCATCACCAAGAATAAACCTTCATGTACAGACTATATAATCGGAATCAACATACAATAGTTTTAGCGATCAGATGGATTGGTGAAATGGCCAGAAAGGTTACCCACTGATTATTTTTATAATTCGTTCACTAATTTTAGAAATTCGTCTTTTATATTAAGGGGGGGGGCAAGAGAACGTTGAAAACGAGCATATATATGAATGGCTTCTCGTTGTTCTCTTTATTGTAATTTATTTCTATTGCATGCACCTTGTTTTACTCAATATGAACACTAAAATGTGAATTCATCCTCTCTCTCTCTCACGCACACACATATCCTTAACATCTTAATAAATTATGGTCCATCAATAAAATGAGAGTAATGTTGCAGGAAAGAACTTTGGTGGGGCGACACGATGCACCTGTAGAACAAGATATCCAACTGAAAGGTCTGGGTATAATGCCCGAGCACTGCATCATTTCCCTGGAGGAGGGAGACATATTTGTGACCCCCTTGGAAGGTGCGCGCACCTGTGTCAATGGATCCGTCATCACAGAGCGCACCCAGCTTCGACATGGGGACCGACTCCTGTGGGGAAACAACCACTTCTTCCGGCTGAACTGTCCCAAAGCTGGAACCCCGAGCCAGCCCAGCGGCAGGCCTATCGACTACGAGTTTGCTCGTGAGGAGTTGATGATGAAGGAGCTCAGTAACGATCCCATCCAGTCAGCTGTCAAGGCCCTCGAGCGCCAGCACGAGGAGGACAAGCACCATGCTCTAGAGCAGCAAAGACAGCTCTACGAGAGACAGCTGCAGAAGCTGCGCAGTCAGATGTCGCCCAGCACGCCCTATGCACCGTATTCTTTAGGAGGCATAGATCCGCTGTGGGGGAAGCTGGCGGCGGGGGGACTGCCCAGTCCGGGGGTGCAATCCCGGGTGGAGCGCTGGACTCGTGAACGGTAGGTTCACCGGATGTAATAGCTAGGTCAGTTCCGTATTTATTTAGTTTTAATTTTCCCATTTTGTTTTTGTTTGGAAAAGGGAGCTACTTAATGCCCTCTTTGGTCTACCTGAGGCGGAGAGGTAAGTGAGTGTGCTGCTTGATCGCTTCGCCATCGCACCCATCTTTCTTCCTCTACGGTGCCTTTGTCAACAACCCACGAGCAATTTCTTTCTGCCCACAACTAACGAACTCAATTCTAACCGACAACACGGCAATTGAAGGGGAAAAGACATCCACGAATCCAGTTTCAAATCGACATTAACACCTAATCTCATTGCAATCATCAATCACTACTAATCTACAGCAGATATTATCGAAAAGATCAAGCCTCGATACTTTATGGTTGAAAGGAGATAAAGAAAGAAACACGTGATCTATCACTCGCTTTAAACGATTGAGCTCTAGACGGCGGTCGATATACAACCCTTCCTTCAAAGAGAGATTAGTTTATTTTCCGTCAAACACAATTAATTTAAAGTTCTTAATGGCGTCATTCACTACACAAATGAACTTAACGAAATCCGTTGGAAGGAAGCTTCCCGCAATGTTTTATTCTTTTACTAGAGGTTTCAGGTGTAGGGCATAACACAGGCGTTTCAGTCTAGGTAGCCCACTATCCAATGGTGTGGGTCATAACGGTATAATTGCAAGATGATGAAATAAAAATTGCCTCCCAGGGGACTCTAGGTGTCGCTTAGCTAGAAGGAGGGCTACCAACTTATGAACCTTCTAGGTCTGGGTGTTCCTTTCTAGGATGTGGGGCATAACAAGGGTACATACACATGGGTGTTGTCTGTGTGTTGTGAATAATAAACAATAATGAAAATTTTAATAACGAACCACTTGATGAGGAAAGAGTTTCTTTAATATACAATATCACAAGCTTTCGGGCACAATCACCCTTCTACTGGTGTAAAACGAGACAAAACCGTTTGTCCGTTTGGACAAAACCGGTTTTGTCTCGTTTTACACCAGCAGAAGGGTGATTGTGCCCGAAAGCTTGTGATATTGTATATTAAAGAAACTCTTTCCTCATCAAGTGGTTCGTTATTAAAGTTTAGAGAAGGAATTATTGATTCAATAATGAAAATATAATATTGGCTCTGAAGGTGGTTCTTGACCATTATAAAAACGATTATTTGTTTTACACCAAAGTGTGGTTGTAGTGTCTTGTCCCACCATAGAAAGGGGGGGGGGGTGCCATTGCCCCGTTAGTCAGCCACATTTTTCAGAGTTCCCTGTAGGCCTTCACGGTTACCGTAGCGGCTCGAGGCTCACTACACCGTACTTCGCCCTACAGGAAAGTCCCTTACTTGTGCTGCTTCTCCCGCCCGCCACGTAAAGGAGGGGTTGGACTTCTGGGCGGGATCAAAAGTATTAAAACTCCAATATACCATATAGTTTTAAAGCGACGTGTGCCTCATTAAACTTCTGCTGGGCCAACTTTCGGGCTTTAAAACGAAGTATCGTGTCAGATGTTTCTATTACACATAAACAAACTTCTACGGTTTTTACTGCGATGAAAAATATTGGGAGGGCTTGACTCATCATTGGTGAACCCTTCAAGCGGTTTCGCCAATTTAATCTGCCAGACCGCTTTTTTTAGAGCTCTAATACTGTATTGGACGATTCTGCTTATATATGCCTTACTGAAGGGTAAAATTTTAAAAATGGTATTCAAGAAAACTATGGACATAAGCTTTTAAGACAGCAGAACTACATATAAATATTTGTATCGAGCAATGCTCTTCCGTAAGGACAAAGCCAGTTGAGCCAAGCTCTTCCAATATTTATGTGTAAAAGAAACATTCGTTGTTTAATACTTTCATTTCTTATATATCGATGGCACGTTATTGCCTTATAATCAACGATGGGTTGATATTTATTCCAATAGATGGCGCAAACCATCAGCAGTTTTCAGTTGCATAATTAGGAGATGCCTTTTTCTCTTGACTAAATAACGAGTGAATATATCTACACCACGGTTATTTAAACCTTTCAAGGAAGGCGGGGGTTATATGTACCTAATGGAGTGTTAAAGAGTGAATTACGGTGAAGTAATGTGAAGGGAGAGGAATACCCTCCGAGCTAAATACACTTACAAATACGTAAGAAGGTTAAAAATATTAATGCGATCCCTCATTAAATATATTCGGAAAACTTTCAAGCATTTGCACTTCGTCTTTTTACTTTTTATTGTACACTCAACTTTATACCGGTCTCTGCGTTTTTTCACCACTTTAGAGGCAGCGGGTCAAATGGACATAATATATATCTCCATAATGGTTTTATGAAACTCGATATAATAATTACCTATATAGGTAAATAACATCAAATCACATATCTTTCTATCCCGCGGTATGGTGAAACTTGGGAAGTGGAGGTCAGGTAACATTCTATATAGTGTGTGAGAGATATAATAACGCGCGCGCGAACATGTTTAAATGTGCAATGAGAAATTCTGTGGTCATTATTTATATTTGATACTTATTCCTTACTCAGTTTATTTCAATAGTATTGAGTATCTACTCCGTAATTTATTTGGGAACTGATTTTTAATAGCTACTGGATAATCTTGGTTGGTATTTTGTTTGATCACTAGAAATAAATATCAAATAACATGTCAACTGTCCTTAGTTACGTATCTGTTGAGAATGTTTGGATGAATCATGGTGTAAGTGGGTGATTCTATCTGTCTGTGCTACGTAGAAATCCTAGATGATCTAAAAAGGCAGCTCTTGGGAGGAATAAAGTTCTTCACAAGCGGATGGATTCGTACAGTTTAAGTGGCCCAGTGTTGTATTAATACGGTGCTGAGGCACGAGAATGCCCATGTCTAATCTATGAATCACAGTTTCATTTGATTTCATTAGCTTTTCACAAATTCTGGAAAACAGCACAGACAATAGGCGCAACAGAGATGATGAATCCAACTTGAAGAAAAGTCGATCTTAATCTCCACTTTCAGTTGATAACTTCTATGTTTACTTCTGTTTACACATCTGGGAAAATCCTGTATGGAACGAGTGTCCTTAATAAAAAGACATTTTTTGTTGTTGTTGTATTTAGATACTGAAGAGAGTCAAAAATGGAAGCATTTTTCATCCGTCTTAGTAAAATGCAATGGGAGCTGGGAGCAATCTTAGGCTTTTTGTCCCACAATATCTAGGCTAGGTTTTGACTGGACGCTTTACATCTGTTGAGTTATTTTTGATCGCTGGCCTCCTTTATGACCCAGGCTTAAAATCAGCAGAATTCCGGTCGTTAGGAAATCCGTGATAGAGGGTGATGTTTGAATACACTTTGTCTTTTGTATTTGTGTGCACCTGTGTTTGTCTTAACTCCCTGTTTCTGCACTGTGTGTACGTAATTCTTCGGCTTGTTGAATGTATGTGCTGGTGGCACTACGTGTACAGCGTTTCTCGACAGTATTTCCATACACTTGCCTCTTTGACATTCCCTCTTTCAAGTAATTTGTTTAACGAGAGAGGATGAATATGATATGGAAATGCTGTTCAAGAAATGCTGTGACATTCACAACGTATATTGACAACGTGTTCTGTGGTGACAGAGACGACCTGTTCAAGAAGAGCCTGGCCAAGCTGCGCGAAGACATCGCCCGCGCCAACCAGCTCGTGCGGGAAGCCAACTTCCTAGCCGAGGAGATGGGGAAACGCACCCACTTCAAAGTCACCCTGCAAATACCAGCGGCCAACCTCGGCCCCAACCGCAGGCGACGCGGGGCGTTTGTCAGCGAGCCGGCTATCCTGGTGCGACGTGAGCCTCGCGGGTCGCAGGTCTGGTCCATGGAGAAACTGGAGAACAAACTGATCGACATGCGCGAGATGTTCGAGTCCGGTGTACGCCGTGCTGAAGATGACCCCAAGGTAGCCGACCCTTTCTACGAGTCACAAGAGAACCACAATTTGATTGGGGTGGCCAATGTCTTCCTGGAAGTCCTATTCCACGATGTCACCCTGGACTACCACGTTCCCGTCATCTCCCAGCAGGGAGAGATTGCGGGGAAGCTCCACGTCGAAGTGGGTCGAGTGGCAGGCGCTCTGGGCGACCGCGAGGGCGATGCCGCCGAGGGCCCTGTGGCACCACAGGAGCGCTACGTCGTTCTGCGAGTGGCCATCAAGGCGGCGTCCGGGCTGCCCCAGTCCCTCGCCAACTTTGTGTTCTGCCAGTACCAGGTGTGGGGCACGGAGGAGCCCGTAGTTGTCCCGCCGCTCATCAACCCAGATCTGCCTCCCAACCACGGCTCCTCTTCATTCCGTTTCGACCATTCCCGGGACGTGCGTCTTCCACTCACTGAAGAGTTTCTAGAGCACTGCGCCGAAGGAGCGCTGTCCATCGAGGTGTGGGGGCACAAGTCCGCGGGGTTCTCCTCGGCCAAGCCAGGCTGGGAGCTGGACCCTCGGCTACAGCGCTGCCGCTCTCTCGCTGACAGGTAGGTTCGGGGGACGCAAACATTTCATATTCTCACTATATTTCAAGTTTTCTATCTTACTAATGTAAGCTTCTCGAACTTTTAATTAAAAATTCCCATAGTTAGTTTCCATTGTTTCTTTAAACATACATTTGAAAACAATGATCGAAATATTCGATTCAGAATCTGTTGAATCAACGTAAAAATTATAAGCGACAGTGTTGTGTGTATTGAGAGGGAATAAACACTCGTGGACAAAACTTTAGGACGTATAAAGTCTTCGATGTCGCCGTTGTATGTTTTTTTTTTTTTTTTTTTTTTTTTCAAGGAGCCAGAGACAATTTTGTTCACACTTGGTTATCTCGTGTGTCTTCAATAAAGGTCACTGTGTATATACATGCTAAAAGGTAAAACTTCCTTAGTTTTGTCCATGAGTGTATAAATATACCTCTGTATTATATGCATGTGTATATAGAGCACAAGTGTGTGCCCAATAATGACGCTACGATATTGACCTGATGTCCTTTTACGCGAACGTAAAACGTTTGACAAAATGGCCGTAAATAATTTACGAGCCAATTCCATCTCAACATCGTCACCTGAGATTTATTTTATCTTTAAAGCTCAGAGTTTCTTGATGAACGACTCATGAAAATATTACATACAATCTTTCATAAACGAAGGCAGAGCGTTCAAGAGAAATCTCAACGCTGTTGAAAATGTGTTCTTTAGATTTGTCAATATAAACTTCCAAAGACCAAAGTGTGGCGAAGCTGCCTTCTTGAAAAAATACACCTAATAACTCAATTTCAGATATTCCTTGATTTTCTAGCTAAGTGTATCAAATCATTCCTGATAACTGTTTAGAACAGTAACTGACTCTCTTTCAGTAATTTGTTTTAATTTTTTAGGTTAAATATTATTTTGCGAATTTGATTTTTTTTATTTGAAACAAATGTGTAGTTTTTTTATGTGTAGTTGAGCGAGGTCAATATATCGAAGTATTTAGGTAGACAGACCAGTCTAGCAGAATTCCTTCGTTGTAAAGGTGTCCGTCAATTCTTTAATAATCAAATTGATTTACAGTAGAACCTCCATGAGAGGCCACTCCGGCTAGAGGACACCTCTCTACAAACGACAGTTTTAATTGTCAAAAAATTACCATTTTTACTATTCAACAACTCTCATGTTAGAGGGTACCTCTTCATAAAGGACACTTTTTCTCTGTAACTAGGTGTCCTTTACAGAGAGGTTTTACTGTACTAAAATTGGTTTGCTTATAGGATCTTAGTGTTTTAAATTTCAAGTTTTCCGATTTGAAATTATCCTGATAAAAGTTTGTAAGGAAGCGCAATAGATTTGTAATTATATATTTTCTTACCTGATACATCAGTTTATATTAGGGTTATTATTGGTTAAGACAACGATAACTCCCTATTCACCATAGAAGTCGGGGAGAAGATATTCTATATACAGTTACGAGCGTCATTCTTCATCAGTCATCTCTGTCACCGTTTGCTTTTTTTTTTTGGAATGGCGCCCTCCTATTGATCGGCTACGATCACGCCACCTTTGCCCCCCCCCCCCCCCACTCGCTTTTTCGTTTTTGTAACCATTGTGTTGGAGCGGGTCGCTCCTTAAATAAATGCATATATTAGTTAATAACCAAATGGAATCCTCTCATTCTTTTTCCCAGTAAGAGACGCCTACGGAAGCCAACAGTACATAGACAGATAAAGCACATAGGCTATAGTTATTAACTAACATATGCATTTATATATGGAGCCAATTTATAATTGTAACAAATAGTATTTGAATCAAAACATTCAATCGGGTAAAACACGGGCGTTGCCCGGGTCATTCGGCTAGTTATTTTATAAGAGGACGATCGGACAAGCTTTCGGGGCAAGACGCTTTTCTACGGGTACAAAATTGTGACTCGTGTCATTTCTCCCCGACTTGTGTTTCTTCTTCGATTATTAAGTTGTTATTATGGGGGGGGGGGGGGAATTAATATATACAGTTATCAGAGTCATCAAGCAACAATTCTTAATAATCAATTCTGTCACCGTTTGCTTTTGTGAATGGAATAAATACCCAAATATGGTCATTTCTCATAACCATCGGTGGTTCAGTGGTAGAATGCTCGCCTGCCACGCAGGCGGCCCGGGTTCGATTCCCGGCCGATGCATTTTTTTTTTTTTTTTTTTTTACAATTTTTAAAACTCATTTATATATTACTAGCGGACGTACCCGGCTTCGCCCGGGTTTTACCCGAGTAAAAGTTTGTCTAACGAATCTCTCGATAAAGTGAACATTTTTTTCCCGGTCCCTTGAAAAATGCTCGATAAGTTGAATAAAATCAATATTAATTGGTTCCCTCGGTAATTGGAAGTTAAAGGAATAGTATCTTGCCTTGGAATTGTATCATTATTCTTGTATGGATGTACCCGGCTTCGCACGGGTTTTACCCGAGTAAAGGTTTGTTTAACGAATCTCTCGATAAAGTGAACATTTTTTCCCGGTCCCTTGAAAAATACTCGATAAGTTGAATAAAATCAATATTAATTGGTTCCCTCGGTAATTGGAAGTTAAAGGAATAGTATCTTGCCTTTGAATTGTATCATTATTCGTGTCTCAAATAAATTGCCGTGTCATCCTGAATTTTGTCTTTCCTTATTTTCTACATTACAAAATCATCGTATCATCATGATAATATTTAGAGCAGATTGTTGAATTATAACAGATAAATTAGAATATTTATCTTGATTATTTCTAGGCGAAAAGTTATTTCAAAAATTTTATTTGCTAGAAACCTTCCCAGTACTATACTAAATAACTTCCCAAAGTTTCATGGCGATCCAATGAGTGGTTTGGTCAGGCATAGAGGACAAACAAACAAACAGACACACATACATTCATTTTTATATATATAGATACAAAAATGACATCCACGGCGCCAATTTATAATTGTAACGAATAGTATTTGAATAAAAGCATTTAATCGGGTAAAACCCGGGCGTTGCCTGGGTCATTCGGCTAGTGATAATATAAATTGGATCATTATTATTTTTTTATATAATCCAGCGTTCAAGTTTCTAATCAGCAAAAGAAAATAATTTGAGACTTTTTATATAAATATATTTCCCAGCGTCGTGTCAAACCTTATCTCAATGGAAATTTCAAGTCCGGCATGTTCAGACACAATCAGGATATCATGACAGCCTCTTTCAGCAATTCCGTGCTTTTAACCATCATTTTCCCAACACACACCAACACAAAATCTTTATTATAGTGTAGTATAACACGTGTATATCTCATTGAGTTTCGTTTCGTTCCTGTTTATCAAATTCCCCTTGTCTATGGACCCCGTGTGTGTTGCTTGAACAAGCGTGCTTCTCTTCTCTCGCTCTCTCTACCTAAGAAAAATCAATTCTAGGCTCTAACACACATATCTTCACTGTAATAGAAAACTAGCCGTGAATTAGAGGTAGGGAGATTGTTGGGAAGAGTCATATAAAAGACTTTCCTTTATTATTTTTTTTTTATATAATATTTATTACAATTTTTTTAATTGCAAGAGTTGATGAATATATCATTCTTGTTTATTTATTTTTAATCTATTAAAATGAATTATTTATCAAACTTTATAGATTGAATGACCAAAAAAGCATATGATTCAAATATAGATTTTTTTAAAATAAATACTTGATCTAATCTCAAACAAAATTTGTCCGAGCATAAACCGAGGACGCACATTAATATGTTATAATATCTTGGCGTTCAGCCAACTGAAATATTGGTAAAATAAATTATATTTTGATCCAATATATGCCATTTTAATTAAAGATGTACGTAAGAGAGGGGTGTGGGGCAGGTGGGTGGAGCTGACCCGCAAGATCGAGCTGTGGGTGGAGATCCACGAGCTGACGGACGCCGGGGTGTACGCCCCGGTGGAGGTGACGGTGGGGCGGACCGTCAGCGGCGTGCTGACAGGCGGCGTGTTCCAGCTGAGGCAGGGCCAGCAGCGCCGCGTCGTCGTGCGCGTGCGGCCCGTGCAGGACTCCGGCACGCTGCCCATCATCTGCGAGGCCATCACCGGCGTGTGGATGGGCTGCGTCACCGCGCGGTCCTCCCTCCAGCGGCCCCTAGACTCCTACCAGGAGGAGGAGCTGGGCCTCCTGCGCGAGCGTTGGTCCGAGGCGTTGCTCCGCCGTCAGCAGTACCTCGAGGATCAGATCCAGCGCCTGGCCGCCAAGCCAGACAAGGACGTGGAACGTGAGCAAAGTCTCATCGACCAGTGGGTGTCTCTCACAGAGGAGCGGAATGCCGTCACCGTTCCTGCCGCTGGCTCCAACATCCCCGGAGCCCCCGCTGACTGGGACCCTCCCATAGGCATGGAGCGCCATATCCCTGTCATCTTCCTCGACCTCAACGGTATGTCTCATCATTCACAAAACTTAGCTTTTAAGAGAAAAGCTTTTTTTTTTTTCTCTCGTTTAGAGAGTGATCAAATTTAAGATGCCATTTCTCTATAATAATATTGTCCCAATGGAAAGACCCTGTCTGCAGAAGGACATAATGGCGACAATCCTGTTAGCGAAGACCCAACTCCACAGGATAGAAAGGCTTCCATTCTAATAATATCAATAAAGCATCCAGTGCTAAGCTTCTTGTTCAACTTTTTATTTTTCAAGCTTTCAGACTTATCAGCCCTTTGACAGGAGTATCGCACGAATAAGTCAGAAAACTTGAGAAATAAAAAGTTGTACACAAGAAACTTAACCCTGGATGCATTATTGATTTTATTAAATTATAAATCAGGGGAAGAGAACGTTTATTCTAAATTCTGCATAAACTTGTGTGTATCGACTTTGCACAATGTGAATGACAAAAGAGTATGATCAGATATATTACACACCCTGCATGGTGTTTTATAAAGCCTAGTGAGACATAATCAAATCAAAGCTGTACTCGAGACCCTATCATCCATCAATATCCATCAATCTATTGTGTCATTATTTGAATGTTCTGCATCAAACTGCTCACCCAGCGCTGTCAGAACTTCCCGCTATACTACAGGGTCAATGAACCTGTGGAGGTGTTAGTCTCGGCCGAGACTTGTCTACTAACCACATTTCAAGCAACTTTAAGATATAAAGAGATTTTTTCAGAGAACACCATCTGATTTTATTGAGGCGTGAAGATCTGAAATGCACTTTCTGTGGATCAGGAATAACAACGGAGATGTTGCACTACTTATTTGACTGTGCTGCTCTGTCTGAGGAAAGACGAAAACTAAATGATAAAACGGGGCAACTTTGTCCTTCATTTCCGGCACTAATTAATGAAATATCAAAGAATAGGTATATAGCGATGGCGATATTTGGATTCCACAAGACTATATCCCGGAAAAAGGCCACACAGTGTTCTCCCCATCCCTTGTGAACTGGCGAATCCTGTATAGGGCGAGAGGCCCTAAATAAAGGCTTTGTTGTTGTTTGATATAAAGAGATGTATATACAGTAAAACTTGGATAATTTGAACGTCTCTAATTCAAAAACATCTTTAATTCAAGTATTTATCTTGGTCCCTAGACTTTTAGACCTTTTATTCAAAACGTTTTTAATTCAAATTTTTGGATAATTTAATTTTTTTTTTTTGATCCCTTGGGCTTTGAATTGTTCAACTGTATTTATTCTAGAGCTAGATTACAGCACATCTAGGAGTAGTGACTTTAGCATTTGTACACCCTTTTTAAGTACAGTCGGCTAACTATGGTCGCTGTGTCCCGTATGCCAAAGTATGGTATTTTTAGTAATAAATTTTTGTATTTTAACAAGAATCTTTTAATATTATCAAAATTTGATTTTAAAAATCGGCTGAATTATCAATAGTGTCGAATTTTTGTTAGATCAAATTAACCTTTATTATTTGATAGGCTGTAGGCTGGGGCTTGAACATGTGGTCGAATTAGTGGAAGTGTCGAATTAACAAGGTTAAACTGTAGTTTGGAAATATATATGTGTTAGGATATTTGTGAAAAGGAATTGACTTTTAGGAAGATTTCTTACTAAGTGCAGTCATTTAGTAAAAAATTGAAAATATACATTATTGAGTAGTTTAACTTTTCAGTAAAATTTACATTAAAATATCTCACAATTAATATAGAATTTGTTTGAATATTGTTTCCTATATTATTTTATTAATGATAAAATAAGGACAATTATTTTCATTGTTTTTTTTAATAACTAACTAAAATAAAATATAGAGTAATTTAATAGAAGACTATGGCATCTTAAAAATAATGGTCAAAATATTTATATAATTAATAAAATATGTAATATAATTTTTTATTATTATAAAATATGTATAGGGATTATTAGGGTTTATTATTATAATTTTACGGTGTTTCAAGGTAACTTTCAAAGATTTTAACCAGAAAATTCCAGAGCCACCTAGGTTGTATTAAAAAAACATACAGTTAAACCTGTCTATAGCGCCCCCTCTTAGGACTCACCAAAATAGGGTGCTATAGACAGGTCACTTTTAATGTAAATTGCATCATACTACATATTTAAAATCGGCCGCTATAGAGAGGAAGGCGCTATTTAGAGGGGGCGCTATAGACAGGTTTAACTGTACTCCTAATATAATAGACACGGATAAAGTTTTATTTTCTCAACATTTTGACAAAAATCTTTTGTCTTTTTGTCAGGAGAAATAAAACTTTATCTGGCTGTAGTGTCTATTCTATATACAGTTAAGAGCGTCATCATCTCTGTCACCATTTGCTTTTTTTTGGAATGGCGCTCTCCTATTGGTTGGCTACGATCACGTGGCTACGATGGCGCCGCCACTATGCGAGACACTTTGTTTTTGACTTTGCCCCCCCCCCCCCCCCCCCACTCGCTTTTTGGTTTTTGTAACTATTGTGTTGGAGCGGGTCGCTCCTTAAATAAATGCATTTATTAGTTAATAACTAAATGGAATCTCTCTTTCTTTTTCCCAGTAAGAGACGCCTATGGAAGCCAACAGTACATAGACAGATAAAGCACATAGGCTATAGTTATTAACTAATATATGCATTTATTTAAGGCGCCAATTTATAATTGTAACAAATAGTATTTGAATCAAAACATTCAATCGGGTAAAACACGGGCGTTGCCCGGGTCATTCGGCTAGTTATTTTATAAATATGAATGCCGGCATCCTCTATCCTCAAGATAAAGAAACGTGTCATTTTAAAGCATGTTGTTTTGAATCTTTTTTTTAACTTGCTTCCCTGTCTGTCTGTCCACAAATCTTACAATCGATTTTTAGTATACTTTTAGAGCACGTAGGAATCTGAAATTTGGTACACTTTTCAAAACCCGATGACAATGCAAGTTGACAAATTTTCAGACTTCTGTGTTGTGTCAGGGTAGCTGGAAATGGACAAGTTTCCAAATCGCCTTTCAAATTTTATAAATTAATTTTAATATACTTGCAGATCACATAGAAATATGAAACTTTATTATGACTCATTCAGTCCAATGAACAATGCAAGTACAAGGTGTGTCCAATAAATAATGAGACTGGTTAAAAACAAAGAAAAAATGAAATGATAATTTTTTTTTAAGTCTATTAAAAAAATAGAAAGCTTCAGCTACACTACGGTATATCACATCACGTGATTGCGCGCGCAGTCGATAAATTGTAAGCTTGTAAAAAGAACGCCTTGCATAACAACTTCTAATTTGTAATGGATAGAAAATTCGAACAACGAATTTGTATTAAATTTTGCTACAAAATTGGGAAATCGGCTTCAGAAACTTTAGATTTGTTGAAATTGGCATTTGGAAATGAAAATGTAAATTAGCCCACCACATTTAGATGGTTTTCACGATTTAAAAATGGAATGGAATCGGTGAAAGATGAGAAGCGTGTTGGACGTCCAATTCTGCACAGGAACCCTGAAAAGGTGAGCCAAATTTCAAATTTGATAAAAGAAAATCCACGAATAGGGTTACGGGACATTGAGGAAGAAACAGGGATATCAAAATCATTAGTTGGATCGATAATTAAAGAAGACTTGCAGTTAAAGAAGAAACCTTTAAAATTTGTCCCTAAAATGCTCACAATCCAACAAAAGGAGAATCGCGTTGAAATTGCCAAAAAAAAATGAATGAAATGGTGGAAGAAAACCCTAATTGGAAGGAAAAAGTAATAACTGGAGACGAGACATGGGTTTACGGGTATGACCCGGAAACAAAACGCCAATCCATGGAGTGGAAAGGAAAAGATGAACCAAGAACGAAGAAATCCCGACTTTTCAAGTCAAAAAACAAAGTCTTATTGGTCACACGTTCTTTGACATAAAGGGAATTGTGCATTATGAATATCTAGAGGAAGGTCAAACAATCAATAAGGAGTCTTATTTAAACATTATGAGACATGTACGTGAATCAATTAGTCTGAAAAGAAGTGAAATGTGGAGTTCAAAAAATTGGATTATCCATCATGATAATGCACCACCACACACCGCTACATCTGTACTGACTTATTTGGCTAAACACAGCATCCAAATACTTCAAAAACCTTCCTATTCCCCAGACCTAGCTCCAAATTATTTTTTTCTCTTCCAAAACTCAAAATGGCTCTAAAAGGAAGGAGATTTGACACTAGAGAGTCCATCATAGCGGATTCGTAAAAGGTCTTGAAGAACATCCCGAAAGATGCCTTTTCTAAATGTTTTAAATCATGGGAGAAGAGATGGAAATTATGTATTGATGCGGGAGGGGACTATTTTGAAAAATACTAATAAAATTTTTTTAAATCATTCTATTTTTTCTTTATTTTTGACCAGTCTCATTATTTATTGGACACACCTTGTATACAGATTTTCAGACTTCTGGGTGGTCGGAATGGCCAAGAATGAACAAATTTCTATATTTCTTTTTAAGTCTTATGTTACGCCCCTTACAAAAAATTGACCAATCCACCACGAGCAGGCTTCCGTCTATTTAAGGCTTAATCCCCAGTGAACTTTTGATTCTAAGTTTCGGAAATTCATGACTAAAAATACTAACTAAATGATTAATAAATAAAAATACATTTTTAAAAAAGCTTTAATTCAAATGCACTAAAAAGGAAAAAATAAATAAAATATTGTATCTTCTGTCATTGAGCAATTAGATGTATCTGAGTGAAAATAAAAGCGGCGGGGGACGATCATATTTAGAGAAGAGGTAAAAATATAGCAAACACTTATAAAAATCACTAATCAGCTGCTACATATTAAATCACATTAAGTTCGAAATTCATGATGAATTGAATGATGTTGCTTTTTGAATCTTTTATTTCAATCTTCAACACAAGGTAATACGATCAAATCCAAATAAATAAATAGTGTGTGATGTTTCAGTAACAACGCTGTTACCGAAATATCACACACTATTTATTTATTTGGATTTGGTCTTATTACCTTGTGTTTATAATCTATAATCCAAATGGTGCCTTATCATTTCAATCTTCACTTATATGATACTCTCTAAAGAGAATCTCCTAACTTGCGTGGCACGCAGCGGACGACATGAATGCTCCCATCTCGGGGGAGAGCAGCATCCGTGTGGCGGGGGCCAACGCCATCCTGCCCAAGGAACACGGCGGGAAGATGTTCCCACTGCCCATCGTGCGGTGCTGTGAGAAGGAGGTGTGTGCCTTCGCGGCCTGGGACTCCTCCATCCACGACTCTGTCCACCTCAACCGCATCACGCCACCTGCGGAGCGCGTCTACCTCATCCTGAAGGCATCTGTGCGGCTCAGCCACCCGGCCACCATGGACCTCGTCCTGCGCAAGCGACTCCTCATCAACGTCTACAAGAGGCAGTCCTTCACAGAACGGATCAGGAAGAAAATTGCCAGGACGGTAATGTGCACTCTTTCTAACAACCTCTATACATACACAACATGCCAACTTTTTGGACTTTAAAATTAAATATAATAATTGGATAGCATGTTTTACCTCTTTAGCTCTAATATACAGTAGTATATACTTCTCTTCAAGAGATGAAATTCAAGTTATTAAGATCAAATTAAATTAAATAGTGTGAGACATTTCCGTAACAGTGTTGCTATCATCTTCAGACAAAAATAAAAGTACTGAAACTATTATAATTCTACTAATATAATTCAGTAATTTTGTCTGAAGATGGTAGCAATGCTGTTACCGCAACTTCACACACTATTTATTTATTTGAATTTGTTCTTATTACCTTGTGTTTATAATCTACTAGCCGAATGACCCGGGCAACGCCCGGGGTTTACCTGATTAAATGCTTTTATTAAAATACTATTTGTTACAATTATAAATTGGCGCCGTGGATGTCATTCTTGTATAATATATAAATGAGTTTTAAAAATTGTAAAAAAAAAAATGCATCGGCCGGGAATCGAACCCGGGGCGCCCGCCACTATAATATATAAATGAGTTTTAAAAATTGTAAAAAAATAAAAAATGCATCGGCCGGGAATCGGACCCGGGGCGCCCGCGTGGCAGGCGAGCATTCTACCACTGAACCAAAAGCAAACGGTGACAGAAGTGTCTCGCGCATTGGCGGCGCCATCGTAGCGAACCAATAGGAGAGCGCCATTCCAAAAAAAAAGCGAGTGGGGGGGGGGGGGGGCAAAGGTGGCGTGATTGTAGCCAACCAATAGGAGGGCGCCATTCCAAAAAAAAAAAAGCAAACCGTAATAGAGATGAGGAATGACGCTCGTAACTGTATATAGAATAATCCAAATTGTGCGTTATCAAGAAACAAAACCATTTTATCACTTTGTTATTCTTTTACAAATAAAATGTTTACTAATGTCTTTACTGCAATTGAGAAATATTGAGAGGGCCTGGCTCCTCACTGGTTAGTCCTCCAGTGGTTTCACCAGTTTAATCATTCATGCTGCAATGAGATCGTATGGTATTGAGCAGATCTGCTTATATACCCAGTACTGGAAAGAAATCTTTGGTCAAGGTATTCAATTCTATATACAGTTACGAGCGTCATCAATTCTTTTTCATCTCTGTCACTGTTTGCTTTTTTTTTTTTTTTGGAATGGCGCTCTCCTATTGGTTGGCTACGATCACGCCACCTTTGCCCCCCCCCCCCCACTCGCTTTGTTGTTTTTGTAACTATTGTGTTGGAACGGGTCGCTCCTTAAATAAATGCATATATTAGTTAATAACTAAATGGAATCCTCTCTTTCTTTTACCCAGTAAGAGACGCCTACGGAAGCCAACAGTACATAGACAGATAAAGCACATAGGCTATAGTTATTAACTAATATATGCATTTATTTAAGGCGCCAATTTATAATTGTAACAAATAGTATTTGAATAAAAACATTCAATCGGGTAAAACACGGGCGTTGCCCAGGTCATTCGGCTAGTTAATATATATGGACATAATCCTTTATATCCGAATGAATGGTCTGTCTTATATGCTTCCTAAATCATACTCCCACATATCTTACGGCATCGTTTATTTTTGAAGTTTTGGACACCACTTTAAAGGAACATCATGGTGTTCTCTGTGCCACTACGAGGATCTTTAAATATGTGCAGAATAAAAAGAAAATTTTATAAAATATAGAAGACAACATAATGCATGCCATTTGTATGTTGAGAATGAGCGGTTTGCCAATTGTAGACATTCGTTTTATGCAGGAGATTAATATAAATATCGCTGAAAATTTTGATCCTCAACAGAAAATATTTTAAATAA
The DNA here is from genome assembly GCA_030710605.1 of Cordylochernes scorpioides. Lineage (NCBI taxonomy): Eukaryota > Metazoa > Arthropoda > Arachnida > Pseudoscorpiones > Chernetidae > Cordylochernes > Cordylochernes scorpioides. Next base: position 19,615,234 of record CP092879.1, on the reverse strand, counting down.
ATAATTATACGTTTGTATAAGAGATAGAGCACTTGCACTTGAATATACATTTTATATACAATCGTGGACAAAACTTAAGGAAGTTGTAACTTTTAGCACATATATTGGGATTCAGACAATAACTCTGAAAGATATTTGATACACAGTCACCTTTATTGAAGACACATGAGATAACCAAGTGTTAACAAAATTGCCTCTGTCTCCTTCAATAAAAATAGTTGAGCGCGACATCAAAGACTTTCTTAAGTTTTGTCCATGTTCTCTATGTCAGCTTTTTTTAAAATAAAAAATTGTCTTTATTTGTATGGACATTAATTATGAAGCCAAACCTAGTATGTGTGCTGTACAGGATGGCCTGCAGTCTGTGGGGGTGATGTACGAGGTGGTGGCCAACATCCCCAAGGCCAGCGAGGAGGTGGAGGCTCGGGAAAGCCTGGCGTTGGCCGCGGCTACAGACGATGGCGAGAGCTACATTGAGAACTACACTCGCGGGGTGTCTGCTGTGGAGACCATTCTCACACTGGACAGGCTGCGACAGCAGGTGGCTGTCAAGGAGCTGTTGGCAGCCCAGGGGCGTCCACTGCGTAAGACACACTCTGTCCCCAACATAGCTCCTCCCACCCGGATTGATGCCCCATTCCGCTCGGACTCCTTGAGCGAGTTGCCGGTGGAGCCGCCCACTGCCCCTAACGGCCACTTCCCCGCCATCTGTAAGTACGACACTTGCCACCCCACCAGGTCTCCTAACTCGGGGCTCTCTCACGTGCAGCCAGGCCAACCTTCCTCAACCTCGCTCTCAATCTCAACCTACGCCAAGCCAAATGTACGTTAGCTACTTCTAGCTAGCTGCATGGCCTTCCTCGCAAAAATGATTTTCCTTCCCTCTTGCTATCTGCTTTATGCCGCATGCTTTCAGGCTTCCTCTAGTAGCTGCCTAGATGGAATCCGTAGTTGCAGGTGTTGACCTTGACTGCAGGTGGTTTTACCATCCCTCTCTGTCTGAAAACATATTTAGGCCAGGACAGGATAGCCAAAACTTTACCTTTTCTATAATTCAATCACATGATGGTGATTGGTTCATCACTTGTGCCTCTCTAGTTGTTTTCTAGCCTCCTAAGGATAGTAAATCACAAAATGGTATTTAATATTGATGTGTGACTAGTATTTTTCTAATATTTAAAAGCCACTAATCAAAGCAAACATAATTCTGTTGTTATATAAAAAAAATTCTAAAATTATAGACATTTCAGAAATCAGATTCTTACTTTTATGCAGATTTTGTGTTTAATTTTAAAAAAGCCAATGCTCTTGTCTATGGAAGAATTTGGTTACATTAGGACCTATATATCGGGGAGTTATCAGATAAAATTGTATCAATATTGGAAAACACAAAGTAATAAGACAAAATCCAAATAAATAGTGTGTGATGTTTCGGTAACAGCGCTGTTACTGAAATGTTACACACTATTTTTTTTATTTGGATTTGGTCTTATTTCCTTGTGTTTAATAATACAAATTTTGCCTTATCAATATTGGGAAGAGATTGATGTAAGGTACAATTTTGTGATAAAATGATAGATTATAAACATTAGGAAAATATATAGCCACATCAACCAATGGTTTATTTAATTCCTGACATTTCAATGTGTCACTGTTCCCTTGAGGAGAGTAATAACAAGTCACTGAAACATCAGGAGTTAAATAAACCATTGTGGTTGATGTGACTATACAGTGGTACCTCGACATACGAGCGCCCCAACATACGAGTTTTTCGAGATACGAGCCGACGAGCAAGTGATTTTTTTGCTTTGAGTTACCAGCGAAATTCGAGATACGTTGTGTTGAAGATATTAATCTGTGATTTTAAATGTTTCTTTTTGACCAGTACTTTTGTTTTGTTTTTGCTTTTCCTAAAATGTTTCTTTCTTCTTCATTATTATTATTTGTTCTATATGCAAAGCTTTGTTTTTTGCTTTTGGGGAATTTTGCTTCGAGATACGAGCAAGGTTGCGGAACGAATTAAACTCGTATGTCGAGGTACCACTGTATATATTTTCCTAATCTACTTCCAACCAACAAATGATCTACAGAACTATAAACATTAGGTTACAAGACACCACATCCAAATACATAAACTATTAGGGGCTTGGTGGAAGGATGATCTAAACCATTTGTTTTCAACTGCTACGACCCAGGATCAAATCCCCCATTGGGCACTTTTTTCTAATAAAAAAAAAAATGCTCCAATGGTCCCCGATTCTTGCAAAAGTCCAATCCCAACAGCGAGTGCAAGTAACCAAATGGGGCTCTGGCACATTTGTAAGTGCAAAAGTCAAACTGCTTTTCACATGTGTAGACATGTGATATACTTACAGTAAAAGCAGTCGCCTACTTTTACCCACCATGTTTATCATGGCCTGTACCACGTGTACTAGGGATAAGCAAAGAAAAAAAAAACTATAAACATTAGTTTACAAGACACCACATCCAAATACATAAACTATTTATGATGTTTGGTGATAATAATGCTGTTACTGTGAAATGTCGCACAATTTATTGGATTTATTCCCTTATGTATCAAGGATTATATTAACAATAAAGATGTGGTGATAAAAAAGGCACCCCACAATTTGGATTATAGATTAAAACACAAGGTTATAAGACCACAAATCCCAATAAATAAATAGTGTGTGATATTTCAACAACAGTGGTGTTACTACAATACTGAATTCAGTGCTTTTGTCTGAAGATGGTAACAATGCTGTTACAGAAATGTCACACACTATTTATTTATTTGGATTTGGTCTTATTACCTTGTGTTAATATTGATGTGTTATTTGATATCTTGTCTTCTCATCTAGCAAACCCCCATTCTACTGCCACTTCAATGTTTCACTTTACACAAGGTCTGCATGTTTCAGAATTCTTCAAAACTAGAGTAGTTTTTTTTTAAAGCACTTTTGTTGCATGTGCAAAAAAATTTAGTTTTCATGTTTTAGCAGTGTGTAGATATGCATGCCTTTGTAACCATGATTATGAATATTTTTGAGTCCACAGCTATTTCTATTAATGGCAGGAAATCCTATCAGCAGACTCCAACAAGTTAATACACTGTTAAATATAAATACCAGAATGTATATGTAAATATATATACACATGGTATTCCAAATCTGTCTTTTATAGACTGTAATTGGCAGTTAGGGCAAATTGTAGTTGGGACTTTAAAACAATAGAAAGCTTTGTGAATTAAAGTACTGTATATACATTTTTATATTGAGACAGTTTTGTACCATTACAATAGTTTCATTCTCTAGTTTTCATTTATTTTTTTTTATATGAAAAGTTCACATTTCTTAAATCCACTTCTTATTTTCCATGCATACACCTCATCCACTAAGATTTAGAATTAACTTCTACAATTACAGAATAGAAGATGGAAAAAAAAAGGGGGGGGGGGAGTGCCTTGACAGGTATATCAGGAATGAACCTTGCCAGAAGTCTGACCAACACTAGGCAGTTCATCCATCACACTGGTGATCACGGAGTTCTAGGAATCGTTGGTTTCCAGTACCAGAGTTCTTACTTGTGTCAAACTGTGCAGCCCCATTGACTGGTGGCCCACAGCCCCTCCGCGGCGTAAAGCCCATGCGCACCGTCCTTGAAGAGCAGACCCAACGTTGTGAGGAAAGGCCCCTTCTAGCTACTCGAGACTCTGAAGAGGTGGGTGTCCCTGTGATGTTTTAGTTTGGTTCTGAACCAAATGTCTGGTCCCTGCAGTCCTTTGAGGAGGAAGAGGAGGAGCGAGACAAGCTGCCTGAGGAAGAAGACGACGTAGAGTTCTCCGAATTTGAGTCCTACCAGAGCTGCAGCCTGGACAAGGCTTCTCCTTCCACCACGTCAGAGGTGAGCCAATCTGCCCCTACAGCTGAGACAGATGCTGAGAGAAGCTGTGTGCAGCCCAAGGCCAGCAGCGGCTATGGCTCCCAGGCCACCCCTGAGGACACAGCCTCCCTCCGCAGCCTAGAAGAGGCCACCTCAGACAGCCCAGCAGAGCCGGTTCGACGACGCCAGCGGACCAAGACTGACCCTGCGCAGCGGAACTCCTACCCAGCAGCTGGCTCCCAGAGGGAACAGCGGGCCCGCCTCACACTGCCCCTCGACGCCATCCTGCCCCCTAGTCCAGAACCCTCCGACTCCTCCTCCGGGGAGCCTTCTCCCGTCCCGCCCCCAGAAGAAGATGGGCTGCCCCCTTGGCTGACTGTGGGGGAGTGTGTCATGATCAGTCCGTACAACAAGACTGGGATGGTGGCCTACATCGGCCCCACAGAGTTCGCCCCACACCCCTGGGTGGGAGTGGAGCTCGACACCCCCACAGGTCAGTCAGTCAGCAATGGCTTGCACAGTAGTTCCTGCCACCATATTGTTGTTACCTTGTGAACTGTATTTGAGCCATGTTATAGCAACCTCACTCAACCTTTTGTTATAACCATTATGTTTTATAACAATTTTAGACATGAAAACTTTGACTCTTAAAGTATTCTGACCCAGTTACATTTATAAAGAAGGCTGTTATAATGAGATTCCACACAATGTTGTTTGTTTTTATTTTTATAATAGATCAATATATATATATATATATAGGCTGCTTTATATTATATAATTAAAGACAAAGTTTTTATTGCATTAATTCTTTTATCTCTCTCTTTAAAAAAGCTAAACTTTCTGGGAAATCTCCTTAATAGTATCTTTAAATTGTAAGATATACAAATATATACCTGTGTATAAATATTATACTTTTTTTTTTTGCTTATCCCTAGTACACGTGGTACAGGCCATGATAATCATGGTGGGTAGTTAGCGACTGCTTTTTACTGTAAGCGCACCACATGTCTATACATGTGAAAGCAGTTCGACTTTGCACTTACAAATGTGCCAGAGCCCCGTTTGATTACTTGCACTCGCTGGTGGGGTTGGACTTTTGCAAGAATCAGGGGGGCCATTGGAGCATTTTTTTTTTTTTAAACAGAAAAAAGTGTCCAATGCGGGTTCGAACCCGGGTCGTAGTGGTCGTAAACCAAACGGTTTAACCAGCCTTCTGTGTCTATTGAGTTATGGATGGGGTCTTGATAGATTGTATGACTTTCTAGGGTCCGTCTTTGGATGTTGTTATTGATTCCTGAATATAGAATGGTTCAAAATTGAGGATATTTTTACCTAATGTTGATATCTATTGTATTTTTCTGGTTATGTTCAATTGTATTATGGTTGGAAGGTCTCTGGATGTTTCTCCTATACCTTAGCATTGGCAGCTATTGCATGGAATTTAGTAAATAAGGTTGGTTTGGTTTATCCTATTGCCATATTTGGTTATCCTATTGTGTCATTCGGTGGATAGGTTTGGTGGACAGATGAAGAATGTTCAGATTCCATTATTTTTTTACGGTCCGGGCGACTGGTATGGTTGCCACAGAGAGTAAGAGATGGTTTGAATGATGATGTGGATATGTTGATAGGAAATATTTTAGTAAATTAAATTTAATTGCCATCTATCGTTAAAATTTTACACATATAAATTTACTGGCAAAGCATTTCTTTTAAATATCATCAAATATTATCTCTACAGACCTTACTGCAATGATATGCGTTATTGAATGAGAGGGCTTTGCTCATCAGTAGTGAACCCTCTCAGCGGTTTCGCCAAAATAACGCATATCATTGCAGTAAGGTCTGTAGAGATAATATTTGATGATATTTAAAAGAAACGCTTTGCCAGTAAATTTATATGTGTAAAATTTTAACGATAGATGGCAATTAAATTTAATTTATTAATATATATTGATTATGAAAACATATTTTGCGGAAGAGCTTTGCTCGATGCAATACCTTGAAATTATATGTATGTACCTCTACAGACCTATAAGCTTATGTCCATAGTTCACTAAACACCCCTAAGCTGCCTTCCATAGAAAATACAGGGTATATAACAAAACCAATCCAATACAATAGTAGAGCGGTCTAGAGATTAATTTGGCGAAACCGCTGAGAGGGTTCACTACTGATGAGCCAAGCCCTCTCATTCAATAACGCATATCATTTCAGTAAGGTCTGTAGAGATAATAATTGATGATATTTAAAAGAAACGCTTTGCCAGTAAAAGGAAATATTTTGGTTGCCTCTTTTTTTAAATAATATCATAACTATTTTCTAATAATTTTTCTTTATTCTAGTGTAGATGAATAGATAAAGACTCTTTGCTTAATGAGATATAGGACTGAAGGACAAATATAACTCTCTCTATATTGAAACCTATGTTAAAGAGCTTTATGCACAATCTCTATCTATAAAAATGAATTTGTTTATATATGGAGAGAGATATCTAGGATGGGAGGGGGGGAGATGATTATTACCATTTTATATTGTAAATTTCAATGACTCGCATCTTGATGCAGTTGTACCTGTTGTTTCTCTTTACCAGTGCTCTTATTGTACGAGGAAGAAAAACTATCTTTGTATGGAGTAAGATATTTAGACAATTGACATAATTTTATTGACATCTTGTCAGTACATTCACAGTCTGAATTATATTTAGATATTTATATATATGCAATTATATACATGCAATTATATACAATGTTCAAAATGAATATGTACATGGCGCCTCTGTCACCGCTTAGATATTTAGAACATAAGTAATATCAGTGAAAACATTCTCACACCTCATTACAGAATTCTCAATTGATACCATATGATGAAACCTTAATTTTAACCTCAAATATGCACTTTGTTTTGTTTTTAAATAATTAATTCTCCCAAACATTGCTCTCTTATTGTTTCTTCCTACACAGTCTTACCACTGTTCTCTGCGCAGGCAAGAATGATGGTTCAGTCAATGGAGTGAGATACTTCCAGTGCAAGCCTAAATTTGGCATCTTTGTGAGACCCGACAAACTGGTTCCTGACCGGCGTGGCCGCGCAGTCCGTGCAGCAAGGCAGGCTGAGGAGCCGGCAAAGAAGGGAACCCGCAATGGCTCAAAGAGCAGGAAGCAAACGGCCCCTCTGTGATACCCGCCACATTCCTGTACCATACTGTCCTAACTTATGGTTTTATACCATATATATATATATATATATAAATATAGTATTTTGGAGATATTTTATTTTTATTATGTTGATAATATTATAATTATTTTTTTTGTTATATTTTTAGACAAGTTTAGAAAGAAGTAGCTCCCTCTCCCCACTTGTTACAACCTGCATGCAAAGTCTAGCCCCTCCCTACAGCTGTAAATAGGTTACCCCTAGGATGTTTGTACCTGTTGTACCATACTCCTCTCCCTCCCTCGGCCAATCACCTCGGCCTCTTTTCTCTCTCCGACCTCAAATAAAACATCATGCTTCGTATGGCTCACTCTGATTGGCTGCTGGACCAACTACAACATTAGCTCTATGTGAAAAATAGTACAAAAGTGAAATTTGTTGATGTTGTTTTTATCCCCTTGTTTGAAGATTAATCGAATTCCATGAGTTCAGGAATGAGATGTAGGGGTGCAGCTTTGTTGATCATGGCACCATGATCCAGGCACACTTTGGTGAAAGTCTGACTTTGCCTGTAATTTGAGGCTGTTCCTAACATGGAAACAGATGCCTTTGCTACAGACTCTAACATGGGTACAGACGCAGCTTCTCCGTATCCCTGGAGAGGGACCGTTGCGCTGAGATCTAGCAACCGGGTCAGAACTCAGGATTTTAAAGAGGTCTTTCTTCTCTTTTAACAATGCTGCTGTTGGTCTGTGGCTGCTTATTTGTCAGAGTTATTCTACTTTTTTTCAGCTGGCCTTCATATCTGAAGGTCGCTCCCCTATCCGCCACTTGGGAAGGCGCCCTGTAGCAATCAGCTCTGCTGAGGGGTGAAATCTGTACTGGGATCAGGTGGATAAATTTTTTTTTTAAAAAGGCTTCTCCTGATCATGCAACTAAAATTTTCTGATAGCTTCTGCCCTATGTCGGAATACATATCAACTAATTGTTGATTTTCAATTATTCCAAAATTGGCCAAATACCCTTTCTTTATTAATCAAGAAAAGCTAACCACGTTTTTTTAGTTAGCTCAATGTTGGAAGATATGCCTCTTTTATCCTATTAGCACCTTACACCATGGCTCTTTAGCCATGGGTTAGCCAACGGCTGTTGCAATGATTCATCGGCGCAGGAAACAAAGTGACAGTAGGGCAATTTTTTCCATTCCCTTTTGTATTCCCTTGCTTTCATATCTGTTACTATAATCCATATTTGATCATTTGTGCTGTTAGGTTATTTTAATTATTCCAATTTTATATAAATATGTCAGAAAGTGGAAAAGAAACTGAAATTTATCTGCTTAGTTCCATTGATAAAGCTTCCAATTATTCAAAAGATTTAGATATTTTCATTCCAATGGACACTGAATGTGGTGATTAAGATATTTCAGGAATATGGGTAAAACTCTATCCCTCTTATAGTTTCTTGCAAACCTTTTTATTTTTTCAAAAGAATGAAATAGCAAAAAATAGCCCTTTTCAACTTTGCCTCAATTATTTATTTATGTATTGATTCAAGTCTGGTGTGTTGATAATTTATACTAGATTATTGCAATACATGCATAGCAAACATCTCTCATGGCTGTTTTGGAATGAAGTCTGGATGTTGTGTGAGGCTACAACTGGATACTGTTTCCAGTTCTATCCACATAAAGGTAGATTTAGTGAACACAAGGTAATAACAGACAAAAGTACTAAAAACATTCAGTACTTTTGTATAAAGATGGCAACAGCGCTGTTATCGAAACTTCACACACTATTTATTTATTTGGATTTGGTCTTATTACCTTGTGTTTATAATCTTTAATCCAAATTGTGCCTAGATTTAATAAAATATTCACAGAGGTCTATCGTATTTTCTGCCAAAGAAGCTTATTACAGATTCAAATATTCTAGGAAAAGGTTATCAGGTGGTAATGAATAACACCTTCACCAGTGTGGACCTTGGAAAATACCTCGCTATAAAACAGACCCATCTGACTGGAACAATATAATCATAACGAAAAAAATAAATCTTAAAAACTTTTCCAAAAGTTTGAAAAGAGCCCCCATCAACATAGATGAAGATCTCTATATGAAATATATGCTGCTAGCAACAGTATACAAAGAAAACATAAATAGAAATTCTGTAATCTTCCTGAGCACCTATTGTGATTCAGTCTCATAGAGCAAACCTGGTAGTTCATCATTTCTATCCTCAGGTCAAAACTGTCAATTACCTGGTTGACCTGAGTGATATACAGTAAAACCTCCATGAGAAGACACTCACGCTAGAGAACACCTTTATAAAGGACAGTTTTTCATTTGCAAAATTACAATTTTTACTCTATAGAAACTCTCCAGTAAGAGGACACCTTTCCCTAAAGGACACTTTGGCTCTTCAATTAGGTGTTGTCCTTTACAGGGAGGTTCTACTGTATTGCTATATAAATAGGACCGTACATATCACAGAGCAATGAACATAATATAGAGTTCTCCTGAATCTTTACATTGTATCTAGCCAATATTTAATCAAATTTCCCAAGCTCACCAAACAGATATACAGACAGTGGTGCATGGTAAATAGCCTTGTATAGGCAACACTATCAAGGAATCTACCTAATAAACCACTAGCGGCAAGATTCAGTTGGAAAATTTGACCGAGAAGAAGGAACAACAATGTGCTGAGAGTAGCATTCGAGGGGAGAGAAAATCAGAACCATTTATACTGGATGTACAAAGAGAGTGAGTGTCCTGAATCACCATTGTATAAATGAATAGGAATCTTTGTACAAAATATTTTACCTGAGTGACCTTCTTGTATGGCTTTATATCAACTATTTGAATTCATACTATCTGTTTTGTAAAAAGGTTTCTTGTAAATATGGCAAGCCATAACTAAATACATATAGCTATAATACAAACATTATAGTTAATATATTTGAAGGGCAGTTGTTGTTGTCATGTCCAATCAAGAGCCTCATATGTATCCATGCATCTATATCACAGCAGCAGCAATGTCCACTATCTTGGGTGTTTAAAGCTGCTGCTCTGGGTCAATGTCAATTTTCTGCAAGGCTAAAAAACATTATTAAAAAAATACTCATCCTTATGATCTACCCATCAATTGCGAATCATTGAAGTTGAGTCTCACTTCTGTTCAAATATGTAAGGTGAAGCGGAACCCATTGAGAACTTTTTTTCGCAACTCCAGGTTTTTGTTCTGACCATGATGTGCAGTTTATATTAAAGACTTGGAGTCCAGACTCCACATATGGTAATTTGCGGATCCTTTGAAAGAATACCGTTTGTTTCTTACAGCATTAATGAGGACATGGTGAAGATAACTACTGGCCTAGAATCCAATATTTGTGAATGGCCAAACATTTTTACCCAGTAGAACACCCTTCTCTGTGACCTACTGTACCCATTATATACAGGATTCACCAGAGGTATGCATAAGAACAAATACAGCAGCTTTCAGACAACACAAGATTTCTGAAGATTTGGCTCCTTCGGCAAAAAATTGTAGAGTTTAACTGTATATTATTTGCAACACAAAATATTACTCAAAATGTTTTTCAAATTATGCACAAATTCTCATTTTGATATGTACATCCCTAATATTTAAATAAATTTTATAAGGGGGTTGGTGGAAGGATGGTCTAAACCGTTAGTTTTAGATCACTACGACCCGGATTCGATTCCCGCATTGGACACTTTTTTTCTGATTTAACCCGGCAGCGGTCGCGCCCTCTTTTATACCTTGAAAGGTCGCGGTGGGTAAAATTTACCCACTTTTTAAAACCTAAATAAATCAAATATTATTTCCAATATTTTTATTGTTTTCTATGTTAGAATAATGATTTGTCTATTAAATAACTTTACATAAAATCCTGAGATATAAAAATCATATTTTATTTATTTTATTAATAACAAATCAAAATATCAAATATTTATGATATATTTGACTATTTTATGAAAATAAAAATATATATTGAAGATAGGTTATAAAATATAAATTTGTATGAAAGTTATCACTTCCTTTCATAGAAATTAGGACTTGTTTCGTCCTTTATGACATTCTTGACAAATTATTACAGAGTGTTCCTTACACAAAAAAGCAAAACAGTACTGGCAATGTTGAATAGTTTTTCTGTCCTTTTTTTTCTTTCTGGCATTTCTTGCATCGATGTCTTTCTCCTATTTTTGGCTTTTTAGATGGACCAGGCTCTAACAAATTAAAAATATCGGATGCCTTTTCCTTTATTTCACATGGCATTCTTCCGCTTACTGTGCGAACTTTGACCATCTCTTCAATAAGATCTAAGGATAAGGTTTTCAAAAAATGACGTCTTGATTTAACCTTTGATGCGTTGCCATTTGCAAAATTAATTATCTGGGAATTTATTGCCCCAATATTTAAAAGTGAATAAAAAATAACCATGGGCCATCTTCTTGAATTTCTAGCACAGTTATATGTAGCTGTCATTTCGTCCATCATATCTACACCACCCTTTGTCATATTATAAAACATTATCATCTCTGGCTTTTTAAATTCTCCCGTTGAATCATCTATATTTGCATCGTGGTGCAGAGTTGAAAGCATAAGTACAACTTTATTCTCTTTAGGCTTGTATGAAAGAAGTGTCATTTCACTTTGAAAGCCAAAAACACTAGTGTGTACATTTCTACCTCTGCTGATGACAAACTCTGAGGGGATTTCCTTTTTATTTCTTTTTAAGGTACCAACAATTATTAGTCTATATTGTTGTAAAAGTTTTAGAGCTAAAGAATAACTGGTGAACCAGTTATCCATTGTTACATTGCGGCCAGTTCCCTTGATTGGCTCACACAATCGTTCCACAACGTCACTTGGACTTTTGCTGACATTGTAAGGACCTTCAGGGTTTTTTTCCTGAATAAATCTCCAAGTTACAAGTATAAAACATTTTTTGAATCCACGAGAGCAAATAATTTTATTCTATATTTATTGTGTTTACTCGGAATATACTGCCTGAAATTGCATTTCCCTCTGAAAGCGTCAAACTTTTCATCCACCGTTATACACTGCGTGACATTGAAAATGGAACACCAAGAAATAGTGGCCAGAAAGTGATGAAACTCGGCAGACAGAGAGAGAGACAGGGACAAACAATAAGTGATCTTTATTTCAAAATGATAGTCATAATACAGAGCGAGAACGGCGTCGGCTTAGTAGCAAGTAGGACCACCGCGGACGGCGATGCGCACAGCAACACGTCTAGGTAGAGAGTCAATCAGAGTACGGATGGCGTCCTGAGGGATGGCTCTCCATTCCCTCTCAACCATTTGCCACAGTTCGTCTTCTGAACGCGGCTGTGGCAAGGCATGCAAACGGCGTCCAATGATGTCCCAGACGTGCTCGATTGGTGAGAGATCAGGAGAGTACGGTGGCCAGGGAAGCATCTGTATATCTTGCAGAGCTTGTTGGCTAATGCGAGCAGTGTGCGGTCGGGCGTTATCCTGCTGATAAAGGGTATTGGGCACCCCCTGAAGGTAGGGGAGTGTCACCGGTCGCAGCACATCATCAACGTATCGTTGGGCCGTCATAGTGCCCTGAATACGAAGTAAAGGTGACCTGGAATCATACGCGATTGCGCCCCAAACCATGATTCCACGTTGTCGCACGGTGTGGCGTTCCACAATTGCTGCCGGATTGGACCTTTCTCCACGTCGACGTCACACGCGTACACGGCGACTATCACTGGACAAGCAGAAACGCGACTCATCTGAGAACACGACCCTGTGCCATTCCGTCATCCACGTCGATCTAGCCCGGCACCATTCCAAACGTTGGCGCCTATTCGGTGGGGTCAATGGCAGTCTTCTTAGCGGACGGCATGAGTGCAAGCCATTAGCAACCAATCGACGGGAAATGGTTCTGGTCGAGATGGAATGATCTAGGGTGTCTTGCACAAGTTGCAGGATGGCGGTATAATTGGCTTGTGGGGCCGCCACTGCTTGTCGAAGGATACGCCGATCCACACGTGCTGACGTCACTCTGGTTGCACCGGCATTCCTATAAATTGCCACATTTCCTTGTTCCAACCATCTTCTCCACAGTCGGTGCACCGTGGACGCACCAAGGTGTGTATCAGCTGCGATTTGACGTATGGACCAACCTGCCCTTTTCAGTCCGATCACCATGCCCCTCGTAAAAGCGTCTGTCTGCTTGAACTGCCTCCGTTTACGATGACCTGGCATTCTCTGTTATTACACGTGTCTTTTGACACAAGAACAAAATTTCTACAATGATTTTCCTTGAAGAAATAACGACACGAATACTGTCCTTTCTGCAATTTCCTGCCTTATATCTTACTCCAAGTGCGCACGAGAGCTGCGCATTTTACATCATTTGCATAACTCGGTTAGGCGCGTCTACCCTGAAATTTGCATAATTTTCTGGCCACTATTTCTTGGTGTTCCATTTTCAATGTCACGCAGTGTATATTCCGAAGGAGAATAATGCTTTTGGCAATTTTTACAGAAGTATCAAAAATCAATCTCACAGCTGCTAATTTATCTTGACGAAGTCTTTCATTTCTTGTAGCTTTGTCATCAAAACGAATTACTCTGAGAAGGAAACGGAATCTGTTTTCAGACATTCTACACAATTCAAATATATTCAAAGATATTCTACACAATTCAAATCCAGTACTATCTCTTGCCCATGCATCATCTGTATTCAATTTATTCGCTTTCATGACCCCAAGAAAGTAAATAATTCCCAATAAAGCTTTAATTTCATGTAGGTTTGTCAAATTAGCATCTCTTTCTCTGCTATAGTTCTGCTGAATATTCCTAATGTAAATGTTAGTATTTGTAACTATGCATTCAAGTATATTGTCATCTATAAAGAGATTCCAACAATCTAATATCGATTTAGCATTTTTTGCTTCACCCTTTACCCCTGGTAGATGGGTGATAATATTTTCACTGCGAGTTCGAACATTTTTTGGGGGAAGAGCTTTCTTCCATTTAGTCTTTTGGTCCTTTCCTATATAGTAATTGAAGCTTGGATCCTCATTGTTTTCTTCTTCTGATAATGTATACTTTTCAGTGTCTGTACTCCAATTCCTCTCTTCTATATGATCATCAGTTTCTGATTCCTCATCATCGGGATTTGGAATATTATTATCATAACGGAGAAAATCAGCATTTGAAAGCATTTTATGTGAAATAATGTAAAAAGAGGAAATAAAATATAAATCCTATCTTATTGTTGGAAGAAATGATTGTATTATTGCACTTGGGGCAGCAAAACCAAACAACAAGAAGCCAGAAAGTAACTCGAAACTTATTTACGCAAACCCAAACCAAAAGCGTTAAAAGGTCGCGCTGGGTAAAAATTACCCATTGACGAGAACTCAAAAGGTCGCACTGGGTAAAATTGACCCAAACATGCTAATAAAATGAATATATGTCATAAAATTAAAATTATAGGTTTATTATAATATTCTTTAGATAGATTTAGAAAGGTACTGAGAATATATTTTAAATATATATATTTTTTAATATAGAAATATTTTCGAAAAGTTCCTTCTGGGTAATTTTTACCCATTGCGACCGCTGAAGGGTTAAAAAAAAAATGCTCCAATGGCCCCCCGATTCTTGCAAAACTCCAACCCCACTAGCGAGTGCAGTAGCCAAACGGGGCTCTGGCACATTTGTAAGTGCAAAGTCTAACTGCTTTTCACATGTGTAGACATTTGGTGCACTTACAGTAAAAGCAGTTGCCTACCTCTACCCATCATAATTATCATGGCCTGTACCACGTGTACTAGGGATAAGCAAAAAAAAAAAAAAAAATTTGATTTTAACTCTCACATATACACATAAAAAGTAGAAATTCTCAAAATATTTATCATTTCTCTTATTTTATTGTTGTTGTGGTTTCTTATCCCCTTGTGTAAAGATTACAAAGGAATGGGGTGCAGCTTTCATTGATCATGGCACCATGATACAGGCACACTTTTTATTTTATTATTTATTATGATCATTTGAATCAAAATTTGAAAAACATTCATTTTTTAAAGTTAAATCAATGATAAGGCACAATTTGGATTATAGATTATAAGCACAAGGTAATAAGACCAAATCCAAATAAAAAATAGTGTTTTTTTTTTTTTAGTGTGTGTTTGCACGCTTGATAACAGTAACTATTTAAAACATGCTGTGGTAAAATTTCTCATTCAGTACTTTTGTCTGAAAATGGTAACAACGCTGTTACCAAAACGTCACACACTATTTATTTATTTGGATTTGGTCTCATTACCTTGTGTTCAAGTTAAATCAATGATTATAAAGTGTAGTTTTCTCTTTATTTCAATTTAAAATATACATTAATTGCTCAAATAAAATATTTGGGCTGATTTTTTAAAAACTTTCTACTGTAAGTTTATCACCTCTTTTTATTATTTATCATCCCTCTAGTACATGTGGTACAGGTCATGATAATTATACTCGGTAAACACAAGGTAATAAGAACAAAAACAAATAAATAAATAGTGCATGACATTTTGGTAACAATGCTGTTACAGAAACGTCACACTATTTATTTATTTGTATTTGGATTTGGTCTTATTACCTTGTGTTTATAATCTATAATCCAAATTGTGCCTTATACTGGGTAGTAGTTGCCGACTGCTTTCACTGTAAGTGCACCATATGTCATCTACACATGTGGAAATGTGTCCCATGGACATGTGTCCTCTTGCAAAAGTTCAACCCCACCAGCGAGTACAAGTAACCAAACGGGGCTCTGGCACATTTGTAAGTGCAAAGTCGAACTGCTTTTCACATGTGTAGACATGTGGTGCACTTACAGTGAAAGCAGTCGCCTACTTCTACCCACCATGATTATCATGGCCTGTACTACGTGTACTAGGGATAAGCTAAAGAAAAACACATGTGGAAAAGCAGTTCAACTATTGCATTTATAAGTGTGCAGAGACCTCATTTGGTTACTAGCACTCACTGGTGGGGTTGGACTTTTTCAAGAATCAGAAGCTATTGTATGGAGCAATTTTTTTTTTAGAAAAAAGTTTTTAATGCGGGATTCAACCCCGGTTTGTGGCTGTAGAAAAGTGATGTCCACTGACCCTCCCCCTATCTCCAGGATTCAGAAGATGTACAAATGGAAATTTTACAATAGGCATGTTGTCCACATAGAGTACAATATCGATACGCTAACCTTGACATATGCACGAAGGAACATGTGGCTACAGGACATGCATCGGACCTGGAGGCTGTTGTTGGGTGCTGCGCTGCCTGGAGTATAGGATCTCTATCTATGCTTCCTTTCTTCCTGTGTTGAATCTATATAAGACCAGTGGTCTTAATAAAGCTGTGTGTGTGACATGAGTACAATACTCTTGCTGCTATAATTAAGATAGAAATATTAAAGCAATACAATGATTCAATTTTACATTGCTTTTTAACCATTTCACTACCATTCACACACCTTTACATTGAACCTTAGGTTCTACTCATGTGCCAATGTGCAATTTTGAGCTTTTACTTGGGTGTCTATCATTGTAAAAGATCTAAATGTATAATTGTAGTTCAATTAACATTGTATTTTAATTGTATTTGTTGGTATCATAAATGTTGCTAAATGGTTTGTTTTGCTTATCCCTAGTACACGTGGTACAAGCCATGATAATCATGGTGGGTAGAAGGAGGTGACTGCTTTTACTGTAAGTGCACCACATGTCTACAAATGTGAAAAGCAGTTCGACTTTACGCTTACAAATGTGTCAGAGCCCCATTTGGTTACTTTACACTCACTGGTGGAGTTGGACTTTTTGCAAGAATCGGGGGTCATCGGAGCATTTTTTTTTTATCAGAAAAAAGTGCCCAATGCGGGAATCGAACCTGGGATGTAGCGGTCGAAAACCAATGGTTTAGATCATCCTTCCACCGACCCCCATATGGTTATATCTGATAGTGGTTTCAATATAACTTTAATAGTCTTTTATTCATTGGATAAACTGTAGAAATGGAAAAAGCTGAATGATCATTTTAGATGGCAGAGTACTGTGGTTGGATTTATCAAGCAAATGGCCAATATTATGGCACAAATCAACGTATATTTATTCTAGTATATGGCACTTTGTATCGATAGCTCTGGTAGTTGACCTGTGTCATTTTGTCTGGATCCCCAGAGAGGTGTGTGGTAACACAATACAAGGAACATAATCCAAATTTCAAATCTATAAATATGTCAAGTTTTATAAGCATATATACAACATATATATTTACATTTTTAAAAATGTATTAAAATATTTATAATTCTAAGGTTGGTTAATGAGGGTGGGAGGAAGCTCCAACTTGAGCTGCTGACAAGTCCACTGGAAGTGAGGTGGGACTCTAGCTTGGAGCACTAGGTCCTTGTTCTTCAAGAACTTGGGGAGTACCAGGCTGTGGTGGTGGATCATGGGGGGCAAGCGACGTTGTCCCCCCACTCCAGCAGGGACCCTCAGAGCCTTGGCCAGGGGCTTGGAGAGGGGCATGGGGGCTCGGGGACCAGGGGGCAGAGTGACGGTCCTCCCCAGGATGGTAGATATCCTCGAGCCATGCAGGGTATCTCCCAGCATACAGGCAGCAAAACGTTGAACCACAAATATCCGTGGTAGATGAGCTTTGGCAGTAGAAGTGTTGAGTTGAACCAGACAGGAAGACAGCTCCTTATTCTTTGCCAATATTTCCCACTCCAGATTGACTGGCTTTACTTTTTTAAATTTAAACTGTGTGTTGGAAGGGTTAAACTCCAGTGTGGGTGGGGCTTCCAACTTTAACCCTGCCCTCTCCTTCGCACTGGTCTCCAATGGACATCCCTGGCACACCAACATGAATCCCATATGGGCCAACTTCTGATTCCGGGCAATGCTGATGGCATTCTTCACTTTGGTTGCTGTGAAGTCATCTGTGCCCAGCAGGGTCAATCCACTAGAATGCTTCTCTGCAAGGCTGATGATATTCAAGTTTGGGAGTTTCAATACCTCAGCCAGGGGTTGGAGGACTTGTTCCAGGGTGAAGGGGCAGGCAGGCTGATGGCTGTAGGTGGTGGTGTATTCTGCTGGGACATTCCCCTGGGGTTCAATTTTCCCCATCCCAAAGGGCTTGTTCAATACCACCAGCTTGTCATCACGGTATACAAGTGCTTCACTTGCCAGATACTTGGCCAGCTCATTCAAAGATTTCCAGGGGTAGAGCTTTTTATAGATATGGTTCTTGGGCAACTCCCCTCCTACTTCTCTTTCCTCTTCAGCAACAGCTTGGTTGACAAGTCTGGTGATCTTCTTCTGTCCCACGGTGCACATGGCTCTGTGCCAGACCTGCTGCGGCAGTACCCTGCAACCACAGATATCTTGGTGAGAGATGGACAGTAGTTACAAGTCCTGCTTCTCTCTGTCACCCATGGCATAAACCCATAGTAAATATTTTAGCATGATAAAGCTCTTGCCAGGACTAACTGGCAAAAAGTGTGCTATGTCATTGCCTAGAAAATGTGCCACTAAAAGTGTCCTTTAGTGAGAGGTGTCCTCTTACCGGAGAGTAGCTAAATATTAAAAATGGTAATTTTGCAAATAAAAACTGTCCTTTATAGAGAGGTACCCTCTAGCGTGAGTGTCCTCTAATGGAGGTTCTACTGTATAAACAGTTAAAGGACAGTTTGGGAGTTTCAATACCTCAGCCAGGGGTTGGAGGACTTGTTCCAGGGTGAAGGGGCAGGCAGGCTGATGGCTGTAGGTGGTGGTGTATTCTGCTGGGACATTCCCCTGGGGTTCAATTTTCCCCATCCCAAAGGGCTTGTTCAATACCACCAGCTTGTCATCACGGTATACAAGTGCTTCACTTGCCAGATACTTGGCCAGCTCATTCAAAGATTTCCAGGGGTAGAGCATTTGCAAAATTACCATTTTTAATATTTAGCAACTCTCCGTTTAGAGGACACCTCTTCCTAAAGGACACTTTGGCTCTTCAATTAGGGTGTCCTTTACAGGGAGGTTCTACTGTGTAATAAATTTAGCATACATATGAATATTTTATAAACTACATATATACTAGAATGGCAGACACTCCGGCTAATGGACACCTCACAGTTTTCATCTTCACAACACCATTTTTACCAATTAGTTGTTCTCTTGTTAGCGTACACCTCTCTATAAAGGACACTTTGGCTCTGCAACTAGTTATCCTTTAGAGAGAGGTGTTCTACTGCGTTGGGTTTAATATCTTTTCTCATCCTTTTTTTTTTGTGAGGGGAGAGGCAAACATGTCTCCTCATTGAGGTTGTTTATGATTTTTCTCTGTTAACTGCCTCAAAGTGGCGGGGAGGGGGGGGGGAGTGACCCTGGACGAGACAGGTGAAGTATGTCTGGAGTTCTGAACTCCTGGTATCCAAGGCATGAAGGCTGTCCCACTATGTCCAGCTAAATGATAACAGTCGTATTAGAATACTTTCAAGTTTTTTTAGAGAAAACCACACCAAGATGCTCTGCGGTGAGGACCCGATTTGTACCTTCTGTAATTCAAAACTAAAAAATGAAATCACTCACTATATTTTTGATTGCTATGCTCTGAAAGAAGAACCCTTATGCTCAAAACTGGGCAACTCTGTGCTTCACTTCCATCAATAATTGAAATATGACCCAGAATAAGTATATTGCTACGGCGTTTTATGGTTTCCACAAGTCCATATCTCAGAAGAAGGCCAAGTGACACTCACTCCTCACTTTCTTACTGCTACTCTTTTTGTGCTGTTTTTCTTGCTTCCCTCATTCTCTTTCTTGTTTTTTATTTTTCTTCTGTATATATCGTTATTTCCTTTGTCTCACTGCTTTGTTCTTATGCATACCTCTGGTGAATCCTGTATAGGGTCAGTGACCCTGAATAAAGGTTTTTTGTTGTTGTTGTTGATAACAGTCATATTCCTACCTACATCAGATGTCCCATCAACAGGAAACACATCTAAATACTCCAATGAATTCTACTCCTATCTCTAATGCTGCACCTTCCGTCACGCAGAACCATGGAGATAAGCACCACCACCATGATTTTACTCCTATAGCAAAAGTGATTCCTATGCAACACACCTGATTGATAGTTTAAATTATTCACAACTTGGATAAAGAGAGGTAATTTTTCCTTCAAAATATGAGGGTAAGGGGAAAAGTTCTCAGCCTGACCCAGAGATGGCATTCAAATGTTAGTTCGTAGGTGAAGTTTCTACTTCTTCACTTAAGTAGTTGTATAAATGAATCTCTGCGGTACACTTCTTACAGGCATTTCATTAAAATGAATAAACTTGAATATCCTTCAGTATCGTGTTGGTCGACGATGAGATTGCGGAGCTGGTAATATGGATGGCTGTGCTGGAGTAAACCTCCTTTTTTGTGTCTGGATGCTATATTTATGGCGAACTAAATAACTTAGTCCCTATTTCTGCTCCGCGCTTATGGAATTGAAGACTTGGGGAGATGGCGTCGACCTTTCATATTAAATCTTACTTTTCCTTATTACTAATAATTGTATATAGTTGCGGAACTACTGGTTTCCTGTGCTGCTCTTTTCTTGATATTGCACCTTGTACGGAGAATCTGTATAAGACTAATGTCTTAATAAAGGCTTTGTGTGTGTGTGTGTGTGTGTGTGTGTGAATATCCTTCAGTTGTTAAATTCTTCATTTTGGATAGATTAACCTCCAGAAAAATTAATCCAAAGTTGACAAAAGTTTACGGGAACTCTTCAAATTCAACCATTAAAAGTGGGCAGCTAAATTTAAATGTGGTCACACTTAATCACACAGACTGTGTACAATGTTTTATACTTTCAAACATAGCATGTAAATACAAGAAAATAAGACCTAATCCAAGTAATTTAATAGTGTGACGTTTTGGAAACAGCATTGTCACCATCATCAGACAAAAGAATAAATGATTTATTATTTTGTCTGATGATGGTGAAAATGCTGTTTCCAAAACATCATACACTATTAAATTACTTGGATTAGGTCTTATTTTCTTGTATTATAATCTATAATCCAAGTTGTGCTTTATCATAGCATGTAAATAGAAGAGACCAGGAAAACTCTACTTCTCTGCATGAGCTAGAGCCCCTTGTGAGGTTTGAAACGCTGTTTCTTTGTTTCTCTAATCAAGGTAAAAAAAAATTAAAAGACAACATAGTGCAGTAAATGAGTTAATTTTTCCTGTGAGGGGTTACATGTTTATTTATTCAAGATTTGGCCTTGTACCTTTTAATAAATTATTTTCATTTGGTACACTTTAAAATGTGCCTATACTACAGTAAAACCCCGCTAATACGAACCCTGGATATAACGAACCTTCCCTTATAACGAACCCACGCCGATTCCCAATTCCATTCCATTGAAAATACCATCGTTATAACGAACTTTGCAATTTTTAGAATAGCGAACTACCCCTATAACGAACCTATTTTCGGTCCCAAAATAATAAAATCTATTTAAAATACTAGGCTTATAACGAACTTAGAATTGTAATTTAAAAAAAAAATTAAAACAACCAAATTTTGAGTATGTTTCAGCTCGCGGATCGCGATTTCAAAACAATAAATTTAGCGGCATTGTTTGTTTTGAATTTTGCACTTTATTTTTGCTGTATGTTGTATAAATTTTAACACATTATACTTTTTATTAAATAGAATATATTTGCATCCATTAAATTTGAAATATAAAAATACAAATGGCTTCCAAAATGAAGAAAACAAAGGCATTTTAAAAACAAAAGCTTTATTTCTTTAAAAAAAAGGCCATTTTCAGAACTTTTCAAAGTGAAACAACACAGGCAAAATGTTAAGAACATATTAAAATAAGAAAATATAACTTTTCTATTATAAAAGATAAAATATAAAGCTATTAAAAATTGTTACAAAGAGGAATCAACCTCAACTTTTGCCGCGATCGCGATCGTACGTTTTAGGGCTAAAAAAAAAAATCCAAATAAATGGTCCCGTGATGAAACAAAAACTATTTTTATGCCATTAACTATGGTGATTTTAAAGTCAGCAATGTTTTGCTTGACAGGTGGGAAAATGAAATGGAAGAAATACACTAACTTTATTTGAATGGTGCAATGCTTTGTAATGTATATTCCCCAGGGAACCTGATCACCACCAGATCTGGTAGGGTGGTTCGACCCCCACGCAGATTGAACCTTTGATGGTTAAAGAGGGGACATGTAATGTATATTAAACTTTTAGTTTGGCAACGCCAACTATTTATCATCGAATAGCATTTTAGAATTAGCATGTAACTTAATAAATAAACAATAAGTTTTGTTTACTGCGTCTTATTAAATTTCCATAGACTATTAAAGATATTAAAGTGTAAACGAACAACATAACATGCTTGAAGAATGCTTTAAAGCAACAAGGTGTTAGAGCCATTTTTCCAAGTAAACAATGTATTATATAATGTGATAATGATGTTTTAAAATCATTTTATATCTTTGAATATATATTTAATAAAACTTTGCCTAGGATTTGTCTTGATTTTTAAATTAGACATAGAGGTACATGTATGTTAATGATAAGAAGAACCTATCATCTAATGATTTATATTATTATTCAGTATTAATGTAAGGAAATTGGTCAATTATGGGAATTAAAATAAAGTGACCACTATTAAGAGGAAGCCTCTTCCAGTGTGTATGGCTGTCCTTTAATTATACGGTCTAAAAATTTTGAAAAGTAAAAAAAATGGCCAAACCGTGGCTATAGTGAACCAAAAGCTCTGTCCCGTTGGGGTTCACTATAGAGGGGTTTTACTGTATTTTTATTTGGTAGAAAAAAAAATTACCTTTTTAGTTGAGTAAAAGAAAAAGATGGGACTATCATACTGGCATCTGGCCAAGCCCTCTCATTCAATAACTCATATCATTGCAGTAAGGTCTGTAGAGACAATATTTGATGATATTTAAAAGAAGCGCATTGCCAGTAAATTTATTTGTGTAAAATTTCAACGATGGATGGCAATTAAATTTAATTTAACCAAAGCTATGTCAATTAAAAACCATGCAAGAGCCTGAAGTAAGCAGTGCATCCCTGTAGCAACAGCTGACACCTTGTGAGCTACCCTTAGGAATGCCTCTGTTAGCATTGGCCACTCAGTTAGTTGATAACCTGACAACAGCTGAGTAGGGCTATATATATATAGTTAAACCTGTCTATAGCGCCCCCTCTTGGGACTAACCAAAATAGGGTGCTATAGACAAGTCACTTTTAATGTAAATCACATCGTACTACGTACAGTCGAACCTCTTTAATTCAACACCCCAAGGGCTCAGAGCTTTCGGTTGAATTAAAGGAAGTGTTGAATTAACCCTCAAGCGAGAGCGCGCGCTAAAAATGTAACGTACTTGCGCGCGCTGGGTGAAATATACCCGATATTATAATTATATATTTTGAACATAAATATTATCTGAGGAAAAACAAAACCTTTTCTATTTCAAAGTAACAACATTTTAATTTTCAAAAAAGGTAATTCTTATTAAAACATTTTAAAAACTATTCTTGAATAATGCTCAAAATTGACAGTGGTATATAAAATAAGAATTTATCGCTCCTTTCCAATATTAAAAATATAAAATTCCACGAGGACAATTGAAACAAACTATATAGAATCGTTGCAAACCGCAATTGTATGTCCTTCACAAATTGGCTTTGTACATTGATGGCACAAAGTCGGGGTCTTCCAGTCCCTACTGGAGGGACACTCTACATCTGGTAGGAAACTTTATCTTGCGGTTCCTGACCTTCTTGATGGCTTGTAGTGACTTCTAAAAATGAATTGAAATAAATATTTAGAGCATACATTTATGATTTCAATTAACTTATCTGTAAAAAAAGGGTTTTTTCTACTTGTCCTCTAGGCAGTGAAGAAATGTTTTTTCTTTGATTTAGTTACTCTTTGATGAGTTCAAGGGCCAACATTTCAAGAATTTTCTTCTAAAGAGCTTCTAAAGGTGTATTTTAATTTTTTGCTTCTTCACCTTTCATGCCTAGTAAATGTGTAATGACATATGCACTCTTGTCCTTACTGTTTGTGAAGGACAAATTTTGGACCATTTGGTTTTCGAAGCTCTCCCTATATAAAAAGGTGTTTTTGGGATAATTCCCTTATCCCACAAAATTCCCATATCAGAATATATTCCAGTGTCACTTCCTGAAAAATGTTCACTTAGATGATCTTCTTCAATATCACTTTCTACAATAATCTCTTTTTGATCAACTAAATATGACCTTCTTCCCTCCATTTTATATAGAATTATAGGCTGATAAATATATCAACCTATTATAGTTATTTTTCAAATTATTAATTCGAATTATTTCTCTCTCTAAAAATAATTTATCAAATAAAAAGGCGACAAAAAACTTACGTGAGTGCGCGCACCGGGTGATTTTTACCCGACAGTGCCAATATATGGAATTTCAGTGGCAGCTTTCAAAATGTGAAACCAAAACTTTAGACTAGATGATGAGTCAGGAAGCTAAACGAAACCACATCTCCGCCAGCCAATTTTTCATTGGTTAATTTTCCACTTGAATGTTGCCATGGGTAATTTTCACCCGGCGCGCGCAATGCCGGGTAAGGTGAGATGATTAGGTAATCATCTAACTCGCTAAATTAATATTTTTTTTAAAATAGCCTTGTAATATAAATTAATGATATTAATTGAAACCATTGTGTGTTTTTATTTTATTTTCATGATTAACTTTTAGTATCAGGGACAAAATGGCATTAATACATATTTTTGAAACAAAAATAATTGTAACAAATAAATTTACTGGCAATGTGTTTCTTTTCAGTAATATAATCAAATATTAACTCTACAGACATTAAAATATTAAATATAATATATTAAATAATATTTTATTCTAATTGAAAAATATAGCAGTTGAAAGGAAATAAATATGGTAAATAAAAAGAAAATTTTAAAATATTATTTAAAAATTATCATGAAGATCTTTTAAAAAATTCCTTTATAGATGTCTGTTTTTGCACTGAAATCCTATTCAGGATGTATTCCAGACGGCCATTTTGAAAAAACATGCATGTCTTTCTTCTTCTAAAATGTTTTTTTAATAAATAAATTTTAATGTATTAAAGTCATCCACTGCTGCTGCAGGTATTATTGATTTTGTGTTTAAATCTTTTATAATAACACAGAAATGGAATATTGAAATAAAATGTTATCATAATCATTGTGGCTACATTTTATAAAGATTTATTTATTTAAAAAGAAATTATTTATAAATTTAAAAATAGCTAAAATATTTCAATGTTAAAAATAAAAAAATAAAAATTATTATTAGTTAGCGCATGATATCGAAATTCCCGCGTAAAAAAACAACAATAACATCCGCGAAATTGCGCAACGGCACTGCAAAGTGAAACTTAAACTAACCAGAAACCAAAAGTGCGCAGGCGCGATCCGATCGGCGCCCGCCGATGCCGATCGGCGCCCGCCGTAATACCGTTTAGCGGTAAAGTTGCATGTAAAATAACATTCAACTGTCATAATTCGAATTTTAAAATGGTCGAACTATCGGAACTATCGTATTATCGATACTGTCAAATTACGGTTTGTTATTTGATAGGCCGGAGGTCGGGACATCGGAACATGGTCGAATTATCGCCGAGTGTCGAATTGGGGTGTGTCGAATTAACGAGGTTATACTGTATTTAAAATCAGGCATTATAGAGAGGGAGGGGCTATTAAGAGGGGGCGCTATAGACAGGTTTAACTGTATATATATATGTGTGAACCAAAGGTTCAGTCCCATTGGGGTTTGCTATAGAGGGGTTTCACTGTATATAGTTTACTTTAGCTTTCACTATCAGTAACTAGAAGGTAAAAACTCAGAAGAACAGACATGCTATAATAAAATTATCGCATCACAGATACCACCACAGGAGGTTTGTGTAGACACCAGCTTCACCTTGCTATGGAGAGCTGTAATGGGAAGACTGATATTATGTCTTGCCCTGTTTTTTACCCTTAAAATATTTATTCCATAGGCTTCTCTTTTTTTGCTTATCCCAAGTACACATGGTACAGTCCATCATGGTGGGTAGAACTAGGCAAGTGCTTTTACTGTAAGTGCACCACATGTCTACACATATGAAAAGCAGTTCGACTTTGCACTTACAAATGTTCCAGAGTCCCGTTTGGTTACTTGCACTCGCTGGTGGGGTTGGACTTTTGCAAGAATCGGAGGCCATCGGAGAATTTTTTTTAATCAGAAAAAAAGTTCCCAATTCGGGAATTGAACCCGGGTCATAGCGGTCAAAAACCAATGGTTTAGACCATCCTTCCATTGACCTCCTATATGCTTCTACATAATTAGAATGATTTGTTAGGGGGGTCGGTGGAAGGATGGTCTAAACCATTGGTTTTTGACCGCTACGACCCAGGATCATATCCCACATTGGGCACTTTTTTCTGATTTAAAAAAATGTTCCAATGGCCCCCAATTCTTGCAAATGTTCAACCCCACCAGCGAATGCAAGTAACCAAACAAGACTGGCACATTTGTAAGTGCAAAAGTCGAACTGATTTTCACATGTGTAGACATGTGGTGCACTTAGAGTAAATGCAGTCGCCAACTTCTACTCACCATGATTATCATGGCCTGTACCATGTGTACTAAAGGATAAGCAAAAAAAAACAATGATTCATTTCTTGAATGTATTGAAGTTGTGACAAGTAGTGGATTCCCTATGACACCTGGTGGCATTCAGCACAATGGCTGGACCATGATGTAGAGGAACAAACCTAAATACAGTATATCTTTTACTGGATTGTCCTGTTTTTCAAGACTATAGAATCAACAATAATTTAATTGTAACAGATCCAAGTATTCTTATTTCCAGTAAAGAAATGTATATTAAATTTAATACCTTCTGTAGATATATTTCAAATCATATAGCAACAAATATATTTTAAGAAACTGCTAATTCATTATGTTAATTCTAGATATATTGCCAGACATTCTTTTGTACAAAGTTCTCTGTTCTCGTTTTTTTTTTCTCTCTTTCTCTCCTTCTCAATATCATATGGCTATTCTTTATGACCAAAAATTATTGTATATATAGACAATTATAAAGACACTAGACGAATGGCCCGGGCAACGCCCGGGTTTTACCCGAGTGCGTATATATTTTAAAGACGTTTTAATTCAAATACTATTCGTTACAATTATAAATTGGCGCCGTGGATGTCTCTCTTGTGAAACGTCCCGCCCCAAACTGTGTGTGTCTTGAAAATATAAAAATAAAAATGTGAATTTTCATAAAGATTTCATCATGTCGATTTTTTTTTGCATTTCACCTACTAAATCGATAGAGATAATTACATTTGCAACATGAACTTAGGTATATTGACTAAATAGAAAACTGCATAGTAATAAAGATCATTTTTTAAAGGCACCATATCGTTTTTTTTTTCAATAAAATCGGAACAAAAATTAACGATAAATAACGATAATTGCCTTAAAAAAAAGAAACATTCGCGGTGATTTTGTCTTGCATTCGTTTATACAATTATTATATACGAATGACCCGGGCAACGCCCGGGTTTTACCCGATTAAATGCTTTTATTCAAATACTATTCGTTACAATTATAAATTGGCGCAGTGGATGTCATTCTTGTATAATATATAAATGAGTTTTAAAAATTGTAAAAAAAAAAAAAAAAAATGCATCGGCCGGGAATCGAACCCGGGCCGCCCGCGTGGCAGGCGAGCATTCTACCACTGAACCACCGATGATTATGAAAAATCCCATCCGTAAGCTTCAGACAGACAGAATAAGGCAAATATATAAGTAGATACATGTATGACAGCGCAAGTGTCCCTAGAAGGACATAGCGCTTTAAATTGATATAAATAAATAAATAAATGATGTAGCTCCTAAACACTTCTCAAAGCCAATATAGATAAAGGTTTATAAATTTAATTGCCATCAATCATTAGAATTTTGTACAAATAAATTTACTGGCAATGTGTTTCCTTTAACTAATATCATCAAATATTATCTCTACAGACCTTACTGCAATGATATGAGTTATTGAATGAGAGAGCTTGGCTCATCAGTAGTGAACCCTCTCAGCGGTTTCAAGGGCTGAGAGGGTTCACTACTGATGAGCCAAGCCCTCTCATTCAATAACTCATATCATTGCAGTAAGGTCTGTAGATATAATATTGGATATTATTGAAAATAAACACATTTCCAGTAAATTTATTTGTACAAAATTTTATTGAAGAAGGTAATGATGCCTGGTGTAAGTCTACTGACATCAATCCCAGCATCCAGGCCTCACAGCAGATATCAGCAAATAGAAGAAATGATCCAAAAACTAAAATAGTTTCTTTCTAGATACAATAAATTCCAATATACCAGTCTTCAGTGTAGTATATATAAGCAGAACGATCCAATACAGCATTAGAGCTCTGAAGAAGTGGTCTGGTGGATTAAATTGGGGAAACCGCTGGGAAGGTTCACCACTGATGAGCCAAGCCCTCCCAATATTTTTTCATCGCAGTAAGGACAGTAGAAGTTTGATTTATTTGTGAAAAGAGACATTTGCGTTTTAATGTCTTCATTCGTTGTATATAGATGGCGCGTTATTGCTTTGTTTTAAAAATTAATAGCATGTGACGTTTCGGTAACAGCGTTGTTACCATTATCCAACAAAAGGATAAATAAGAAAAAATATGACAGCATGTTTTTAAATAGTACTGTTATCAGGTGTGTAAACAAGATAGCAGATAAGAAAAAAAAGTTTTCTAAGACAACCTAAATGTTGTGATATTTTTTCTCATTTTATTCTTTTGTCTGATGATGGTAACAACGCTGTTAACAAAACATCACGCATTATTAAATTATTTGGATTAGGTCATATTTTCTTGTATCTATAATCCAATTTGTGTTTTATCACTTGTTTCTTTCTGATATTGATCAAGAGAAAAGGGACAATTCTTAACAACCTCACCACATCTCGCAAATATGACATGGCAAAATCTGTATAAATTGAACTATGCAACTTTTGCTCACCCACCTTACTCACTCAACATATTACTTACTGACTTACTTCAAGCTCTTCAACCAATTCCTATGGGAGAACTGTTTTAAAAACCAAAGTGATACCAAAACAGTCTTTCAATGATATCATCATTTACTATACAACTTTGGCTAACCCACCCTACTCACTCAACATATTACTTACTGACTTACTTCAGGCACTTCAACCACTTCTTAAGTGAAAAATGCTTTAAAAACCAAAGTGATACCAAAACAGCCTTCAATGATTTTATCATTTACTATGCAACTTTTGCTCACCTACCCTACTCACTCAACATATTACTTACTGACTTACTTCAGGCACTTCAACCACTTCTTAAGTGAAAAATGCTTTAAAAACCAAAGTGATACCAAAACAGCCTTCAATGATTTCATCATTTCCAGAATTCCAATTTTACCTAACCTGAATAAGCAAACTTGTTTCTTATTGTCAAAAATATATTGACACTGATGTTACTAGTTTGATTAATAAAGTTTTGTTTGAAGTCACAAGGTAATAAGACCAATCCAAATAAATAGTGTGCGACGTTTCTGTAACAACGCTGTTACTGAGACGTCACACACTATTTGAATTTGGTCTTATTACCTTGTGTTTATAATCTACTAGCCGAATGACCCGGGCAACACCCGTGTTTTTACCCGATTGAATGTTTTGATTCAAATACTATTTGTTACAATTATAAATCGACGCCTTAAATAAATGCATATATTAGTTATAATAACTATAGCCTATGTGCTTTATCTGTCTATGTACTGTTGGCTTCCGTAGGCGTCTCTTACTGGGAAAAAGAAAGAGAGGATTCCATTTAGTTATTAACTAATATATGCATTTATTTAAGGCGCGACCCGCTCCAACACAATAGTTACAAAAACCAAAAAGCGAGTGGGGGGGGGGGGGGCAAAGTCAAAAACAAAGTGTCTCGCGTAGTGGCGGCGCCATCGTAGTCACGTGATCGTAGCCAACCAATAGGAGAGCGCCATTCCAAAAAAAAAGCAAACGGTGACAGAGATGATGACGCTCGTAACTGTATATAGAATAATCTAAATTGTGCCTTATCATTTTGTTTAAAGTAAAATGTTGCTCTCTCTTCAAAGTGTCTGCCTTGGTCATGATTTTTAGGACCATCTCAATTTATCTTTTAGAAAGGACACTTCAGCCACAGCCAATATATACCTTATTTCCACAAAATACAGTATAACCTCTGTAATTCGACACACCCCCCAATTCGACACTCAGCGATAATTCGACCATGTTTTGATGTCCCGACCTCCGGCCTATCAAATAACAAACCGTAATTCGACATATCGATAATACGACACTTCCGATAGTTTGACCATTTTAAAATTCGAATTTCGACAGTAGAATGTTTTTTACTTACAACTTTCCGCTAAAAAGGTATTACGGCGGCGATCGGCGGGTGCCGATAGGATCAGGCGCGCGCACTTTTGGTTCCTGGTTAATTTAAGTTTCACTTTGCAGTGCCGTTGCGCAATGTCGCGAGTGATATTTTTATTATTTTTTTTTTTTACGCTGGGATTTAGGCTTCGTGCCTGCTAATTAACAATAATATTTTATTTTTAAATTTCAGCATTAAAATATTTTAGTTATTTTAAAATTTACAAATAATTTCCTTTTAAATAAATAAATCTTTATAAAATGTAGCCACAATGATTATGATAACATTTTATTTCAATATTCCATTTCTGTGTTATTATAAAAGATTTAAACACAAAATCAATAATACCTGCAGCAGCAGTGGATGACTTTAATACATTAAAATTTATTTATTAAAAGACATTTCAGAGGAAGAAAGGCATGCATGTTTTTTTCAAAATGACCATCTTGAATACATCCTGAATAGGATTTCAGTGCAAAAACAGACATCTATAAAGGATTTTTTTAAAAGATCTTCATGATTATTTTTAAATAATATTTTAAAATTTTATTTTTATTTACCATATTTATTTCCTTTCAACTGCTATATTTTTCAATTAGAATAAAATATTATTTAATATATTATATTTAATATTTTAATGTCTGTAGAGTTAATATTTGATTATATTACTGAAAAGAAACACATTACCAGTAATTTTATTTGTTACAATTATTTATGTTTCTAAAATATGTATTAATGCCATTTTGTCACTGATACTAAAAGTTAATCATGAAAATAAAATAAAAACACACAATGGTTTCAATTAATATCATTAATTTATATTACAAGGCTATTTTTTAAAAATATTATTTTAGCGAGTTAGATGATTACCTAATCATTTGACTTTAATTCAACACTTTCTTTAATTCAACTGAAAGCTCTGATCCCTTGGGGTTTTGAATTAAAGAGGTTTGACTGTACAATATGGGCAACAGCGAAAAAACTTAATTGATCAAACACATGTTCCAAGCTTCCCAATTGTGAATTGGAGAAGAAATTCCCAGCTTGACTGGAGAGGACTTGTCTCAGTAACAAAATATCAAAACCATTTAAAAATACATTCCTTACTCAGTTCATTAGAATGAAACATTCTTATCTATTCTGTGGTGAAATTGGTAGTAAGTATATTTTAGAATTTGATGACAAATATATTCAGTTTGTACACTTCTCCGACATGATAGGCTGGTCCAAAGCTATTTTATTCTATAATAAATAATGTTACTTGACACATTACTTATACGTATACTTTATACATGTTTGTTAGTGTTTAAAAAACAATTGTACTGACTTTTTTGTTTCTTCTTTTATTAAAGTTTTTGTTTTTCACTCATTTTTACCAAAAATCTCATATTCCCATCTCAAAATAAATGTGAATTTGATGTCTCTTTTCAAATCAATGAGATTAGAGAACAACTATTTTTCAAAGATGCAAACTAATGCTCGTTGGTACTTTTCTTTCTTTCTTAAATATATAATCTAGGATGCAAAAAAGGCGGCTACAGTATTGGCTCAACTTATACAACCCCGAATTATCCAAGTTTTGTGTGCGTTTTTTTTTAATCCGGAAGTGTGTGTATGCACAATTATAATCTACGATAGAATTTTGTTATGTATTTTAAACCTTTAAAAATAATATGTTGACCAAACGAAATTGGGTCTTGCGAATTTTCAACTATAATTTTTGTCTGTCCTGTCTATCGCGACATAAATGCTGTGTATTGTGTATTACTGTATTTGTACGTGTGTTGCTTAAAATAATCAAATATAAGTCTTCAGCATTTGTATTACCTTTTTAACATTATGTAGTGTAGTTATGGTTTATTTTAAAATATCGTTATTTCAAAGTATTTTAGTGTAGAAAAAGAATAAAAATAAATACAGCATGCTTCGACTTTTCAAAACAGTAAAATTAATGGTCAAATAATATTTTTAAAATAGTATTTATATTTTATTTATAAATTTCAAATCATTCAATTAATGGTTCAAATTCACATAAATAGGTACCGCTCAGCAAGAGCAACCTAGTTCATGATAATTGAACATTGTTTAATATGTGAAGGTTATCACATATTAAACAAATTTTAACGCGGGATTCAATCCTGGTTCATGACTGTCGGGAATCGAGGGGGTTACCCACTCGTCCTACGACTTTATCATTCAATTAATTGAAATTACACATATCCATTTACTGTAAAATAGAAGATAAAAATTGTGTTTCCATTTTGAATAAAATATTAAAAAATAAAATCACACACTATAATAATATTCAATATTTTACACAAATAAATTTACTGGCAATGCGTTTCTTTTAAATATCATCAAATATTATCTCTTACTAATATTTTTTACTCTTTACTAATATTCAATATACTGCGATATAATAATTTTTAGCCTTTTTTTTACAAG
Source organism: Cordylochernes scorpioides (assembly GCA_030710605.1). NCBI lineage: Eukaryota > Metazoa > Arthropoda > Arachnida > Pseudoscorpiones > Chernetidae > Cordylochernes > Cordylochernes scorpioides. Next base: position 19,582,165 of record CP092879.1, on the reverse strand, counting down.
TATTACACGGTAGATACGTTCCTGAGAAAAACGTGTAAATCGAAAATTAAAAATTTTCAAGTCAAAACCGTGTAAATCGAAAAGCTTGCAGAAAATGCATAATTTTGCTATTTAACAGTTGTGATTTTTTTCAATATTTTTAGGTGTACACAGAAATAAAAATAAAATGCATTGACAGGTTAAAATATGTAATATATTACGGAAACAATGTTTTTTATATAAATACAATACATACATTAACAGAAGAACAAAAAATAAAACCAAAAGTGTTTTATTATCCTTCATCACTGTCAGAAATTACTCTCATTCTTTTTTTTTTTTTTCCGGAATCGAAGGTTCGAATTCACTTTCATCACTCGAAGTTATTTGTGCCGATTCGATGTTTGAAGCAGAAATATTTACATTATGAGAGATGGTAATAAAATCGGTTATTAACAATTGCTTCGAATTATTTGTAAGATCTTTGTAAACTTCTTTATATTGAGCCAAGCAGCTATTTATGTCACGTTGGAATGGAATTGTAAAGCCCTTTCAACGTTTGTGTCATTTTGCATAAAATTATTACCCAGCTTTCTTCCCAATGCGAGTCCTTCGCGGATTACTTTAGCAGTGAATGTTACTGGTACTAATTCCTCTTCATCAGATTTGTCGGACTCACTTTCGCAAACTAAGTTAACTAAATCATTCTCACTTAGTCCTTTATCAGCAATTAACTCTGCGATATCACCATCAGTAAAACCATCAAAACCTTCTCCGCCCAATGAATGCGCCATCTGTACTATCTGCGAATATTCATTTAACGTTGAAATGGAATGTTCATTTTTGACTACATTTTGTCACAATTTTTTTTCAACAGCTATTGAGCGTTGTTTGCTTAATCGCAGTGTATGATAAGGCGATATGCTTCACACAGTCTAACATTGTAAAATTTTTCCAAGCACTAATAACTGTTAAAGATTCATTATTCTCCATTTGTTCCAAAATATATGTAAAGGCTCGTTTTATGTACAAAGCTTTAAAAGTTGAAATTATGCCTTGGTCCAATGGTTGTAATAATGAAGTTGTATTTTTTGGTAAAAATTTTACTTTAACGTTCTCATATTCTAGATCTTGTGGGTGACCCAGCGCATTGTCAATTAACAAAAGCACTTTAAAAGGCAATCCCTTTGAACTTAAATATTTTTTGGAATCTGGGATAAAACATTCATGAAACCATTCAGTAAACATTGCAGCAGTAACCCACGCTTTCTTATTAGCCCTCCAATAAACGGGAAGAATATTGATGTTTACTCCTTTAAAGGCACGGGCATTTTGGATTTGTTAATCACTAATGGCTTCATAATATAATCTCCTGAAGCATTGCTACAGAAAAGAATTGTTATGCGATCTTTTGCTGCTTTATGACCACTAGCTGATTTATAAAATTTTGAGACATAAGTCCTTTCAGGCATTTTTTTCCAGAATAACCCTGACTCATCAGCATTGAAAACCTGATCAGGGGTGTATGAATTGTCGTTAATAATTTCTGCAAAATTTGCTGGATATTCTTGGGCTGCATCTACGTCGCCAGAAGCCAGTTCACCTTTTAATTTTAAGCTCTCTGTGTAAAAAATGTCTTATTTAAATCTTTCAAACCAGCCATGAATTGCCAAAAAAAATTGGCTTCTTTTCAGTTGAAGAAGAAGATGGCAATTGCTCTACAATATTTTCGTAAATTCGTAATGCTTTATTTGTTATAGCGCTGTATCAATGGGTACTCTTTTTTGTGTTTGATCTTCTATCCAAAGCATTAACGCTTTCTCCATTTTTTCCATTGCGATATTTCTGGTGTATGATATTGTGCCCATACTCGTTTTATTGCCAGCTGCAACACTCTTTCTAATTGTGTTTTAATTTGTTCTAATAGTTCTTATTGCAGCTTCGTTCATGCTATATGATTTTGCAACATCTACTACTCTATCTCCCTTTCGTAAGCGATCCAGAATTTCGATTTTAGTTTCTAAAGAAATAACTTTTCTTTTAACTTCTTTATTTATTATAAGCCTATAATTTTTTAAAAATTTATGTTAATTTGGCTGTGATTAAAGTAAAATTCAGAGGGAAAAATGCGGGAAATTTTGGAGGGAAGATTAAAAACTATTATTTTTTGAAAATATTTTATATTAAAATTTTTATTCAAATTAAAATGTTTTAATTTTTTTATTTTAATTAAACATATTTGGTAAATTGTCATCATTTCCCTACAAAATTTCCCGCGATAAAAATTGCGATAAAAACAAAAAAAAACTTATTGGAAAAACCGTGTAAAAGCGAAAACGTGTAAAACAAGTACCGTGTAAATCGGGGGATAGGTGTATTATTTTTAAAACAAATGCTTTATACTAAAAGTCAAAAATATAGGTCTATTATTCTTGGAGCTACATATGGTTAATACCAAAATATTCTAAAATCATATATTATTTCATTTTATTTAATATGCTTCCATATCTGTCTGCCCAAAAATCATGTAAACAATTTTTAATATACCTTCAGAGCATCTAGAAGTCTGAAATTTGGCACACGTTTTCAAAATTAATGATATTACAAGTTGAAAATTTTCAGACTTCTAGGTGGTCTGGATGGTCTGATTAGCTACTTTCCACGCCTCATTCTTACCCCTAAAGCTTATGTCACAGCAAAACCAGTTAGATGAGTGCAGGTCCATTACACTTTTAAACAACTTGGCAAAAGTGTTTGAAAGATAATTTTTGGCCAGGCTCCAATGGCTAGCAGATCGATAAGGTTGGTTTCCTAATAACCAATTCAGTTTTGTCCATGGGCATTCATCAGAAGATGCACTGACTAAAATTACAGGGTTTATTGACAGCAAGCAGTCGCACTGTAGGAGGACTCTAGCAAACATCAGGTACATATATAGGTACATATTGTTGCACCAGGTTGCGGCTTGGCAGACTCTTCAGCCTTGATTCTCTCCTGTGCTGGGTCTTGCATCTTACCAGAGCGTGTTTCAACCATCCTACAAATTTATAAAAGGGAATAATGAGATAAGTCTACTTTATGTAGCCACCAGAATCATTTATTTATTTTTCTCACATCAAAGAGAGCAGTGAAGTCACAGTGTACCTAAATACAAATGATGATAATCTAAAAATAATCTGTTTTAAATAAATATCATAGAATATAAAAATAAATAAATATATAATTTAAATTTCAAATATATTAAAAATAATATAATAAATACGCCATTAATCATGATGTAACACTTCCCCCTCTCCAGAGGTCGTCACGTCCTCGTGAGTTACCTCATCAATTCTCTCAAAATAGGGTTTGAGTCTTGAGACATGGACAATCAATGGGCCTTGGCCAGGATTATCTTTCGGCTCAATTAAGTAATTTACGTTAGACAGCTTCTTTAATATTCGATATGGGCCAAAATATTTTCTCAATAGTTTTTCGCATTTTCCGATTTTCCTGACTGGTGTCCAAACTGCCACTAAATGTCCTGGTTCATAGATTTTCTCATTGTGTTTTTTGTCATAGTTTCTTTTCATTCTTTCCTGAGTCTTCTCTGTGTTGTTAATGACTACCTGTCTCGTCCTTGCTATTTTATCTAAGTAGTTTTCTATATATTCGTCGTAATCGTCCATGTTACTGTCCGTTGGGATATTCTCGTCGTCTAAGAGGGACATGGGTTCCCTTCCAAACAACAGGAAAAATGGAGAGTAGCCTGTGGTTTCTTGAATCGTGGTATTATACGCGTGGGTGATAAAAGGGAGGATTTCATCCCAGTTCTTTTGGTCTGTGTTCACATACATGCTGATCATATTGAGTAAAGTTCTATTTAGCCGTTCTGTTAGTCCGTTAGTCTGGGGGTGGTAGCTCGTTGTGAAGCAGTGTTTCACTTTGCACATTTTCATTACCTCCTTCATCAAATTGCTAGTGAATTGTGAACCTCTATCGCTAATAAGAAATCTTGGGGCCCCGTGACGTAAAATAATATGTTCGATTAAAAATGTAGAGACTTCTTTCACGGTTGCTTCTGATACTGCCTTTGTTTCAGCATACTTGGTATAATAATCAGTCAACACAATTATCCACTTCCTTCTTCTTTTCGTTGATGGCAAGGGGCCAACAAAGTCAATTCCGATTCTTTCAAAAGGGTAGTTAGCTGGGGGAATAGGTTGTAGAAGTCCAGAAGGCAAGTGATTTGAACCTTTCCAACTTTGGCAAAGATGGCACGTCTTTACAAATTCTGAAACATCTTTCAACATGGAAGGCCAATAGTATTTATTCTTCAATCGGTAAGTGGTTCTGGCGACGCCCAGATGGCCATTCAGCATATGGTTGTGGTATTCATTCATGACTTCCTTCCTTCTCTTCTTTGGCACTACCAGCAACCATGCCCTACCTTCAGGATTTGGATTTTTCTTGTAGAGACACCCATTTTCTTCTTTGAAGTTCTGTGTAATTGAACGCTTGTTTCCACTAAGGTTCTCCTTAATATTCTCAATAAAATCATCCTTTTCGTCTATTATTTGATTCAGAAATAGTCTTTCATAATCTTCGTCCCATTCGTCTTCAGGTAAGGGTCCTCTAGATAGACCATCAGCGTCCAGATGTTTTTTACCCGTGTTGAATTTGAAAAAAAAAATAAATGTGGGGAAGGTCAATCTTACCCAGATTGAAAATAGAGATTCACCAGTTGTGTTTGCACAAGTTGTAGAAATAAAATTTAACAAAAATGGCCTAAATATATATTTTATTTTGCTTATCAAAAATGACTGGGCAATAAAAATAAATAAACAGATAAAAAGGGTGATAATCAAATTGGCCAAAAGGTTAGATATATTTAAAGTTAGAATAAACAAAACAAGTGATACAAGTTAAATATACATACAAACAAATAATGTAGAGAGCAAAATAACTAGGGGTGGAAAGGCAAAATCTTTTTCAAACAAAGTTTGCAAATACTTATTTAAGCTTCCGTTTTGTAAAAAAAACAAATCTTGTTTTCAAATCTGTCGATAAATTTGATCAAGAGTTCACTTGAAATAATTCTTCACTTGAGATAATTTTCCAGATTAATTCTTCTGTTCCTTAACAGGAAACTATATCGCAACCCACTTAATTGGTGCGCAATTCTATAACGACGCTCTTCTCGTTATCTTCTTTGTTTCATTCACACGTGGTTACTCATTCCTTCTGAGGCGGGAGCTCATATTTGGCGGGAGCTCATATTTCCCGGGAGCTCATATTTCCCGGGAGCTCATATTTCCCCGAGCCTATACACCAGCGCTGCCGGTTGTCCTTTTCTTCTTTTTTCTCCCCGTCACCGCGCATAGGTGCTCGCGCATGGGATGGGGGGCGATGTCTTGTTTGTTTACAAATCTTGCTCTTTCCATTCTTTATTCCTTTCCACCCATTAAGAGAAAGAGGCAACAAAAATAAAATAAAAATATATATACATAATAATAATAGAGGAAAATCTATAAAGCATACAATTATAAATTATCTATTTTTAACATACTCCCACCTTTTTGTATGGGAATACAAAAAAAAATCTTAATTAGGAAAGATTATTGGTGTATACCCCCAATCTCGTAGGTTTTTTCACTTCTCTTCCAGACCTAGTAAAAATTGACTGTTCTCCATCTGTTGGAATCTCCTGGGCTTTGATCCCTTCTGTCTTAGGTAATCTCACCTCCCTGGAAATATCAGAACCAAGTTCCAAAGAGAAAAGTCTCTTTAACGGTCTTACAAATTCACCCGTAGCAGTCCTAACTCTAGCTACACGTTCTCTGCCATCCTTCCCGGGGTACAGTTCCAAGATTCTGCCTAGTGGCCAGAATATTCGTTTTTGATCATCTCGACCAATCAGCGCAACTTCACCTGGAAGAAACCTTCTACCCTCTGTTTCATTCCCCTTTTGTACGAGCATGGCGAAGTATTCCTTGTGGAATCTTTCCTTCTCATCTATACCTACGGTCTGAAAAGCTTTGCGGATGTCAGCGATGGCTCCTATTTTCTTTTTCCTAAATCTTATCAGTATTTCAGGTAAAAGTTCAATCAGATTAGGTCCAGTCTCTAAACATTCATTTAGAGACAAACTTCTCTTACTTGCTTTACATGATGCATCGTAAACGGGTCGAATAGGAGTAGTCTGACTCTGAACCTTATATATTGGGCGATGTGGTAGATAATGTCCAGTAGGTCTGATGTCTTCCCTGTCAACTTCTTCAATAAGGTTTTCCCTGAACCAGGATCGGAAGACTTCATCATAAGGAACAAACTGACCCTTTTGTGTCAACTTTTGAGTCAGAGCCTCCAAGCGCCTTTTGGCTATTTCCAAGTTATTAGGTATCGTCCCAATTCCTTCCTTCCATGGAAGAGATACAAGATAACGTCCATCATGGCCTTGACAGATTTTCTCACGAAACTTTTCTTGCATGAGAACATTTTTCTCTTTCACAGAGATGACCTCTGTAGGATCTCGTATCCCTATTGTTTCTAATTCCCATAAGGACGCTACTCTCTGTTGGGTTGTAAGTAAGGTGATAACCATTTGAGCACTTGTCTCTGGTCTCTCTGATGAGGTATTACCTATTAAAGTCCAACCAAGAACTGTTTGAATTGCGGTTAATCCTCCTGCCAGCTGTTCAATTTTTCCTGTGAGAAGCTGCCCATAATAGTCTCCACCGATTAGGATGTCTATCTCGGTTTTATTATTGTCTACCTTGGTCAAAGTGATTCCTTTCTTATCCAATTCCCATTGCCTGGGTCCTGTTTCAACGGGTGAAATATTGCCACAAATTATTGTTTCCTCTAACGCTTCCATTTTGAAAGCCTTTCCCTCATCAACATTGTCCAACTGGAAATAAAATATTGAATGAGCCTTTTCTCCTGTGGTTTGCCCTCCAAACAAAAATTTATTCAATTTGACTTCTCCCACCTTGGGTAAGTCTAACTCCTTAGCTAGAGCCCTTCTGATGTAAGACTTTTGGCTACCAGAGTCTAAAAGCACTCTTACCATTTCGGAACGTTTCGGCCCTTTAATCTTTACAATTAGAGTCATTAAAGAGATATTATTTGTGCATACTTGATTCGCCATTGCTGTTACAGGCTCACTGTTCCCCTCATTCTGCTCTGCTAAACTATTGTGAGATCTGTTATCTGACCTCCAATTTAAATCTTCCTGACTATGCGAGGTTCCTCTGCACATTATCTCAAAATGAGGTCCTTGGCAACGCTTGCATCTTACAAAAGATCTACAATCCTTCTTCAAATGATTCTTTCTCAAGCATTTAAAGCAAACTTTCGCATCCTGTACCCTCTTTAATCTGTCTGATTCCAACATCTTGGCTGCCTTAAAACAGTTTTGGCTAAGATGGTTATCTTTGTCACAAAATAAACACGGTAAGTTGGTCTTTCCAACAAATAACGCAGACGCTGTGTGGATCTTAGGGGGATTATTTTCTCTCTTTCCCTGTTTTAGAGGAAGGGAAGGTTCAAATCCTTCAGCAACAAAGGAAATGCGTTCTGCATTTTTAACTTCCTGCTTTAAAAATTCTATCAGACCCTCTAATTTATCAAAAGCTTTAGACCCACAAGGTTCAATTCCCGCTTCAATGTACGGTGTACGGGAACGTTGCCATATTTTGATAAGTTCAAGTGGCAAACTTGATTCCACCAACGGGTACAAGAACGCACCACCCCCAGACTTAGTATCCACTCCCAGAGATCCCAAAGAATGTAGATGTGCAACCAAATCATCATAAAGTTGAGCCAAGGTTCTTTTTTCAGACCTGGCACTGGCAATGACCAACTTTAAAAGCTTGCGCACATACAATTCAGTCAGCATATCTCTGTCCCCAAACCGATCTTTCAAATCTTCAATGACTTTGTTGTAATTCTTTTGGGTAAGAGGGAAGCTAGTCACAAGTCTGTGGGCCTTTGACCCAACAACCATGGATTGTATTAAGTATTCAAATTTATCAACATCAGACAGTGACTCATCTAAATGTATTTTTTCAAAATGACTCCACCATGATAGCCATTCCTCTAGCTCACCTGTATACTTTTTTAGTTCAAATTTTGGAAGTTTAATTTGTCTTTTAACATCTGAAGTGCTAGATTGTGACATTTTATCATCACAGGGTGCTGCCAATTTAGACTCATATTCTTTCACCTTCTGTGCGACAATTCCTACTTGTAGGCTATAAGTCTCACATTGTTCCATCTCATCATTGATTTGAGCTTCTGTGGACATCGGATCATCCAATAAGATCTCTTTTATTTTATCATCAATCAATATCAGTCTCTCACTAAGAATGGTTAACCTTTCAAATTTGGCCCTTATTAAAATTATATCCACTTCCTCTAGACTTAGACCTGATTTTATTTCATTTGTGGTACGAGTTATAGTATTCCTTAAGGGAGTTCTTTCTCTTTTAAGCTTATCCATCTCCACAAATTGTATAAACACCACAAGGTGAAATCACGTCCGGCTCACCAAAAATGTTGAATTTGAAAAAAAAAATAAATGTGGGGAAGGTCAATCTTACCCAGATTGAAAATAGAGATTCACCAGTTGTGTTTGCACAAGTTGTAGAAATAAAATTTAACAAAAATGGCCTAAATATATATTTTATTTTGCTTATCAAAAATGACTGGGCAATAAAAATAAATAAACAGATAAAAAGGGTGATAATCAAATTGGCCAAAAGGTTAGATATATTTAAAGTTAGAATAAACAAAACAAGTGATACAAGTTAAATATACATACAAACAAATAATGTAGAGAGCAAAATAACTAGGGGTGGAAAGGCAAAATCTTTTTCAAACAAAGTTTGCAAATACTTATTTAAGCTTCCGTTTTGTAAAAAAAACAAATCTTGTTTTCAAATCTGTCGATAAATTTGATCAAGAGTTCACTTGAAATAATTCTTCACTTGAGATAATTTTCCAGATTAATTCTTCTGTTCCTTAACAGGAAACTATATCGCAACCCACTTAATTGGTGCGCAATTCTATAACGACGCTCTTCTCGTTATCTTCTTTGTTTCATTCACACGTGGTTACTCATTCCTTCTGAGGCGGGAGCTCATATTTGGCGGGAGCTCATATTTCCCGGGAGCTCATATTTCCCGGGAGCTCATATTTCCCCGAGCCTATACACCAGCGCTGCCGGTTGTCCTTTTCTTCTTTTTTCTCCCCGTCACCGCGCATAGGTGCTCGCGCATGGGATGGGGGGCGATGTCTTGTTTGTTTACAAATCTTGCTCTTTCCATTCTTTATTCCTTTCCACCCATTAAGAGAAAGAGGCAACAAAAATAAAATAAAAATATATATACATAATAATAATAGAGGAAAATCTATAAAGCATACAATTATAAATTATCTATTTTTAACAACCCGATTTATGTATGATTTCGAAATTATATTCCTGAATCTTCAGTGCCCATCGTGCTAATCGGCCGGTCGGATCTTTCAGATTCTTAAGCCAGCATAGTGCGTGATGATCAGTTACGATTTTGAAGTGCCTTCCATATAGGTAGGGTCGTAACTTGGACATTGACCACACAACAGCTAGACATTCTTTTTCGGTAGTCGAATAATTTTGCTCAGGTTTGCTCAGTGTTCGACTTAAATATGAGATAACTTTTTCTTTATCGCCGAACTTTTGGACTAATGTTGCACCCAGGCCGATGTTAGATGCGTCAGTATGAATGTAAGTAATTGCATTCGGGTCAAAGTGCCCTAAGATTGGAGGATTTATCAATGCTACTTTAAAGGTTTGAAATGCTTTCTCTTGATTTTCTGTCCAGGTAAAAGGTACATTCTTTTTTATAAGACTGGTTAATGGATCGGCAATTTTTGAAAAACCTTTGATAAATTTTCTATAATATGAGCACATTCCTAAAAATGATTGAACTTCTTTTATCTTTTTGGGCCGAGGAAAATCTCTAATAGCCTTGATATTATGCTCCGCTGGTTTTATACCATGTTGATTAGTTATATGGCCAAGAATCTCCAGTTCTTCGAAAGCAAATTGGCATTTTTTGTTGTTCAATTTTAAATTAGCCTCGCGAAAACATTTTAAAACAGCTTCTATTCTTTTGAGATGTGTTGAAAAATCCGAGCTATAAATGATTACGTCATCTAGATAACATAAGCAAATTTGCCATCTAAGATTACCAAGCATATTTTCCATGTTCCTCTCAAATGTAGCAGGGGCATTGCATAGACCAAAGGGCATTACGTTCAACTCATATAGGCCATGTGCTGTAGTGAAGGCTGTCTTTTCTTTATCTTTCTCCTCAACCTCTACTTGCCAATATCCTGATTTAAGGTCAATTGCTGAAAAGTATTTGGATCCTTGAAGTGTATCCAATACTTCATCAATTCTGGGAATTGGGTAAACATCCTTCACTGTTACATCATTCAATTTTCTGTAGTCAACGCAAAATCTGTACTTACCATCTCGCTTCTTGACCAAGATTACAGGGAAGGACCATGGACTCGAGGATGGTCTAATTATGCCGTCTCTGAGCATTTCATCAATTTGTTCTTTTATGATTTCTCGCTCTTTCGCGCTCACCCTATACGGCTTGTGTTTGATCGGTTTCGCGCCTTCTGTATCGATCCGATGTTTCGCTAAGTTGGATCTTCCTAATCCCGACGAAAACAAATCCTCGTACCTTTCCAAAACTTGTTTCAATTGCTCCTTTTCCGTATATGCTAAATTTTCGTTTATCTGAAATTGGGGTTCTTCATGCTCTTTTTGTTCACTTTCTTCTATAAGATTCACTTCGGCTGGCTGGCTTCCAAAGCACAATGTTTGGTTTTTTAATATTTTTAATGGTCGAGGGTAAGGGTTTGTTATCCAGATATATGTTTCCTTATTCACAACATTTATTAAGCTTCTCGCTAGTCGAAGTCCATTTGTTTGAAACATTTTATGGTTCTCCTCGATGATGTATTCGCCATCCTCTGCTTCTACAAATGCATTAATCAATTTAATAGAAAGTTCTGGTATAATGGCATCCTTTGCACTTTTTATTTTCTTCTGTTGATATTTGATTACGTCACGATTTTCTGTCAAGTCATATTTGATTATTTCACGCTGACAATCAATTTTTGCGTTCATTTTCTTAAGAAAATCACGTCCAAGTATAAATATTCGCAAATGTGTTCTCATTATCACAAATTGATGTGTAATTATTTTGTCATCAAATTTTATATTTAAAATAATATTTCCTACGATATCTAATTCTTTGTCATCGGGTCCGGAGCACATTTTATCAGGATTTATTATTTCAAGACCTGTGTTAAGAGCTGTACTAAGGTCGACCACTGAAAGATCGGCGCCTGTATCAATCAAAGCTTCGCAGATACCGATTCTATCCACGTTAATGTTCATTTTATATTTGGGGTCTAACTTTTTAATTCCATTTATGGTCGACTTGCTTTGATTGACGGACTCAGGCGCGATGTTTAGTTTAAATCTTCTAATGCCGCATATCTATTCCTTGTAGGGATACTCGAGTACGGGCTATTACTTACGTCAGAGTAGAGCAGAGGTCTCGACTTCTGAGTTCCATTATCCATTCGGATTTCTTCTTCGACCTTGTCTTGTGTAACTATGGGGTCCTCTTCCACAATTCTTACAAACCTGACTCTGCAATACCGCGCTACGTGTCCTGGCTTGTTACACTTGAAACATATTGGTCTCCCGTCTTCTGTCCTATTCCTATTTGAATTTGGATTCTTATTGTATGTTTTACTTGGGTAGACCGGTTTTGGCTCAGGATTGGGAGTGTAAGATCGTCTAGGGGCAGATACCTGGGGCAGAGGCTTGTTCTGGTAATACCTCGGAGTGGGGGCCTGGGGCTTGGAGGTGTTCTGGTAGTACCTCGGAGCGGGGGCCTGGGGCTTGGAGGTGTTCTGATATGGTCTTCTGAACGACGTAGCATTCTTCCATTGCTCTTGATGATGGGGACGAGGAGAGCGTGGTCCATTATAAAGAGCTTTTGATTTTTCTGCACGTTCTTGGTAATTCTTTTCGAACAAATCCAGCTTTTTACAAATTTCTAGAAGTTCATTGGTATTTTTAGGAGGGTTTAGGTGAAGGGCAAAAGAGTATTCTTTCTTTAACCCTCCAATAACCCAGTTTATTTTAGTCTCTTCTTCCATTTGGGGGTCGACCTTGTTGCACAGTACAAGGATATCCTCTGCGAACCTGATTGCAGGTTCATTCCACTGTTGTATGCTGTTTAATCTCATCCTCATTTCTTCTTTGTTGGCGTCTGAGGCAAAATCCTCAATTAGGCGGCTCTTGAAATTTTCCCAGCTGGTGAAACTTACTTTGTGTAGGTTCAGCCAGGTTTTGGCGCTACCAATCATATTCATGGCAGCATAACGGGAGATAATGTAGTCTGCCCAATGGTACAGGAAGCCAATTTCTTCAAGAGATTCAATCCATGGGCGAGGGTCTTCTGTTCCATCATACTTGGGGATGTCGATGTTGGGATTCAGGACAACTGGGTCGGAACTAGCATCTCTACCAATTGTTGCACCAGGTTGCGGCTTGGCAGACTCTTCAGCCTTGATTCTCTCCTGTGCTGGGTCTTGCATCTTACCAGAGCGTGTTTCAACCATCCTACAAATTTATAAAAGGGAATAATGAGATGAGTCTACTTTATGTAGCCACCAGAATCATTTATTTATTTTCTCACATCAAAGAGAGCAGTGAAGTCACAGTGTACCTAAATACAAATGATGATAATCTAAAAATAATCTGTTTTAAATAAATATCATAGAATATAAAAATAAATAAATATATAATTTAAATTTCAAATATATTAAAAATAATATAATAAATACGCCATTAATCATGATGTAACAATATATAGGTACATATATAGGTACATCAGCAAGGATTTTGATACCATGTGGAGATCGGCAATTGTCTAAAGCCTAAATCATCTTTTATGTCCAGACTCGTTGGTTTGCCTTGTGCAAAGTTTATTTGAATACAGAGAAGTTTCTTATTCCGCGTGGTCATTTAAAGCCTCCATCTTCTCCCAACTGGGTACATCTCAAGACTCTGTATTAAGCTCCTTTCTCAGGAATGCGGTCGCTCGTGCACTATTCCTACTCTTTCAAATCGAAAAGTTTGCTGGTGGCTTTTGCCAAAGACTTTATCCTCAGCCAACGAGTGAACCGCGTCCTAAAGTTGGTAGTTACCCTCAGCCACAACAATCAAGAAATGCGGGGCCCTATTAGCAACTTTTTACTATTAATTATATATCAAGCATATCAAAAAAGTATCCAGTCTACTATTCAAAAGCCATACGCCACTCCTGGCTTGACCTCTGTGAGGAGGATTCAACTGGGTCGTAGAGTGTTATTCACCGTTTTATCGTGCATGGACGCAGCTCCCCAAGAGTTTCGCCTCTTTTCAAACGTGATGACGAATCTCATTTCTCTCCTGAAGAGACTTGCCTCGCTGTGCTGAATCACTTTTTCCAACAGAACACCAGACCTTATTCTCCAAAATTCGCTTATGTAATGTTTCCAATCAACCTGAATATAAACCTTGGGAGTTACAAGAGCTATACAGCCTGTGGTAGAGGAAAAGCTTCAGGACCAGGTAACTTTGATTCCCATAGGATAGATATCACAGCTAGTTGGAATATTTAACAAATGCCTCAGGCTAGATCACTTTCGTTGACCATGGAAAAAAAACCGCCTTGTACTCCACCCCAAGGCGCCCCTTTCTGCCAACAGGCAGTTGGCGAAGTACAGACTAATCACTCTTCTGAACACCATAGCCAAGATTTTTGAAAGATGTATCCTGGTCAGATTGGCTCGTTGATCGCCATGGAAGACACTCATAAAACCAATTTGGATTTGTGCACGGTAGATCAGCAGAAGGAGCACTAGCCAAAAATACCCAGTTTATTGAACATGGCAGGCTCACTGGAGGAAAAAACCTGGCCATCAGCTTGCACATTAGAAATTAATTTGACACTGTTTGGAGACCGGCCATTATACAAGGTCTCAAACGCTTGGCTTGTTCTCGTTCTCTGACCTGTCTTATTCAAAGTTTCTCGGAAAACAGAATGGCGTCATTTTCCACGTGGACTGAAACAGCCTTCAGATTCTCACTGCTTGGCACCCCAAAGGTTCCACATCAAGCATAATTTTGTGGAATATCATCCATCTGGCTCCCCTTCATCATACACCCCATAAGAGAGTTTACCGGTTCTTATGCGGATGACTTCACTGTCTTGCCTCATGTTCGGGGTCGTCTGTCGACCAAACCCATTAATTGCTTTCTGGATAAAATCGCCTTACCGAGGTGAGGACTCTACCTTAATCCCCGAAAGACGCTAGCCTGTATCTTCCAGCGGTGAAGAGTTCGCCTTAACCCCAATCCTGAACTCAAATTTCTTGGCCAACCTACCATTATTTGTAAGGTCATAATTATTTTTTGAGTGGAATTCGACCAGACACGAGGATTTGTCTCTTATTCGCTCAAACTCATTTTTAAAAGTTGAGCAATTGTTCCACGATTGACTAATTTAATGAGAAATCCGGTATTTTTAATGCTGCTGGCATAAAATTCCTCCAGTCAGTGGTCATCCCGGGCCTTTTATTCGAAGTGTCATCTTGGAGTCGTCGTGCTTCCTCCAAGAAGGATGTCCGTCAGCTCCGGAGCATCCATTACACATTTGTAAATCAAATATTGAGAGAGGAGGGTCCTTGCACTCCAACCATACCAGCCATATCCCTGACGGGCAACCCTCCTCTTGAAATAATCATCCAGACTAAGCTGTCCTTCCAAAAGGAGATCCTGGAGGGGAACTATGAAGCCAAGCCAGGACCTGCTGCACTCCCATTCAGACGACCCCTTTCCTTCAGTCTGAACTTTGATGAGGTAACAACGCTATTAATCTTCACAGATGGATCAAAAGTGATTCAGTAGTTGGTGCTGTCATTATTTTCCCTTTCCAAGAATATAAGCCAGTTATTTTATGGCTTCACCAGACTGCACTCTCTTTCGAGATGAACTCACAGCATTCTCTGGGCTACTAAACTCGCGAAGATAAACCCAATCAACACAGGAATGACCATTGTCTCTAACTGCAGATCCGCTTTAGCATCTATCTGCATCTCTGGACCAATAGGAACTTCATTAGTGGCTAAAATAACGCAAGTTATGAATAGACCACCCCTCATCAAGCTGTGCTGGGTACGTAGACACAGTGAAAGCAACGGAAATGAACTAGAATACAGGCAGCAATAATGCCGCTACTTCTTCTCTATCACACTCATATTTCTCCTTGCCTCGAAATAAGGTTCGAAGCCTATTGCGCATGGCTGCTCTAGCGTCATGGAGAGTCATATATTCCCAGGACTATTCAACCAGATCCCTCAGGAGAATCGACTCCACTCTAAGCCGTCTCGTGAAATTTATTAAAGATTTCTACCGTCGAAAGGCACCACCACCATCTATACGGGTCATGGCCATATCCTGGCAAACCCTGTACTTGAGCATACCAAACAGACCCAACCTGCCCTCACTGTTCATCACCTCATTGCAAAGCGCAAAGATGGTGATGAAAAATGAGCCACAACACCAACTTTGGCAAATACAGTCAAAAGCCTACCTGTATACATGGTCTCGGGCTTTGGCCCTCATCAGTACAGGGGCGGCTTCGATTTCATAGCATCTTACGAAAGGAGTTATGAAATCCGTCGAATTTTCCAAAAAAAGTGGTTAAACTGGTGAAGTGAAAGGGCCGATTTTCAAGCCAGAATCAAACAAATTTTAGGGAGGATGGTATTCATGTACAAAAAGAGGCATGTCTCCCTTTAAAAGCACATTAAAACATTTGCGTTTTATACTGTATGGATGAACAAAATGCATTGTTTTAATATATTTTTAATAGGATAGCTGTATGAGAAGTATGTGCAAAGATCAGCATTTGAGAGGACGTGCAGTTAAGCTAAAAGAAGCTGGTTAGCTCGACATTTGTATAGGAAAGATACCTCTATCTCGACAGGAATGGCTGAACCTTGGCCGAACGCAGCATCAGGAAGGCAGCGATCGACCTAGAGAGACGACTGAACCTGAGGACCAAGCAATCGTTAAAGCGGCTCTCACAGCCCTGAATCGTCATTAACGACGTCGTTGCGCGTGGGGTATTAGTGGCAGCAAATACCAGTAATAGGCGGCTCAGAGAAAGGGAGCTGAGCACATAGTGTCGCTTGCGCCGACTGTCTGTGCACATCGACAAGCAGGTTTGCAGTGCTGCTGAGTCCATTCAGCCTGGAATTTGACTGAATGAAATCCAGTTGTCTACAGTACTGAGTGATGCTTCGAAGTGAGCCCTCGATGACCAGCGAAAACGTGTATAGAGATGTCTAGGATAGCCTTGGAATACCAAGCTGATTGTCTCCCGTCAAACGGCCCGACAACTGCCTGCCCTTTCCTTTGATAGCCGGGCCTCTTTGGCTGTCATCAGCGGCAACCTTAGAACACGGTGGTGCGTCTACGAGATTGTATGAACAAGTGTGTTGACCTTTATACTGCGGCATCCTGTGCTTGCATTTCAAGATAATTCCCAACTGCCCACGGCAATAGTCCCCACCGTTTGTCTTCGTGCATGCCAAGTACTATCTTGTGTGGTCAACAAGGTCTCCGGATCGCACCTCAAATATGCACGTTCGGGATTTGTTGATCCAATGCGACATCCGCCAACTCTATCTATCAATGTCATGCTGAATAACACCTTATAATAGGACCAGGCCAATTATTTTTGTTGTATTTTAATAGAAAAATTTCTTCAAGCGATAAATTAAAGAATGAAAAATGTATAGAGAGGGCTTGGCCAGTCAATGGTGAACCTATTAGCGGTTTAGTCAATTCGATACAACCAAACTGTTACAACTACATTTTTAATTTATTTATCTGTTATGCTTACAATTATCTATCTTCTAAATTAACATGCGAATATAATTTAGTCGTTCGCTATTTATATTCGGATAACTCCTTCCTTTTTTTGAGTCTTTTTTTTTTTTTGTTGTTTTCTTAGAATACTTATCTCGTATTACTACTATATATATAGTATATATTTTTGTCTTGGTCATGATAAATTGTCATCTTGTTTATTTTTTTTTATTTTTTTCTACCTGATAACACTTTTTATATGGTATAAAAAAGTTATCTCTCTCACCATATTGGGAATCACGGAAGAGGTTTGTTTGATTATTTTATATATGTATATATAAAAAAAAGTCCCTCGAGCCGGATTTGAACCAGCGACCTATGGATCACCGTTGGTTCACTATACAGTCCACCGCTCTGCCAACTGAGCTATCGAGGGTGTGGCCACCGATTTCCAGATCAAGATCTAGAAGTGGGCGACCTCGAGGTTCACTGAATTACGGCTTCTGTAGTAGCCGCTGTCTTCCTCTCTCTATCATACTGTGGTATCGGTGCTGGAAACATCAATATGTGCTTCTTCAATAGTCATGTGTGATAGAACGTTTTATATGTGCTGGGCGCTTTTATATCTATACATTTGAGCTTGTAAATGTGTTGTACCAATATATTTTAAACATTTCAAAATGAACGTTCAAACACTTAAATTTCCAATATATATTTAGGATGTATGCCAATGTGTATTTTAAACGTTTCTCTCTCATTCTAAATCAAAATAAAATAAACAAATATTTAATTAAGAAATAAGCATCTCCTCACCTTCCTGATCGTGCACCTGAAAGTTTCTGATAGCTTGCGCTATCTGGCGGAATAAATATAAACTAATCATTGATTTTAATAATACAGTCGAACTTGGATAATTCGAACCCCAAGGGACCATAAAAAAATTCGAATTATCCAAAAATTCGAATTAAAAACGGAAATTCTATTAATAGGAAATTCTAGTGACCAAGATAAATATTCGAATTAAAGAGGTTTTCGAATTAAAGAAGTTCGAATTATCCAAGTTCTACTGTATTTATAAAATATTGGCCAATTAACAAAGAAACGCCAACCACGTATTAGTTACAGGATGCTGGCATTCGTCAACGTGGTGAAGGCTGTATCTCAACAGACAAAAAGGCGGGTCAGTAAGCTATTTAATGCCATAAGTGCGTGGGAACGCCAAACTAAAGTGAAAAAGAGTACAAAAGTGAAAAATCATACTGGGACAGGTTGATTAAGGTATCTTCTGGTACATTTAAATACATTCAAGTTAGCAGATTGCCAAGTATCTTGTGATGTGAAGTGTTGTCTTGCTGGGGTATCATCCTCGTTTGGCTTATTAGGGAACACTAGGTATTTGAGAAATAAAAGTTTATGAGTTATTTCAATTTGTTTAGAGTATATCGCGCAGCGCTAAATTTATTGACCGTTTCTTGACAGTTGAAGGTGCACTAGATCTTCGAAATTCCATCAAACACTAAAATCATCACTTTGAGTTCGTAAGGTCTTCGTTTATCCACTATATGTGAAAGCTTTCACTGATTTCTCATGCCAGGAATCCATTTTTCATTGCAGGTAGTGATTCGCTTGATGAAAATATCACTAATTGGGTGATTCGGTAATTGTCGACAACTATCAACCCGGCCTTGAGCCTAATTCATGGGGCACCACTCTGAACTTTAACTGAACCTGACTTTACCACGTTGAACCCCGTTTGATTGTGATATTACAATTTTGTTGGATATGGTGGTGGATGTGGCCTCAATTTTTCGCAATTCACAGTGGAGAATCTCCCGGATCGAGGTTGATCAGAAAGGCTGATGTTACCTTGATTAATTTTTATAATAATCTTATACCCCTTATTTTTATCATTTCCTTACCTTCTACAGAGCAAAAATATCTTAGACTTCAGTTACTCTTTTCTAGCCATTTTACCAGTAATTTCGTAAAAATAAACAAATTACTATTTCTTCTTCCATATTAGTAAACCTATAATTTGACGATGTGAATAAACAATAAAAATATGTAAATAAGTATAATAATTTTTTTTTTTTAAATCGAGGTTTCATCATATATCAAAAACGTTTTTCTTTTACTTATTCTGACTACGTGTCGTACAGTCCATGATAGATGATAGCGGGTAGTTAGCACTGCCTTTTACTTTAAGTAGACCACATGTCAACGCATGTAGAATGCAGCATCAAATATGTGGTCTGTGGAGCAGCGTTTACAAATATTTAATTAATTTTCAGTATTATCGATTGCCTCATACCTAATTAGTGAAGAGAGACTGCGGACAAAGGGGGACAATGGCTCCTTCCAGTAGTTTACTAATGTGCTGATACCGATGTTCCATGTCCCGGGGTGACTATGGTGCCCAAAATGATGATTTTTTCTGTGATCCAGGAAATACCCAATGGGGAGTCGGTGCGGGTTTTCACTCACCACACCAGTGATCCTGACTTTTTCCAAAGTTGACTCTTATTCCAGACGCACTCCTGAAGTCTTCAAAGATCTAATTTGTTTAGATACGGTCCCCTACGATAAGACACCAAGTCGGTCAGGGCTAAGGGATTTCTTGAGTTCCCTATATTTGATTCCACGGAGGACTTTAGTCAAGAGTGGCTCAAGGAGTCCAGAAAACTTCATTACGAATCGGTGTTACAATATCGGTCGGTCAAATGGACAAATTTCTTCAGGTATATAGGGGTTTCAGTTATTGAACTGCGATTAGAAGAGCTATCTATTTTTCTCTTTAAAAGTTCCATATAGGCTCTAGAGTTGTATATGTATATGTCATAATGTATGCTCTTCCAGGAATAATAAAGTAAACCTACAGTCAACCAGAGAGAGACGTAGATAGAAGGTAGCTAAAGTACGGCCATTTTGGGCCACTGGCCACATTCCGAGGGGGACCTTTTCTTGGAACCTCAGGACTATTTTTGGACAGTTGGGGGGTGGTGTGCGACACGAACGGTCGTTCAGCGGGCAGCCGCTCGCGCTCCCTCTCTCTCGCTGGTTGCCTGGAATTCCTCTTCCAAACTTGTGGTTTCCTTATTTCTCTCTCCCCACATTATTATCACTATATTGCCACATTGAAAGTCGACAGGATCATATCACATAAAGAGTCGACAGGATCATATCACATAAAGAGTCGACAGGATCATATCACATAAAGAGTCGACAGGATCTTATCACAGAAGAGTCGACAGGATAAGACCTGGCCGGGAAGCAAATCCCTCATATACCAGAGTATATGAAGAAACAAGAAGCCAAGCCACGATGATCGGCCAAACCCAACTCAACTGTAACCACTCCTCTTCGAGCCCTCAACCTCTTCCTCGCCAACCTTTGAACCGTTACCCTGAAGAAGTGATCACCAACGACGGAGATGAAACTACCGCCCACTTCTCCCAGCACTAGATCTGCCCAAGAATGACCACCGTGCCAGGGCAGGACACCTTCCTCCATCATGGACAAGACTCCGCCATATCCCTGCCGCTACTGTGATGTACAACACTGGTACGCACAGTGTCACAGACAGAACTCTCCCGAAGATCAATGAACTTACCTGCGCCCTAAACCAACATAACTCGTGAGTGTAATTGTTTTAACTCCTACCATTCATTCTTTAAACAAGTCATTCCTTGTAAATTGTCCCAATATTTACATAATTAGCTCCATTTATTCTCTCCACGCCTATTAACAATGATTTTATTCTCCATACTATTTATCTAGATATTTGTAACTCATTTAATTAGTTACCTTACCAGTAGAATTTAACAATCGTCATTTTAATTAAATAATTTCCATTTTAACGTAACTCTTGAAAAAATGGAATTCTACCTATTAATGCTTTACGATTTTTACTATTAACAATAGATTTTTCATAATCAATTTATCTATTAAAATATGCCTCCAGCACCTAAACTTTTGTATACCTATTTGTATATTAACTCTCCTACTTGTAAGCACGGCTCACGAAAAATAATTTCTTTCCCTAAACGACTCAAAATTCACCCTGTAATTCAGGCGTCGAAGAATTCCAACCACCACGTGAGTCTTGCTTACAACCAACCCTTGGTGACTCTTATCTACCTTCCCCTTAATGTCCCACTCATTCTTACAACCTTGTCAACCTTATACCAGCTCAGGACCTTTTATAGAATTATTGATTAATCAATTATCGATAATTAGTGCCAACAATATTGTCATTTCAAAATCCTAATCTCTGCCCTTCATTTTTGATAATATATTTCGTAGTTCATCTCTAGCATATCCACCGACCCACACCATCTAGCCAATGGTGTGTTCGTCACAGGATGCAGATTGACTAACTGCTAGATGTTTATCAACTCCTTTTTGTTCGCACTTGAACAATCTGCATCGAGCGACACAGTTCGCCCCTTCTTCTCGCGCCACACGTTCGCCACACGGACCCTGTCTTTAAATCTATGTTTGTCCCTTGTCCAAACCAGCACGATATAGCCTACCTCCGATATTTCCCACGGAGGTACGTTAAACATCGTCTCTGATTCTGTCCGGTCCGTCATCATTTCGCGCAGACATGGGTTTTACGTTCAACCCACCGCGAAATCATCGCCTTGCACAAGCTCCCACGAAGGTTCAAACACCTCGTGTCCGAGCAGCTTGTCACTTGTAACTAACAACGCCGTCCTCGTCCCAATTTTTGACACTGTTCGCGCATACTTTTCTCCAATTAATTATAAGTCCATTCGACCTCCTCACCTACACACGGGACTTTTCCCCTCGGACTCGCTACACAAGTAACTGCATAGATAAGGTAGAATGGCCCAGGGCAAGTTTCCCCTCGCTCTGTTCGCCAAGGTTCTAACATTGTATGTAGTTCTATATTGCGGGTAGTTAGCACTGCCTTTTACTTTAAGTAGACCACATGTCAACGCATGTAGAATGCAGCATCAAATATGTGGTCTGTGGAGCAGCGTTTACAAATATTTAATTAATTTTCAGTATTATCGATTGCCTCATACCTAATTAGTGAAGAGAGACTGCGGACAAAGGGGGACAATGGCTCCTTCCAGTAGTTTACTAATGTGCTGATACCGATGTTCCATGTCCCGGGGTGACTATGGTGCCCAAAATGATGATTTTTTCTGTGATCCAGGAAATACCCAATGGGGAGTCGGTGCGGGTTTTCACTCACCACACCAGTGATCCTGACTTTTTCCAAAGTTGACTCTTATTCCAGACGCACTCCTGAAGTCTTCAAAGATCTAATTTGTTTAGATACGGTCCCCTACGATAAGACACCAAGTCGGTCAGGGCTAAGGGATTTCTTGAGTTCCCTATATTTGATTCCACGGAGGACTTTAGTCAAGAGTGGCTCAAGGAGTCCAGAAAACTTCATTACGAATCGGTGTTACAATATCGGTCGGTCAAATGGACAAATTTCTTCAGGTATATAGGGGTTTCAGTTATTGAACTGCGATTAGAAGAGCTATCTATTTTTCTCTTTAAAAGTTCCATATAGGCTCTAGAGTTGTATATGTATATGTCATAATGTATGCTCTTCCAGGAATAATAAAGTAAACCTACAGTCAACCAGAGAGAGACGTAGATAGAAGGTAGCTAAAGTACGGCCATTTTGGGCCACTGGCCACATTCCGAGGGGGACCTTTTCTTGGAACCTCAGGACTATTTTTGGACAGTTGGGGGGTGGTGTGCGACACGAACGGTCGTTCAGCGGGCAGCCGCTCGCGCTCCCTCTCTCTCGCTGGTTGCCTGGAATTCCTCTTCCAAACTTGTGGTTTCCTTATTTCTCTCTCCCCACATTATTATCACTATATTGCCACATTGAAAGTCGACAGGATCATATCACATAAAGAGTCGACAGGATCATATCACATAAAGAGTCGACAGGATCATATCACATAAAGAGTCGACAGGATCTTATCACAGAAGAGTCGACAGGATAAGACCTGGCCGGGAAGCAAATCCCTCATATACCAGAGTATATGAAGAAACAAGAAGCCAAGCCACGATGATCGGCCAAACCCAACTCAACTGTAACCACTCCTCTTCGAGCCCTCAACCTCTTCCTCGCCAACCTTTGAACCGTTACCCTGAAGAAGTGATCACCAACGACGGAGATGAAACTACCGCCCACTTCTCCCAGCACTAGATCTGCCCAAGAATGACCACCGTGCCAGGGCAGGACACCTTCCTCCATCATGGACAAGACTCCGCCATATCCCTGCCGCTACTGTGATGTACAACACTGGTACGCACAGTGTCACAGACAGAACTCTCCCGAAGATCAATGAACTTACCTGCGCCCTAAACCAACATAACTCGTGAGTGTAATTGTTTTAACTCCTACCATTCATTCTTTAAACAAGTCATTCCTTGTAAATTGTCCCAATATTTACATAATTAGCTCCATTTATTCTCTCCACGCCTATTAACAATGATTTTATTCTCCATACTATTTATCTAGATATTTGTAACTCATTTAATTAGTTACCTTACCAGTAGAATTTAACAATCGTCATTTTAATTAAATAATTTCCATTTTAACGTAACTCTTGAAAAAATGGAATTCTACCTATTAATGCTTTACGATTTTTACTATTAACAATAGATTTTTCATAATCAATTTATCTATAAAAATATGCCTCCAGCACCTAAACTTTTGTATACCTATTTGTATATTAACTCTCCTACTTGTAAGCACGGCTCACGAAAAATAATTTCTTTCCCTAAACGACTCAAAATTCACCCTGTAATTCAGGCGTCGAAGAATTCCAACCACCACGTGAGTCTTGCTTACAACCAACCCTTGGTGACTCTTATCTACCTTCCCCTTAATGTCCCACTCATTCTTACAACCTTGTCAACCTTATACCAGCTCAGGACCTTTTATAGAATTATTGATTAATCAATTATCGATAATTAGTGCCAACAATATTGTCATTTCAAAATCCTAATCTCTGCCCTTCATTTTTGATAATATATTTCGTAGTTCATCTCTAGCATATCCACCGACCCACACCATCTAGCCAATGGTGTGTTCGTCACAGGATGCAGATTGACTAACTGCTAGATGTTTATCAACTCCTTTTTGTTCGCACTTGAACAATCTGCATCGAGCGACACAGTTCGCCCCTTCTTCTCGCGCCACACGTTCGCCACACGGACCCTGTCTTTAAATCTATGTTTGTCCCTTGTCCAAACCAGCACGATATAGCCTACCTCCGATATTTCCCACGGAGGTACGTTAAACATCGTCTCTGATTCTGTCCGGTCCGTCATCATTTCGCGCAGACATGGGTTTTACGTTCAACCCACCGCGAAATCATCGCCTTGCACAAGCTCCCACGAAGGTTCAAACACCTCGTGTCCGAGCAGCTTGTCACTTGTAACTAACAACGCCGTCCTCGTCCCAATTTTTGACACTGTTCGCGCATACTTTTCTCCAATTAATTATAAGTCCATTCGACCTCCTCACCTACACACGGGACTTTTCCCCTCGGACTCGCTACACAAGTAACTGCATAGATAAGGTAGAATGGCCCAGGGCAAGTTTCACCTCGCTCTGTTCGCCAAGGTTCTAACATTGTATGTAGTTCTATATTTACCTCAGTCCTGAGCTCACACAATTGCCAACCTCAACCTCATTTCTCGTACTCTACACCTATAGCATAGATGCCAAGTTTCCCCTTGCCATGTCCGCCTGAAAAATATATTAAAGTGTAGAGTTCCCCAGTCTTAATGACCTTCAGAATGTCTTCATGTGTATGTGACTCCTCTTCTCGTTGTTCACACCCCTCCATAACATTTCCCTTATAATACATTAGATGTTATTGTATATAGCCTTTTATAACTTTGATATTATAAAAAATTCCCTTAAATATCAAACTCTCCGGTGTTGTAAAATTGCTTGTAAATAATATTTACTTGTGTACTATACAATATTTCATTTACATAAAACTATGTCACCATAACCTTAATTAATTTCAACTGTAAAATTATTTTCTCTATTCCTGGCTTCACCAGCTTTAAGTATACTCAAACCATGTTCAGCCTTCTTCAACGGGGGCCATATGGGGAGACACCGTTGAGTTTGGCCGTATCTGACCTATGACGTCAAAATGACGTCACGATGTAAACAAAGGTTACGACTGGCTCATTTTTTTTTTTTAAATTCGATACCTGCGACTAATTTATAGTTTCAATATATATATATATATATTTTTTTCTAAATGACCTGCTAATTTTAAATAGATTTTTTTTTAAATATTTAGCGCAATTGTAAACACGTGAATGTTGTGAATGCACCTTGAGAGCAATGGTGTCCGATATTTAAAATTATTATAAAATTAATTATTAATCAATATAAAAAATCAATATAAAATTATTATACAATTAATTATTAATCAATATAAAAAATTCGTTGTTAATTTAGGTTAGTTTAAGTTCGGTTTAGGTTAGGTTAGGTTAAGGTTCGTTCAGGTTAGGTTAGGTTAGGTTCGCTTAGGTTAGGTTAGGTTAGGTTAGGTTCGCTTAGGTTAGGTTAGTTTAAGTTAGCTTTAGGTTAGGTTAGGTTCAGGTTCGTTCAGGTTAGGTTAGGTTAGGTTCAGGTTCGTTCAGGTTAGGTTAGGTTAGGTTCAGGTTAGGTTAGGTTAGGTTCAGGTTAGGTTAGTTTAATGTAATTTATTAATAGTTTTATTATTATAAATATGTAATATTAATAATTTTATTATTTTTATATTTTTTTGTATATTCCTATTTATAAATATAACCTTTGGCACCATTGGAACGTATTACGCCATTATTTCTTTGTTTACGTTGCCGCTAAAAAAATAATTAAAAAATTGCTAATAGAAAATTATTAAAATAAATAATCCTTTATATATATCTTGACACTATAAATTAGTCGCTGGTATTAAAATATTAATAATTAAATCGAATTAAAAAAAAAAAAATGAGCCAGTCGTAACCTTTGTTTACATCGTGACGTCATTTTGACGTCATAGGTCAGATACGGCTAAACTCAACGTTGTCTCCCGCCATATGTCATAATGTATGCTCTTCCAGGAATAATAAAGTAAACCTACAGTCAACCAGAGAGAGACGTAGATAGAAGGTAGCTAAAGTACGGCCATTTTGGACCACTGGCCACATTCCGAGGGGGGCCTTTTCTTGGAACCTCAGGACTATTTTTTGACAGTTGGGGGGTGGTGTGCGACACGAACGGTCGTTCAGCGGGCAGCCGCTCGCGCTCCCTCTCTCTCGCTGGTTGCCCGGAATTCCTCTTCCAAACTTGTGGTTTCCTTATTTCTCTCTCCCCACATTATTATCACTATATTGCCACATTGAAAGTCGACAGGATCATATCACATGAAGAGTCGACAGGATCATATCACATAAAGAGTCTCTCTCTCTCTCTCTCTCTCTCGACAGGATCTTATCACATATATTTATTTATTTCTTTTTTGTTGAGTCCAGTGTTTTATTACTCTCTCCCATAACTTACGGGGATCTATATATAAAAAAGAGAGCACAGGAGAATACCTTTAACTTACTAATAAGATATATTACTAGCCGAATGACCCGGGCAACACCCGGGTTTTACCCTATTCAAATACTATTCGTTACAATTATAAATTGGCGCCGTGGATGTTACTCTTGTGAAACGTACCGCTCCAAACTTTGTGTCTGAGAAGCGATATTTTTATAGAAAGATGATCTGGCTTTTGTTTTCTGCTCGAATGAATGTTTTTATGTTAGAATTTTGTTCCTGCATACAAAATAATGAACTGGTTTCACCCGTGGTCTCTGCTTTTTGGAATTTTTCCCGTTATAATTTTGTATCTGATAATCAAACATGATACAGCAATATCATTGGGTGTTGTTCGTAATTTTTGCACGAATCATAATTAAAACCTTCTAAAAGTAAATTGGAAAGTCTATCACGCGAGTTTCGTGAGGCCAAAGTTCTTTCCCTGACATTCAGAATCCTGGCCGTATGTTCTTGTGGGGTTTCTGCCGCTCTCGAAGTACTGACCCTGTTTCTATTTTGCCGAAGCCTGTTCTCACGCTGTCCCACGGATTCCGCCGCTCTCGAAGTACTGGCCCTTTCTCGATTAATCCTAAGACGATGCTCACGTTGCACAGCAGTCTCAGCACTTCGCACATTTCTTTTTTTACTCACTTCTGGTAGGACTTTTCCAATAGGTTTGCGTTTCTTGGGAGGCATCTCAGATCTCTAAAAGCTAAACAAAAGAAAAGAGTATAAAACAGTAATAAAAATAGGCAAAGTAGAGAAAAAATATGTTATTTAAAAGCTAAACAAAAGTAAAGAGTATAAAGCAGCCAATGGGCGCGCGCCGCCATCAGATGCCCACGCGTTCTAGAGGGCGCTGTTTGTGAGCTAAGTTGAATAATTTGAATATATAGTTTTAATAATTGATTTATATATTTTTTAAAATAGCCTATCGTCTTCCCCGTTATTTTTAACCTATGTATGGAAATTTTGGTTTGAATTAGTGAACTACTGCGAATTTGTATACCGGACATACAGACACACAAACATTCATTTTTTATATATATAGATATCAAATTAATTATAGCTCTATAGATATACTTATTTCCCATATAACTTTATTTCTCCATCTCCTTTCCAATCATTTCTGTATTCTCAGGAGAATCTGTCTATTAGACTAAAGAACTTAATAAAAAATAATGAGTTTCATCATTATGCTTGAGAAATGAAGGTCCTCTTTGAATGTGTTGTCTATTGGAGATAGATCTGTGTACAAGATAGCACGTGAGGAGACTTCTTGACATCTGTGTGAATGATGTTTTTGATCGTCTTATGACTCAAATTTAAATTATAAGTACATAGAGATGAGCGGTAAAAATTTCAGTGGAATTATTTTTCTGAAAAATGTTTGGTATTTATTTGTATATTAATTTTTACTGTTGATTGATCCAATATATATATATTCGCCGCGCAAGCATGAATTTATTGAAATGTATTTACAAATTTCATTTAATTTGACAAGAGAAGACCTCATTTTCCTCATATATCCTCATGGATGATATTCGCTTAACATAGAACATGGACCGACGAGTGTTTCCTAGTTGATGGCGGTGACAGAATCTAAACAAGAGTCATGGCCAAAAATCAAATAGTGGTTTGAAATGTAGCTATTTAAAAAGTGCCAAATTTCTTTTTGAAACAGAACTCTAAGAATTATATGGAAAAGCTCTACTAGCTATGAATCCAATGCCTCTAGAGTTAGCAAATTATAACTTGCTTGAAATAGTTTTGACTTGTAATATAAATCACAAAGTTTGGTCTTAGAAGTTTTCAATAATGGATACAAGAAAAAAAAAGATCTTAAACTCCAATATAAAAAATTATGAATAACAATTGAGATATCATAATACTATATTTTTCAAAAATGTTTTCATGATTTATAACTATGTTTCAATCAAAGCATTGATTTATTCAAGTCAATATTTCTAACAAATCAACACAAATCATTCAACAAGAGAAACTGCCGCTCTTGGTATGTGAAGCAATGTTTTCAACTCCATTTCTTGATGGCTCAAAGCTACTCAGTTTCAAACCTTTAAAGATAACCAAATCACCGTTTATGTGATGCAAATGGAGATAATACATGGTGATCACATTTGGAATGCTGTTCGTCCCTCTAGTTCATTTTGAGACGATCTGGCGAGACTGAAATCTGTCACCAAGTCAAATATAGATATATAACTCTTCAGGAATTGCTTTTTTTATTTCTGGATTGTAGAACTGAAGTAGGCAACATATTTGCAGATTTGACTTCTGTGTCATCTAAACAACATTGTGTAAAGAGCCAACTGGGCACCAAATATAAGGTTTATTTCTATTTAACAAGATAAACATTCACCTGGAGATATTTGATCGGCATAAACAAAATTCTTTCGGGGAATATTCACCCGAGAAGAACAGTGGCAAATAAGAAAAGTCCAAAGGATACTTAACTCTTTTCCATTAAAACTACCACCTAATATATAGAGTTAATGGATATTTAATAAGATAACCATCCACCTGGATATAAATAAGCTATGATAAGTGAATAGGACTGTACGAAGCTACCACCAATTATGTTCCGAGACTCAGCAATATCGAACTACACCAATACTTTCATCAATGATAGGCGGACGGCGGTTTTAAACCAACCCATATTTCTGAAGTGGAAGTATGAAAGGAGCTACTTGCTTTTCCAACGCTTATAGAAAAATGTATACTTTTCCATTGGCAGAGATATTCTGGTATGGTGATGGTAATGATTGGCAGAGAATATTCTAAATGTGTTTAAAGCTCTTGTGTTTCTTCTCTTCATAGACCAATAAATTAGAGGATTCTCTACTCAGGAATTCTGAACTTGCTTGAAGTCCTCATTTAACTGTTGAATATTTTTTATCAAAAATCTGCAAAGAGATTTCGGCAGAAGTTAGCGTAAAATGTCATCAAGTATGTGATGTACTAACTAGCTGTCACCGACATTTAACTATTTACAATATTTTTTGATTTGGTTAATATTTGAAATAGATCATTTAAATATAAATATCCGAGTATAAATTTCTTTCTTACACTTTTAACGAGTTCACAAGCTTTCGGTTTCAAACGGCCCTTCTACAGGTAAACATTTTAGATTTTTTTTTTTTTTTTGAAATTTTTATCTGTAAAAGGGTCGTTTAAAACCCGAAAGCTTGTAAACTCGTTAAAAGTGTAATAAAGAAACTTATCCTCGGAGATTTATATTTGATTAATCTAATTGATACAGAGTATTATAATTCTAATATTTGAAATAATATAACTATGCCCCATTAAAATATGTACAAAAAGTCGAATAAACAGAGAAACGCTTGGGTTCTCTCCGAATAAATTTTTGCCCAACAAATAATGCTTAACAAATGTTATTTATTATGAAAAATATTATCATTCTATATAAAGTGATATATATAATTTGAAAATAATAAATAAAATTAAACATAAACGATCATTGATAATTGTACATTACTTGGAATCCTCATGACAATTAATTAAAGTGATATTCATATTTGCTAAAGCAAAATTCGCTTGGTAAACGCTAACCGGGCGAAGCTGGGTAATTCAGAATCCGTATAAAATAGTTATTATAATTTCATAATCCCATAATAGTAAAAAAGGTTTATTTATTGTCTAATTAAAGACTTATTAGCTTATATGATGATCTATTCAGCGCTTTCTACATGCCAAAATTTCCAATGATTTATTCAATAGTTTTGGTGAAAAAGAGTAACAAGCATCCATTTATCTTGACAAGTATAGATTCATTAGGAAGTGAATGTTTGTCCCAGGAATATTGATTCAACAAATGTTCGTTAAGGAATCTTTCACTCGGGTAAAAACCGGGCGAAGCCATGCACACACACATTAGCTAGTATATATACAGTCGACTCTCGGTAATGTGAAACTCAAGGGACCATAGAAATTTTTCAACTTATCAAGAGTTCAAAATAACAGGAGTTTAAACAACTAAGAGGGAGGGAGAGAAAAAATCAAGTAAACAAGAGTTTGAAGTTTTGGCAGTGTTGGGATATATATACTATGTTGATACAAGATTAAATAAGTGACACACCGCAAGTTTTTAAAGTAAAAAAATTTATTGGAAACTTTCGGATTTTGCCCTTTCTCAAACAAGTGTTTGATCTTTCTCTAAAAATTCGTGATTTATTATTTTAAATATTTGCACGGTTATTCACAAATGTTCATTTGTGGCAGGATACTATTCCTTCAACTTCAAATTACTGAGGGGACCAATTAATATTGATTTTATTCAACTTATCGAGTATTTTTCAAGGGACCGGGAAACAATTTCAAATTATCGAGAGATTCAAATCAACGAGTTTCAAATTATCGAGAGTCGACTGTATATAAGTCAATGTATGTATGTTTATTTGTTCCTTATAAGATTCCTGAATATTGAACCAATCTGACTGAAATTTTACACAGGATATAGAGTTAAGTCGTGAATGGGAGTATTTGTCACACTTCTATACAAGGAAACTTCGAATTAACCAAATACAGTTAAACCTGTCTATAGCGCCCCCTCTAAACAGCGCCTCCTTCTTTATAGCGCCCGATTTTAAATACGTAGTAAGATGCGAGTTACATTAAAAGTGACTGTCTATAGCACCCCCTCTCTATAGCACCCTATTTTGGTGAGTCCCAAGAGGGGGCGATATAGACAGGTTTAACTGTATTGTGGGCTATTATTCTTACCAACTGGTATATTTCTTGTAATGAGAATTTATAGTGATATGTTGATTCCAGGGAGGAGGAGTGGAGACTCATCAAACAGGTAGGTTGTAGTTACTGTTGTTGTTACTGACACACACCAGTTTCACTCTTCTTGCACAATGGAACCTTTCTGGTAAATCTTTAGGAATCGTTCTGAAACTTGGGTTCGTTTCACAAAGGCATATAACCTATTTTTTTCTTTCATACACACATTTCCAGGAAAATTTACCAAAATATTTTACAGGTTATAAGATTCTTATTTAGTATTCCATTAATTTTTTACTCCCAAAGAACGTCTGATTTTGTGTGTTCTGGTTAAAACAACGCGAATCTACAACCAAATTTTAAAACAATTCACCTACAAATATTTCTATTAAACATTGTATATATTTGGACCGGTAAATAATATTCTAGCAGATTAGGGAATATAATAATTTAACAAGAATGAGACACTATAAGAGCATCATATTAAAAATATACAGCTTTTTAAGAAACGTGGAAAAAATCGAGAAAAAATTAACTTATATATATTTTTTTTATAAATGAATAAAACAAAGCTTCGAGGGCTGCGTATCTTTTATTAGAACGAATATAATACTAGCTTTCGGGCACATACGCCCTTCTACAGGAATTAATGAAACAATAATCCAACTAGTTTGAAATAGGTTTTATATACACGTAACTATTGTTTTGCATATCACGCGCAATTTGAAAAATATTAAAATGTTTAAATTTACATGTAGGTGTAATGATTTGGAAAAACTAATTCTAATTAATATGAGATAATATGATACATTTTTTGGTTAAGGCAATCTTATTTTGTATTTTATATTTTACATATTTTTATAACTTGCAAGGAATCCCATCAGACATGTGATATCTTATACTGTGAATGACTTTGTTTTATCTTATTTTATTTAGGTCTATTGAATCATATGCTTCTGGTAAATCAATTCTGCGATTTATACTGCTATATTGTTTGGACACTATTGCTTCAATTATTAATCTTTGATATTTGTTATTGATATTGTTGTAATGTACTTTAGGTTCATTTAAGTTAAATGTGTGTCCTGTTGAATTGGAGTGCTGTACTATTAATGATAATGGGTCATTTCTGTTTATGTTTCTTCTGTGTTCAGTGATTCTATTATGTAATTTTCTTCCCGTCTCCCCCACATATCTGGCTTTACAGTTATTACATTCTATAGAATAAATTACCTCTTTTCTACATGATATATATTCGGTTTGCCTGTTTTTTGTAATCGGGTTTCTTAGGATATCTGATAAGTTGGGAGAGTTGCTATAAAAGGTTTTTATTCCATATTTATCTAGTGTTCTGGAAATGTGAATGGATTTCGGAACACTAGATAAATATGGAATAAAAACCTTTTATAGCAACTCTCCCAATTTATCAGATATCCTAAGAAACCCGATTACAAAAAACAGAGGCAAACCGAATATATATTATAAAGAAAAGAGGTAATTTATTCTATAGAATGTAATAACTGTAAAGCCAGATATGTGGGGGAGACGGGAAGAAAATTACATAATAGAATCACTGAACACAGAAGAAACATAAACAGAAATGACCCATTATCATTAATAGTACAGCACTCCAATTCAACAGGACACACATTTAACTTAAATGAACCTAAAGTACATTAGAACAATATTAATAACAAATATCAAAGATTAATAATTGAAGCAATAGTGTCCAAACAATATAGCAGTATAAATCGCAGAATTGATTTACCAGAAGCATATGATTCAATAGACCTAAATAAAATAAGATAAAAATAATTCATTCACAGTATAAGATATCACATGTCTGATGGGATTCCTTGCAAGTTATAAAAATATGTAAAATATAAAATACAAAATAAGATTGCCTTAACCAAAAAATGTATCATATTATCTCATATTAATTAGAATTAGTTTTTCCAAATCATTACACCTGCATGTAAATTTAAACATTTTAATATTTTTCAAATTGCGCGTGATATGCAAAACAATAGTTACGTGTATATAAAACCTATTTCAAAAACTAGTCGGATTATTGTTTCATTAATTCCTGTAGAAGGGCGTATGTGCCCGAAAGCTAGTATTATATTCGTTCTAATAAAAGATACGCAGCCCTCGAAGCTTTGTTTTATTCATTTATAAATCGTACAGGGTTTATTAATCGATATATTTTTTATATTTTTTCGTCTTTCAAGATAATTTTTTACTGGAAAACATGAATTTTTTGGTTCACACTGCTTACCATTACCATACTCCTGGATTAGTAAAAACTCTGTTTAATATTTTCTAGCATATAATTGGGCCACTAGAAATTCTAGATCATGCCGAAAATTTTCACACTTATTTTAATATGTTTTATTCATTTATTCCATGTAAATCTTTTATAAATGCGAAATATTTCTCTTTCGATGGCGCACGGTGGGTTACTTTCAAGTTTTTGATGGCAAGAAGAACATAAAAATATATTGATCTTCATCACGAGGAAACCTGTGTGACACAACTGACATTAGAATTGATCGAGATACAACTGAGTTATCAGCGAAATAATATATTTCTGTGGGTAAAATATTTCTACAAATAAGTTTAGAAACACTCCTAGAGGCTCAAATCTCGCCACGAAGACAATGACAATTAACATAATTTTATTGAGATATTGTTAATACATGCAAAAGTGGGAAGTCTGAATTATAAATTTAAAATGATTGAATAATTAATTTAAAAAAATTAGAAATACTCTTTATACAATGAATATATACATGGCGCCTCTGCCACCGCTGCAGAGTTTGGTGGAGAATCGCCAGTAGGTCTCCAACGATACAAAGCGTTTCGCGATCTACGAAGACAATTTGGATCGTGTGCTTCGCCGCTGAAGAGATGGTGATGGCGTGGTCCACGAGGCCCACCGCGAAGAGCCAGGACTGCAAGTCCGGCCCAGTACTCGCCACGAAGAATAATCATGTAACATAGGCTGAGCTTGTGAGAGCATCGGGAAATGGGAAGATGATATTGATGACTTTTGAATGCCCAAAGGGAACAAGGAGCCAAGACAGGAGCTGATTTCTAGTAGCCACAACCAGTAAATATTCTTAAGAGATGATAGGAAAAGGTCAATAGCTTCACTGGTACCAAGATAACCGATCGTAGTTCTGATCACTAAAATCCGCACCGGCAGCGGACCCGATGTAAGGAGAAATCGGATGTCGACACCTTCGACCAACACTACTTGTTGGAGCGCTTGTACTGACACCATGGACTTTCTATCAGCTGTCTGACAGAATTTATATTATGTAAATTTACGAGTAGATGAACGTAATGTGTTTCAAATATAAGTGCCAATAACGTTGGTGAATCCCTCTGCTCACGTCGAGGACAACAGCACGTCGCCCTGCTGTAATTCCACCATCGGTAAACCGCTCCACCCCTCCCCAGGAAACTCTAGCTGAAGTTCCAGTTTAGGTATCAAGAGCCCCATTCCGTTTATAACTATTCAGAAACAGCGTTTTTCTAACCCTCCCGCGCTAATACCAGCGCAGTCTGCATCGTCCCTCCCAAGAAGACATTAGCACTCAAGCATCGGTTCATACTTCTTGTTCTAGCCCCGTCTCGATGATTCCAGAAAGCTTAACACAACTTTATGGTAATAAAATGATCCAAATTTCAATATGTATGACAACATTCCTGAATATTCGGAAGCACATTAGCAGCTAGACACACATAATCTGTAACAATTTTACAACTCAATATTTAAGTACAATCACTGTTTCTGTAGACATGAAGATCACACGTAATTATAGAAACTTAAAATATATATTTTTTTACAGGAAATTATCTCAAAAATTTCCCGAGAACCCGACTGCTGACTAAAACCCAAACTTTCTTAACAGAAGAATAATTATTTTATAGAACAAGTCTGCATGATTTACAAGAAGTTCTCTGCCATAAGTGAATCAACTGATAAAAGTGCGTTTTGAGCTCCCGCATAGTGTTCCTCAACGTGTGCGGAATTTCATCGAAAAAAGAGTATATAAGTGTGCTGCTCCCTGAAGCAACACGAAACTGATGCCGTGCTTGTTAGAGAGATAAACGCCCATGCCCTGAACAGATCTTCTTCGGCGACAGAACTATGTTCGCGTCAGATTCGACGTCCAGGGATCAGACATCACTGCTGCTGAGACACTCGAAGTCACCGTCATCTGAAGCTTGCTCTGTGTCAAGGCAAGAATGCTATCGCCTGAATAAGTCAGTAATTAGGATTTGTATGTCATCAACTACCATCTTTTCTATCGTTTAAATGGGTAATCATCAACGTGTGTGTTATTTTCTCACTATAATACGCTCTCTGAAAAAAATGAAGACACTGATATCATTAAAATGTGGGTCCTTCGTAATTAAATTGTTAAATACATCTTTGAATAGAATATTGTTGCGTGTGTCAAACCCAGACGCCGTTTGTGTTCTTTGTCTGATTAGAATGGTACAACGAAAGACGCGTGAGTTGGGGAAGAGATTCAAATAAGTTAGCACTTTATTACAGTGGTACGAAATGGAAGGAATACAGAATATGAGATTTGCCTTCAACTTCAGCTATCTGAAGGATCCTTAGCGTCGTGGATGTCACTCTTGTGAAGCGTTCTGCTTCATACAGTCCACGTCCAGCCTGGGCAACACCGACTTGTAGGCTGATTCGCTGCCGACCGACACATTCGTTTAGGTGTCCACTTTTCACAGAGCAATCTGCTCCGTACAGGGCAGCCGTTCTGTCCTGTTCTGCCGACCCGTCCTGGCCAACGCTTCCTTCCCTGGAATCTGTCCCGCTTCTCTGGTATCGCCGATGTTACATCCTCACACAAGAATGCTGTCTGTCCACATTCTCCCCCTTCACGGGAGTATTCCACACAGCTGGGATTTTATCCTCTCTTTCCCAACTTTCCCCTGGGATCTTCGCCCACCGATTAGGTTATCTTTCTGTGAGGAGGGAGTCACCGACATTACATCTGTTATTAATATATATTCATTTCATTCCCAATTAAAAAATTATTCACTTTCAATTAAAATGTATCTACCTCTGTCGTTCAATTTGTAAGGAAAATTCAAAATGGTAGTTTGAATATTTATACACTCATGTTTTTTAATGAAACACTATGAAAGAATTTCGAAGATTATTTTTCATTTACAGGTTATTAAAAAATCGCGGTATTATAACTTTAAGTAATTAGAATTATAGGCTCATGCGTGTGTTGAGTAGCAGACTTTGACTATAATAAGAGCTTGTATAAGCGTTACAAACTGTATTTTATTTATTTATTTATTTTTGTATTAATGTTAAACAGTTATTCAAACATCACTTTGCTTTAGCGACGTAAAAGAGCTCCATTTGAGCAAGTAACAGTGCTTGAAACGAGGGAGGGGGGAGGATTGAGCAAATAGACCTGTATATATTGGGGCGGCGTTAATTTTGTAGAAGCAAAACTTCACATCTACCAGAAATATATATGCATGTTCAAGTTACTTAATACTGTTATAAGGTTGTTCCAAAAGTTTGTGTTTTTCTTATTACTTGGCGAATAATAAATATTATTACGGCGAATACATAATAATACATTATACAATTACTTTATACATAGTACAAAGACATTATACATAACGGCAAATAATGTTGGTATTTAATTTTTTTGCAAGTGTTTACCAACTTTTGGGACAACCTTGTATTACAATGTTTTCAATAATTGACAATATGACCCAGAATAAGTATATTGCTACGGCGTTTTATGGTTTCCACAAGTCCATATCTCAGAAGAAGGCCAAGTGATACTCACTCCTCACTTTCTTACTGCTACTCTTTTTGTGTTGATTTCTTGCTTCCCTCTTTCTTATTATTTTTTTTCTCTTTTTACTCTGTATATATCGTTATTTCCTTTGTCTCACTGCTTTGTTCTTATGCATACCTCTGGTGAATCCTGTATAGGGTCAGTGACCCTAAATAAAGGCTTTTTTGTTGTTGTTGTTGTTGTATTACAATGTTTTTTCCTCATGGTTTTAGGTATATACCTATGTGTATTCCTATATCAATAATCTGTAAATCGCCGCCAATAAGATATTTAGAGCTATTTGAAAACATCTGTACCTCTGTCATTAGAAGATTTGTCGTGTCCAGTCTACAAACGTAATGTGAAACGGCGAATAAAACAGGTATTTCATTTGTTATTTTCCTAAATACTTGGTATTTCAGAGTCAATTTGTTCCGTTTCTGGGTAATAAGTAGAAATATCCTGTCGAAACATGGCTGGGGTCAATGGGTTGATGGGTCATAATTATCTTCAGTTACATAGGTCAAAGGTCGGTATTAGTCCGACCTCAATCAAGTATCCAGTTGTACATACTTCAGTTTTATATGTCCCAATACTTTCTTCAATAAATATTTAATCATCTGAATTCTTCTCGTTCACAGAATCTTCTATACCAGACTTATATGCTGATTGAATTTCCATCTGATTTTTTGGTTCTTGGAACCTAATTTCCGATATTTTCCCACACAAGTCGTTGTCAAACCTCTCCACATTGTGTAGCTTTTTGTTTCCATATGTTGGCATTTCTCTTCTCCACAAAGATTGTTTCAAACGATTTCTTCTTCCAAGATAAATCCACAAAAAATAGTGTCCAGTACTAGTTCATCTAAAAGTTTTCTGGAATTCGGTTCTACCAGCTTCCCTATCTCAACTTTGATACACGACTTTTCTCTCTAGACAATATTCTACGCTATCTTATAATTTACCTCGAAAGGTTTGTTTCGTAACTACCTGTCTAAATAAAAATATTTTATTTTTAATTTAACTAAATCAATTCATCGAAGTTTGGCTTTATAATTTTATAAAGTGCTAGTATCTGGAATTCTTTCCCCCATCATAGTCGTTTCAAATAACCTCTACCAATCCAATCCTCTCCAATCCTTTTGTTTGAAACGTAAATTGTTTCTATAATAAGCTTTAACAAGTTTTTGGTACCTTTCCCAAACAATCGTTCAATGACAACCATTTCCACTCTTGCACGATACTAGAAATATTGGTCTCAAAATTGTCGAGTTTATACACTAGACGACGATGTAAATAAGGAATGCCTTTTATACGTTGGCATTTATTTTCTCCATAAAGATTGTTTCAAACTCTCCTTGAGATACTGAATCACAGTGGTCAGATATCTTCGCACTATGGAGCTGTTTATTTCCATACGCTGTTATTTCTTTTCTCCACAAAGATTGCTTCGAACGCCCCTTGAGATACTATATCACAGTTTTCAAACCTCTCCACATTATGGAGCTGTTTGTTTCCATACGTTGGTATTTCTATTCTCCATAAATATTGTTCAAACGCCCCTTGAGATACTCTATTACAGTTATCAAACCTCTCCGCATTATGGAGCTGTTTGTTTCCATACGTTGGTATTTCTATTCTCCATAAATATTGTTCAAACGCCCCTTGAGATACTTTATTACAGTTATCAAACCTCTCCGCATTATGGAGCTGTTTGTTTCCATACGTTGGTATTTCTATTTTCCATAAATATTGTTCAAACGCCCCTTGAGATACTCTATTACAGTTATCAAACCTTTCCGCATTATGGAGCTGTTTGTTTCCATACGTTGGTATTTCTATTCTCCATAAATATTGTTCAAACGCCCCTTGAGATACTCTATTACAGTTATCAAACCTCTGCACATTATGGCACAACTCTACAAAGTATTCTTCAAGCATTCTCTAGACATTGAATCACACTTGTCAAACCTTTCTACTTTACGGAATTTTTGGTTTTATCTTCATAAGTTTACAAAATAAAATTCAGTTTAAATTTTCAAAACCTTCCTATACTTTGAAAACCTCTGACAATAAAATGTTTTCAAATTTTTCAGTAATTTGTAAATCTCTTAATTGCTTTATTTTTCTAATACGTGGCACAGGCCATAATAATCATGGTGAGTAGAAATTGGCGACTGCTTTTACTGTAAAACCTGTCTACACATGTGAAAAGCAGCTCGACCATTGCACGTAAAGTGTGCCAGAGCACTGTTTGGTAACTTGTACTTGCTACTGGGTTTCGGGGGCCATTCGAGAATTCTTAATTAGAAAAAATGTGTCCAAAAATTCAATCCCATAATTTTGTAGCGGTCGAAAACCAACGGTTTAGACCTTTCATTCACCGATCCCCTCTCTTACATTGAAATGTTTCAACTGTCACAGTGCCCTGTTTATCTCTCTCAATAAAATATGTTTACTACCGTCTCTGTATCCTGTCTCTCTCTCAATCATCAGGACACCCATGCGGACCAGTGGACGCAGAGCCTACATCGGCTGCGAGGGGTTCTGACACCTTCTAGATCTCGCCGCAGGCGAATCGTTCCTTCCCTCCTCAAGAGACTCCAGTCCCCGAGCCTTCTGCACAGGCACGACTCTACCAGCGCATACTTCGACCACTGCTGTACCAACAGAGGCATCTGCCAAAGAACCCAAGACCGTAAATACACCTACAATCCAATATACCACCTCGAAGCTCCAAAAGAAACGGCCTCTTCAGACCACTTTACAACTGGTAGAGGAGTTGTTCGAGAGCTTGAATGCCAACACCATTCTAGAACAACTATATAAAAACTATTATAAGGAAGAGATAGAAGTCGCTGTTGTATCCCTTTCTAAGAGGGAGGAGGTCCTCGAGTACCGAGTATCTGTCCTCTTAGCAGAGGGTAAAAGTCCAATCTACGCGGAGCGCTGTCCGACTTCTGGGCGGAATTTGACATCGAACCAGACGACCCTCAGTTGGTTTCGTTTGATGTAGTTAATTTTTAATTATAAATTCCCACCCCCCCACCCCCCTTTATATGAAACCTTATATAATCTTATATATGTCCGAAAAGAAAGAATAAACAATATTAAGGTAAAGGGTTTCTTTTAATTTTGATTTTCGCAAGCTTTCGAACAAAATTTCTGCTCTTCAAGCTCTTGCTCAAGCTTCTTGCTCGAAAGCTTGCGAAATTCAAATTTAAAAGAAACTCTTTACCTTAATATTGTTTATACTTTCTTTTTCGAATAATTCCTAGGTAACTATTACATTGTGTAGGTAACTATTACATTGTGTAGGTAACTATTACATTGTGTAGGTAACTATTACATTGTGTAGGTAACTATTACATTGTGTAGGTAACTATTACATTGTGTAGGTAACTATTACATTGTGTAGGTAACTCTTACAATCTTATATGTGTGTGTGTGACGAGATTAATAATTCAGTTTCAATCTCAATATATGTCTCAATAAAATATGTTTACTACCGTCTCTGTACCTGTTTATCTCTCTCAATAAAATATGTCACTACCGTCTCTGTATCCTGTTTATCTCTCTCAATAAAATATGTTACTACCGTCTCTGTATCCTGTTTATCTCTCTCAATAAAATATGTTACTACCGTCTCTGTATCCTGTTTATCTCTCTCAATAAAATATGTTACTACCGTCTCTGTATCCTGTTTATCTCTCTCAATAAAATATGTTACTACCGTCTCTATATCCTGTTTATCTCTCTCAATAAAATATGTTACTACCGTCTCTGTATCCTGTTTATCTCTCTCAATAAAATATGTTACTACCGTCTCTGTATCCTGTTTATCTCTCTCAATAAAATATATTTACTACCGTCTCTGTGTCCTGTTCATCTCTCAATAAAATATGTTACTACTGTCTCTGTATCTGTTATCTCTCTCAATAAAATATGTTACTACCGTCTCTGTACCTGTTTATCTCTCTCAATAAAATATATTTACTAACGTCTCTGTATCCTGTTTATCTCTCTCAATAAAATATGTTACTACTGTCTCTGTATCTGTTTATCTCTCTCAATAAAATATGTTTACTAACGTCTCTGTACCTGTTTATCTCTCTCGAAAAAAATATGTTTACTACCGTCTCTGTACCTGTTTATCTCTCTCAATAAAATATATTTACTACCGTCTCTGTATCCTGTTTATCTCTCTCAATAAAATATGTTACTACCGTCTCTGTACCTGTTTATCTCTCTCAATAAATATGTTTACTACCGTCTCTGTACCTGTTTATCTCTCTCAATAAAATATGTTTACTACCGTCTCTGTATCCTGTTTATCTCTCTCAATAAAATATGTTACTACCGTCTCTGTACCTGTTTATCTCTCTCAATAAAATATGTTTACTACCGTCTCTGTATCTTGTTTATCTCTCTCAATAAAATATGTTACTACCGTCTCTGTATCTGTTTATCTCTCTCAATAAAATATGTCACTGCCGTCTCTGTACCTGTTTATCTCTCTCAATAAAATATGTTTACTACCGTCTCTGTACCTGTTTTTCTCTCTCAAAAAAATATGTCACTACCGTCTCTGTACCTGTTTATCTCTCTCAATAAAATATGTCACTGCCGTCTCTGTGCCTGTTTATCTCTCTCAATAAAATATGTTTAATGCCGTCTCTGTACCTGTTTTTCTCTCTCAAAAAAATATGTCACTACCGTCTCTGTACCTGTTTATCTCTCTCAATAAAATATGTCACTGCCGTCTCTGTACCTGTTTATCTCTCAATAAAATATGTTTACTACCGTCTCTGTACCTGTTTATTTCTCTCAATAAAATATGTCACTGCCGTCTCTGTGCCTGTTTATCTCTCTCAATAAAATATGTTTACTGCCGTCTCTGTACCTGTTTTTCTCTCTCAATAAAATATGTCACTACCGTCTCTGTACCTGTTTATCTCTCTCAATAAAATATGTTACTACTGTCTCTGTATCCTGTTTATCTCTCTCAATAAAATATATTAGTACCTTCTCTGTATCCTGTTTATCTCTCTCAATAAAATATGTTACTACCTTCTCTGTACCTGTTTATCTCTCTCAATAAAATATGTTTACTACCGTCTCTGTATCATGTTTATCTCTCTCAATAAAATATGTTACTACCTTCTCTGTATCCTGTTTATTTCTCTCAATAAAATATGTTACTACCTTCTCTGTATCCTGTTTATCTCTCTCAATAAAATATGTTACTACCGTCTCTGTACCTGTTTATCTCTCTCAATAAAATATGTTACTACTGTCTCTGTATCCGGTTTATCTCTCTCAATAAAATATGTTTACTACCGTCTCTGTATCATGTTTATCTCTCTCAATAAAATATGTTACTACTGTCTCTGCATCCG
Organism: Cordylochernes scorpioides; assembly: GCA_030710605.1. NCBI lineage: Eukaryota > Metazoa > Arthropoda > Arachnida > Pseudoscorpiones > Chernetidae > Cordylochernes > Cordylochernes scorpioides. Next base: position 19,539,619 of record CP092879.1, on the reverse strand, counting down.
GTTTATCTCTCTCAATAAAATATGTTTACTACCGTCTCTGTACCTCTTTAACTCTCAATAAAGTATGTCACTGCCATCTCTGTACCTGTTTATTTCTCTCAATAAAATATGTCACTGCCGGCTCTGTACCTGTTTATCTCTCTCAATAAAATATGTTACTACCGTCTCTGTATCCTGTTTATCTCTCTCAATAAAATATGTTACTACTGTCTCTGTATCTGTTTATCTCTCTCAATAAAATAGGTCACTGCCGTCTCTGTACCTGTTTATCTCTCTCAATAAAATATGTTATTACTGTCTCTGTATCCTGTTTATCTCTCTCAATAAAATATGTTACTACCTTCTCTGTACCTGTTTATCTCTCTCAATAAAATATGTTTACTACCGTCTCTGTATCATGTTTATCTCTCTCAATAAAATATGTTACTACTGTCTCTGTATCCGGTTTATCTCTCTCAATAAAATATGTTTACTACCGTCTCTGTACCTCTTTATCTCTCTCAATAAAGTATGTCACTGTCATCTCTGTACCTGTTTATTTCTCTCAATAAAATATGTCACTGCCGGCTCTGTACCTGTTTATCTCTCTCAATAAAATATGTTACTACCGTCTCTGTATCCTGTTTATCTCTCTTAATAAAATATGTTACTACTGTCTCTGTATCTGTTTATCTCTCACAATAAAATAGGTTTACTACCGTCTCTGTACCTGTTTATTTCTCTCAATAAAATATGTCACTGCCGTCTCTGTGCCTGTTTATCTCTCTCAATAAAATATGTTTACTGCCGTCTCTGTATCCTGTTTATCTCTCTCAATAAAATATGTTTACTACCGTCTCTGTATCCTGTTTATCTCTCTCAATAAAATATGTTTACTACCGTCTCTGTATCCTGTTTATCTCTCTCAATAAAATATGTTACTACTGTCTCTGTATCCGGTTTATCTCTATCAATAAAATATGTTTACTACCGTCTCTGTACCTCTTTATCTCTCTCAATAAAGTATGTCACTGCCGGCTCTGTACCTGTTTATCTCTCTCAATAAAATATGTTACTACAGTCTCTGTATCCTGTTTATCTCTCTCAATAAAATATGTTTACTACCGTCTCTGTACCTGTTTATTTCTCTCAATAAAATATGTCACTGCCGGCTCTGTACCTGTTTATCTCTCTCAATAAAATATGTTACTACAGTCTCTGTATCCTGTTTATCTCTCTCAATAAAATATGTTTACTGCCGTCTCTGTATCCTGTTTATCTCTCTCAATAAAATATGTTACTTCCGTCGCTGTACCTGTTTATCTCTCTCAATAAAATATGTTACTACAGTCTCTGTATCCTGTTTATCTCTCTCAATAAAATATGTTTACTACCGTCTCTGTACCTGTTTATTTCTCTCAATAAAATATGTCACTGCCGGCTCTGTACCTGTTTATCTCTCTCAATAAAATATGTTACTACAGTCTCTGTATCCTGTTTATCTCTCTCAATAAAATATGTTTACTGCCGTCTCTGTACCTGTTTATCTCTCTCAATAAAATATGTTTACTACCGTCTCTGTACCTGTTTATTTCTCTGAATAAAATATGTCACTGCCGTCTCTGTGCCTGTTTATCTCTCTCAATAAAATATGTTACTACCGTCTCTGTACCTGTTTATCTCTCTCAATAAAATATGTTACTACCGTCTCTGTACCTGTTTATCTCTCTCAATAAAATATGTTTACTGCCGTTTCTGTGCCTGTTTATCTCTCTCAATAAAATTTGTCACTACTGTTTCTGTACCTGTTTATCTCTCTCAATAAAATATCTTTACTACCGTCTCTGTGCCTGTTTATCTCTCTCAATAAAATATGTTTACTACCGTCTCTGTACCTGTTTATCTCTCTCAATAAAATTTGTTACTACTGTCTCTGTACCTGTTTATCTCTCTCAATAAAATATCTTTACTACCGTCTCTGTTCCTGTTTATCTCTCTCAATAAAATATGTTTACTACCGTCTCTGTACCTGTTTATCTCTCTCAATAAAATATGTTCACTGCCGTCTCTGTAGCCTGTTTATCTCTCTCAATAAAATATCTTTACTACCGTCTCTGTTCCTGTTTATCTCTCTCAATAAAATATGTTTACTACCGTCTCTGTACCTGTTTATCTCTCTCAATAAAATATGTCACTGCCGTCTCTGTACCTGTTTATCTCTCTCAATAAAATATCTTTACTACCGTCTCTGTACCTGTTTATCTCTCTCAATAAAATATGTTACTACCGTCTCTGTACCTGTTTATCTCTCTCAATAAAATATGTTTACTACCGTCTCTGTATCATGTTTATCTCTCTCAATAAAATATGTCACTACCGTCTCTGTACCTGTTTATCTCTCAATAAAATATGTTTACTGCCGTCTCTGTACCTGTTTATCTCTCTCAATAAAACATGTTTACTACCGTCTCTGTATCCTGTTTATCTCTCTCAATAAAATATGTTTACTAACGTCTCTGTACCTGTTTATCTCTCTCAATAAAATATGTCACTGCCGTCTCTGTACCTGTTTATCTCTCTCAATAAAATATGTTTACTACCGTCTCTGTACCTGTTTATCTCTCTCAATAAAATATGTCACTGCCGTCTCTATATCCTGTTTATCTCTCTCAATAAAATATGTTTACTAACGTCTCTGTACCTGTTTATCTCTCTCAATAAAATATGTCACTGCCGTCTCTGTACCTGTTTATCTCTCTCAATAAAATATGTTTACTACCGTCTCTGTACCTGTTTATCTCTCTCAATAAAATATGTTTACCTCCGTCTCTGTATCCTGTTTATCTCTCTCAATAAAATATGTTACTACCGTCTCTGTATCCTGTTTATCTCTCCCAATAAAATATGTTACTGCCGTCTCTGTATCCTGTTTATCTCTCTCAATAAAATATGTTTACTACCGTCTCTGTATCTTGTTTATCTCTCTCAATAAAACATGTTTACTACCGTCTCTGTATCCTGTTTATCTCTCTCAATAAAATATGTTACTACCGTCTCTGTACCTGTTTATTTCTCTGAATAAAATATGTCACTGCCGTCTCTGTGCCTGTTTATCTCTCTCAATAAAATATATTTACTGCCGTTTCTGTGCCTGTTTATCTCTCTCAATAAAATATGTTTACTACCGTCTCTGTACCTGTTTATCTCTCTCAATAAAATTTGTCACTACTGTCTCTGTACCTGTTTATCTCTCTCAATAAAATATATTTACTGCCGTTTCTGTGCCTGTTTATCTCTCTCAATAAAATATGTTTACTACCGTCTCTGTATCTGTTTATCTCTCTCAATAAAATTTGTCACTACTGTCTCTGTACCTGTTTATCTCTCTCAATAAAATATCTTTACTACCGTCTCTGTGCCTGTTTATCTCTCTCAATAAAATATGTTTACTACCGTCTCTGTACCTGTTTATCTCTCTCAATAAAATATGTCACTGCCGTCTCTGTGCCTGTTTATCTCTCTCAATAAAATATCTTTACTACCGTCTCTGTGCCTGTTTATCTCTCTCAATAAAATATGTTTACTACCGTCTCTGTACCTGTTTATCTCTCTCAATAAAATATGTCACTGCCGTCTCTGTACCTGTTTATCTCTCTCAATAAAATATCTTTACAGCCGTCTCTGTACCTGTTTATCTCTCTCAATAAAATATGCTACTACTGTCTCTGTATCCTGTTTATCTCTCTCAATAAAATATGTCACTACCGTCTCTGTACCTGTTTATCTCTCAATAAAATATGTTTACTGCCGTCTCTGTACCTGTTTATCTCTCTCAATAAATATGTTTACTACCGTCTCTGTATCCTGTTTATCTCTCTCAATAAAATATGTTTACTAACGTCTCTGTACCTGTTTATCTCTCTCAATAAAATATGTTACTACCGTCTCTGTACCTGTTTATCTCTCTCAATAAAATATGTTTACTACCGTCTCTGTACCTGTTTATCTCTCTCAATAAAATATGTCACTGCCGTCTCTGTACCTGTTTATCTCTCTCAATAAAATATGTTTACTACCGTCTCTGTACCTGTTTATCTCTCTCAATAAAATATGTTTACCTCTGTCTCTGTATCCTGTTTATCTCTCTCAATAAAATATGTTACTACCGTCTCTGTATCCTGTTTATCTCTCCAATAAAATATGTTACTGCCGTCTCTGTATCCTGTTTATCTCTCTCAATAAAATATGTTTACTACCGTCTCTGTATCTTGTTAACTCTCTCAATAAAATATGTTTACTACCGTCTCTGTATCCTGTTTATCTCTCTCAATAAAATATGTTACTACCGTCTCTGTATCTGTTTATCTCTCTCAATAAAATATGTCACTGCCGTCTCTGTACCTGTTCATCTCTCTCAATAAAATATGTTTACTACAGTCTCTGTACCTGTTTTCCTCTCTAAAAAAAATATGTCACTACCGTTTCTGTACCTGTTTATCTCTCTCAATAAAATATGTCACTGCCGTCTCTGTGCCTGTTTATCTCTCTCAATAAAATATGTTTACTGCCATCTCTGTACCTGTTTTTCTCTCTCAAAAAAATATGTCACTACCGTCTCTGTACCTGTTTATCTCTCTCAATAAAATATGTCGCTGCCGTCTCTGTACCTGTTTATCTCTCTCAATAAAATATGAACCACTGGGTGCTGCCGCCACATCAGCTCAGGAGCTCCATATCATCGGGGACTCCAGGTTCCTCCGGCCTCCAGATCTTTTGGTCGCATCGCGGTGGGCGGGAATGCGCGTTGGCGATCTCACCAGCTCTTCATCTCTCCCTCTGCGCACCACCCGCGCCGCCCTCGCTGACATCGCGGCACTCACCACCTTCTGCAGCCGGATTGTGGAAGAAAACCGGAACCACACCCACCGGGTTGACAACATCAAGGACGGCATCGTGCTGCGCGGGACGGCCACTGCGTTCCAGCGCCTAACCACCCGCACTGCCCGCCGCATGCTAGAACGTCCACGCCTGGCTGCACTGCCCATCACCCAGCTGCTAGCCCGGTGGCTTCCCCACGTCAGCATACCCATCTCCATCAGCTGGCCTTCTCTCCGGCGAGGTGCCTTCTCGGGGCACAATGCCGACGTTGCCGTGCGGCTGGCACTTCACGCCCTTCCCCATCCAGCGCATCCGGCCTCAGCCCGGGAGTCCTGCATCGCCTGTGGGTCCGAAGACCTATCACTGGCCCACCGCTACTGGTCCTGTAGGCGGATGAGGCCTGTCATCCTGGAGGCCTTCACCATCATCCAGCGGCCCCCAGACCTGCAAGGATGGATCTTCGGGCTTGACCTGGAGGACGACGCCCTGGCCATCCTGGCGTCTGCCAAGACCCGTATCTACAGGCACTTCCTGGGCCTGGAGATACGGGGCGTCCAAGAAGACCCTCTCATCGTCTGGAGGAGGACTCTGGCAAGTTGGTGGAGCCTTCCTCAATCATAATTTCACTGTATTTTATCATTTTTTCATCCATAATTGACTTGTAGTCAATAAAGAATGTTTAACCGTCTCTCTCTCAATAAAATATGTTTACTACCGTCTCTGTACCTGTTTATTTCTCTCAATAAAATATGTCACTGCCGTCTCTGTGCCTGTTTATCTCTCTCAATAAAATATGTTTACTGCCGTCTCTGTACCTGTTTTTCTCTCTCAATAAAATATGTCACTACCGTCTCTGTACCTGTTTATCTCTCTCAATAAAATATGTTACTACTGTCTCTGTATCCTGTTTATCTCTCTCAATAAAATATGTTACTACTGTCTCTGTATCCGGTTTATCTCTATCAATAAAATATGTTTACTACCGTCTCTGTACCTCTTTATCTCTCTCAATAAAGTATGTCACTGCCGGCT
>CP092879.1:19518725-19533630 GCA_030710605.1 Cordylochernes scorpioides | reverse complement strand
TAAGATAATAACACTATAAAGGTAGAATCCAGAAAGAAGTTGTACAACCTGGATAGAGAACCATTTAAAATCCAGCTAGATGTACCAGCCAGCAGCTGGATCACTCTAACAGCTGCTACTTTGATAAATAAAAGAACACACCAGTGCATACAATGTTAGGTAGAGGTACACATTACATTTGAAATCTATAGAACATTAGTTTTCATGGTTGTTAACATTGCAACCTGGATAAATTGTATTTGGTCTAATTTGGAAATATGCATATTTGACCCACCTATGTTGGATATTTAAGGATTCAGATTAAAATAAAAGTTTTATATTCAGCTTGTGTTCTTCTATTAAAAAATAGTACAGTAAAACTCTAAAGGATGCTTTGTTGCAGAGTCAAAGTGTCTAGAGGTGTCCTAATAATTGAGCTGGGGGCAATATTGCTAGACCCAATAAACACATATTAACTAATTGTTTTCTTTATTTAATATTCTGCGAGCTTTCAGGGAAGATACCTCTTTCTTCAGGCCAAATGTAACAATAAGATAAAATTATAATTTGAAATTGATTCTACACATGCATACATTTGCATATGACCCTCTCTCTTTCTTTGTGGTTTTACAACTAGATGTACTTTATAGAGAGGTTCTACTGTAACTTTATTTAAATTGTTAACATTGAATGTTATCTTTAATATCTTCATTATATCTAATTTTTTAGTTCTTTATTTTTCCCCTTCATATCAGAGAACACAGTGTCACCCTAAAGATGACAAGGGGGTTTATATTTTGACAACAGACAATTGCTCTCATGATGACCTTAGGAGTTAACGTTATCATTCTAACTTTAATTTTCACTATGCATGTGTTAACTACCTCCAGAATGTCTATCAAAGATACCAGCTACAAGCCTGAGGCCCACTACCAGCCTGAGCACCATTCCCAGCCCTCCTTCAGGCAACCTGTCCAATCAATTACCATGAATCTTTACTCAAAAACTCCCTTCACCAAAAAAACCTGTTTCAAACTCTCATTCCCCACCAATAATGATAATAGCAAAAATGGCTTGGTTAAGTGAAGTGAGAATATAATGTTGGGGATTAATGCAAACCCACAGTTTGACTTATCTAATGAAATCTATATTGCTTTCCAAATTTTTATTCCATAAGAAGTACTGCAATGAAAATGGCACAAAGCCTAAGTCCCTAGTTGACCCTGTAAACATAAGGTCAGTTCTCAAGTCTTAGAGGTTTTCATGTTCAAAACATGCAACCAATTATTTCATCTCTACCCGGGTCTCAGATCTATCCTTTGTAGTCTATGTGTATGAGAGAGGCTCTATCCACATGAATCCAATCAATGGTGCCCAGTAAGCTGATGTACCCATGGTTGTTAATTTGTCTTCGGGGTAAGACCAAAGAAAACAGTGCGAGGTTTAGAGTGTCCTCCCACAACACCTTTTATTGAATGCTGATCTGGAATACCACAGGGGGCCAGGTGAGAGCACTCTGGGATGCCAGAACCCCTCCCTCCTTCAAATATCAACTATCCCCTACTTGACCCATTTTAGCCCCACTGTTCAGGCAGGAATTTGATTTAACTTTATAGAGACCATCGTTACAAATTTGTTTCATTTGAAAAGATAAGTTCTCTTAAAAATTGGCAGAAAGATGACTTAGAACCCCAACATTATAAATTCCTAATACTTGCCCCCCATGGTGTCCAAATGTGTTGCTGGCTATCTATACATGCATTTTTGTTGAAGGACTGACAAGTCTAAAAGCTTGAAAATAAAAAGTTGCACAAGAAACTTAGCCCTGGAAGCTTTATTTATTTTATAATTTTTGTTTATTATTTTATGATTTAAAAAAATCATTAATCTCAATATATTAATTTAATAATAAATAAAAAAAAAGTGCCCTTTTCTTGTATTAATAATAAATAATAATAAAAAAAGATTCAAATGTCCATTGTTAGTTCATACCACAACACAATTACACAGGCATGAGGTAAGTACTTTAGTCACTCTAAAGGCCAGGAAAATGGGAGAGAAGGATTCAGTATAGATAGGTGTGCCATTCAAACTGGATATGCTGGCACAGTTCTGTCTTTTTAGCTATCTGTCGCATTGAAGATTAGATAAGAAGTGTCCTGTAACAAGGATGATAAGTTAGTCTACATGGTAAAGGCTCGATTGGAATAGGGAGAGAAGAGTGCATCTTTGCAGATACACATCATTTCCTGCCTAGATTTCTTAATCAAGAGGGAGAATCCCGCAGAATTATGATACCATTCAGGGGAAGAAAAGGCTGGTAGAACTATTACAGGTAGAGGAATCCAAAATTGAAATTGGTTGCCTGGGTAAATCAAGGGTACATTCTGTGGACATCCATCACATGCTGTTAAACAACACCACCAGTACCACTGGGTGAACTTCCATTGATATTCAAATCTCTCATACATAATTCATGTAAATTTTAACTTCTTACTATCCCGTTCTTTGTAGGAATAATTTTTGTAAAAGATGAATGGTCTTACTAAAGACTTATGTATGCAGTTATCATATGTAAATATCTGTGTTTTTGTTATTATTATTTTTGTTTTCCTTATAGACTTATCATACAAATCTCTCCATGTGTGAAACTGATTGTCTTAATTAAGCTTTTTTAACTCTTTGCATACTTGATGGTGAGTAAAGTTTTCAACTAGCAATAATCGCGCCTCGGAAGATCCTCATGGGCTATGATATCGCCTCTGCGCAAAGCATACTTGATGGTGAATCCATGTAAAAGACTATAAGCCTTAATAAAGATTTGTGGTATGTATGTTACATGCCACAGATGAATGGCCATTCTGGAGTGGGGTCTGAGGAGAAACAGCCTGCCATTTCTGAGACTAAGTTACAGATTGTATAGGACACACTGTTCAATTATCTTAATGAATGTTTCCTGTGGGATAGTGTGTATTGATTAGTATTTCTGTGGGACAAGAGCAATCATATTATCAGCACAGGTTTGAAAATGGCCATATGATCTATAATGGGGTTCTCCTCAAGAGTTCACAGTAAATACAAATGAGGGAGACATCCTTTAAAGACACTTTTTAACATCTCCCAGATTACAAGTATCATAATGCAATGTGTTTAAAATGGTTTGACAAGTATGCACATGTTGGTAGAGCACACATTGTAGCTTAATGTAGGCAGAATACTCAAATGGAGGGTCGAAAGGTAACACAGCATTGTTACCATTATCAGACAATATAGAGGATGTTGTCAAACACAACTTTGCTGTTGAAAGAAAAAAGTAAACTATGTTTAAATGCTTTAAGTAAACAAACTTATTCATGATTCAAGATAAAATTGTGAACTACAAACATTTGCTTACAATGAGTTTCCTTTTATTATTATGAAGGCATTTTTGTAGTTTTTAAACAATCTTATATAATTTTCTAAAAGAAATGTCTCATTATATGGAATCTTTTATTTGAGAATCTCTATCCTATATTTTAAGCAAAGGATTGCAGAGAAGTAGAACATCCATGAGAGGATACTTGCACTAGAGGACAACTCTCTACAAAGGACAGTTTTAATTTGCAAAATTATCATTTTTACTATTTAACAACTCTCTGGTAAGAGGATACCTCTCCCTAAAGGACACCTTAGCTCTGCAATGTGGTGTCCTTTACAGAGAGGTTCTACTGTAGTAGAAAAAAGAGATGATCTCTAAATCCAAACTGGTTAGATGCGGCTTGAACCCTTCTCTCTAACTAAGTCTAACCATTAGGATCAGACTTCTTAGGAGTTTCCTGAATCCAGGGGTGGGGTAAGAAAGAGGAACAAACATGACTGCACCATTATTACAGACGGAGTATCTAGAGAAGCACTTTTTCTGTGGTTAAAAAAAAATTGTAGGATTTGCAAAAGGGTTGAATTGGAGTAAGTGTTGATTAGTAGTCAGTTTAATTAGAGAAGTTATATTCTAAATAATTAAAATAATGTCGGAAGAGTTTAACCATCAGTACATACAAAAGTCTACTAGAGCCAAGATTATGATGGCCGTGTGTGAAGGAATCTGGCCACAACAATGGTGTGAAACGTGTCTCGTGGGGTTTCAGTAAAGTCAGAGCCAGTTGGGAGTGCAGTTAGTGGCTGGAACTTACTAGTGTTTTTTTTTTTTTTTAATATGCTTATATCCAGAAGAGATTTCACAGGTCTTTTTCCATGCTTCCATTTTTAGCTTAACCTTCTTTCACTGCAAATGCTCATTAAGATATTTTTGTATAATACTTATAAGACTCACTTTACAGTGATGCATTGTTGTTTCCAAGTACACTGCCTTTGAAGAGGTCAACTTGGGTGGAGTTCAATTTAGAGAGTTTGGGGTTTAAGTGAAAACTTTAATATTTTTAAAAAAAGCATTTTTCCTTTTTGGGAAGAAAGGAAGATGGTTATGGGCAGGAATAAAACATTTTTTTTGTTAAGTAGTTCGATTGCTCAAAGAAGGTGGATCACTCGCATAATCACTCATTGCATAAGTGTGGGACTCTGTAGAATGCCTTACAATTGGTTTTATGAAATTGAAGTCATTGTGCTGATATTATTTGTCCTGTAGAAGTGTGGATCATCTTGGCTTGGAGCAAAAAAATGTAAACTGAAGTCTATTGTGGTCAGACAATTCCTGGTGTGTGTGTGTGTGTGGTAGGGAATCCAATCAGTAATTTTGTCTGCCAGGCCAACAGAACAAAAGTAAGGTTGATGACAGAATGCTCTTCCCATGCCATATCTATTAACTACAGACTAATATACAAAGGAATTCCTCAATCCCTCCATTTGAACAATTCTATATTGAAATGACCACAGTAAAACACCTCATTATAGAGAAGAGAGAGTTTAAGATGAAATTCAATTACATCTCAAGAAAATGTCAACTGATGGCAAAAGATCTACATTTCAGATAGGAATTGTCAAGTCATTATCTCATGCATGACAAAGCAAATGTTTGCAGTTGCAAAGTGATGAAAAAATCTTAGTTGGAGATTTTCTATTATCACAGCAGCATATTATAAGAAATGGGATCATGAGACAGATCCTATTGTGCGGTAAAGTTGGACCCTGCTGCAGGGATGCTGGAGTTCTTGTAATAGTACCAAGACAAAATTTCTCTCAGCAGGGCTACTCAAGTCCAGACAAGTTGAAGAGTATTCAATGATTTGAGCACTTTTGAGGACCTTCATTTTACTAAATTTGAGTTAAATTTCTGTTGAACCATTCTCATGAATCCAGTGAATTAGCATTCATTTTATATCTACTGCATTTAGGAGTCTTAGCACTGCACTCTTTCATTGTATGGGAACCACATTTGGGAGACAGGGGACACTATGTCATTAGATGGTGGTTCCAGTCTTCACACCAGAGGGTGTGCACATCCAGCTTTCTCAAAAACCTCTTTAGGGTTCAGGAAGAGCTCTTTCCATTTGATCCAATGCAGTATAAAATGTGATGAAGTGAAGGGGGGTTTGTGAGGCATTTGATGATGAGTGGGAGAGTTTTCTCACCCCCCCCTCAATGTCAATGGTGTCAAGTGGCCTGTTCTAAACATTGCAATCCTGATGTAATCAATGTGAAAGAGATTGGTTTTATATTGCTGCTGTATCAATGGTGTCCTTTTACTTCCCAAGGCTAGCTCTGAACTGGTGTAGGTAGTCTGTATCACTAGGTTTAATGGTGTTTATTATTCTTTTAAGACTCCTGATTTACATAATGCATTTGCATTTTCATTTCCCGAATGTCTATGTGAGATGCAAAATGATGATGTTTTTTTTGTTGTTGAAGGTCGTTACAGTTTTAGCTCTTTCTTTCATAAAGTAACTTGTGAAGCAGCTCTTGAGGGATAGACTTGAGGGTCTGTGAAGACTGGATGACTTATATAGCCTGAAGTACCACATTGAGATTTGTTAAAGCTGAAGAGGCTGGTAATGTTTAATGATTTTATTTCTATTGTGTCAGTTTTATTAGAGACACTGCTGTCAGAATATCTATTTTATAGTAAAACTGCTATTTGATTAAAATTTTAATGATTTATGGATTGGTGTTTACAATTATTTGAAGGCTTATTGATCTAAGAATTTCTGGAGAGGTATTATTTTTGGATTGGTATGGATAAGGTTGGTGTTGAATATAAAGTGTTGCTGGTAGGTAGGTATTTCAGTAGACATTGGTGTAGTTGTGGCTATGTGTATATGTTTAGTGGGGCCCTACCTACTTATAAATTTACCTAATCTATGGTGTTTTGAAGCATCCTTCCAGAGGTTTCACCAATTTATTTTATCACATATCGTTCTAATATTATACTTTACTTAAAATATATAGAAAATCATCCAAATACAATATTAGAATGGTATGGTAGATTAAACTGGTAAAACTGCTGGAACACCACCAAGACCTTCTCATTGCAGTAAGATCAGTAGAATTTGTTATACAGTAAAGCCTCTCTAAGGCGAACTCCAATGGGACTGAACCTGTAGTTCATTATAACCATGGTTTATTATAGCCATAGTTCTCACTGTATAATAAAATAAAAATGACTATTTCAGGTTCATTATAAGGGATGGTTTGTGTGCTGAGAACATGTAAGAAAACATCTACGTATGTTTTCCCACGTGACGCAGCGGAGCACGGGTGAGTCAGTTGTTGTTTTGCTCTCTGTATAGATGGACATTAAAACAGGGTGGCAGCGATAACTGGATAAAATACGAACCCGTATATCGCAAAATATCGATTTTTGCGTACCTTGGAAGATAATTCAACATGGCTCAGATTCAACCTCCAGAAACTTTCGACTTCTCGACTCCCAACGAATGGCCCAAATGGAGGAAGAGATTCGAACGATACCTCGTGGTCAGTGGAATGAAGAAGAAAGAGGAGGCGGACAAGATCGATTTGTTCATGTACTTGATGGGTGACCGCGCGGATGATATATTCAGGACCTTCAAGTTCGAAAAGGAGGAAGAGGCAACGAAAATTGATTCCGTCCTCAAGGCGTTCGACAGCCACTTCTGTGTCAGAAAGAATATTATCTACGAACGTGCGAAATTTAATTCAAGAATCCAAGAGGATCGGGAGCCAGTGGACGAATTCATCACTTCATTGTACAAATTGGCTGATAGTTGCGAATTTGAGGGTCTTCATGAGCAGTTGATCCGTGACCGAATAGTGGTTGGAGTGAGGGACAAAGCTTTATTTGAAAGAATGCAGTTGGACAGCGAACTGACTTTGGAAAAGGCGGTGAAAATGGTTCGACAGCAGGAAGCCGTTCGACAGCAGCAAGTCGACCTGCAGCGTCCCTCAACAAGCCAAAAGGTCAATCAGGTGAAGTTCAACTCGAAGAAACAATCACCGAAACAACAACAGCAACCTTCGAGAAAGAAAGAGAAGTCAGCCAAAACAAGATCACGATGTCCAAAATGCGGAGGTTTCACCCACAGGGAAGGACAGGCCTGCCGTGCTGAAGGACAAAGATGTAACCTGTGTTCAAAAACTGGCCATTTTGCAAATTGCTGCCCAGATAAGCAGGCGAAGACTGCGGAAGTCAAAGCTGTTTCTGAACTTGATGAAGAAATTGGTTTTCTCCTGGAGGTCTCAGCTGTGGAGGATTCATCTAATCTCGATGATGATGAAGGCGAGTGCAGGAGGCGATGGACAGCAGAAATCCAAGTGAACGGGAAAAAGGTGAAGTTCAAGCTCGACTCCCAGGCGGATGTTACATGTGTTCCTCTGTGTCTCTTCAAGAAGATAATGGGACAGCAACGACTGGTGGAAAGTGATATCAACCTTAGAGCTGCTGAATTCTCCGAACTTCAGACTGTGGGTATGTTTATATCAACGCTGCGAAATGGCAATTATGAAATCAAGGAGAAGATTTATGTCATTCGTCGTTTGAGTGAACCTCTTCTGAATCGCCGGGCATGTGAGCTCTTGAACCTGGCGAGGCGGATTGAAGTGGTTGCGACGAGAATTAACCCGATCAAGGAATTTCCTGAAGTATTTGAAGGACTGGGACAGATCGGAAACCCTTACGAAATCAAATTGAAACCTGGAGCAAAACCATATGCTGTGCATACTCCTCGACGGGTACCAATACCTTTGATGGAAAAAGCTCAAAACAAGATTGGAAGAGCTCGAGAAGGCGGGAATCATAGCACAAGTTAACGTTGCGACTGAATGGTGTGCACCGACTGTGATTGCTGGTAAACCGAATGGCGACATACGACTCTGTGTGGATCTCTCAAGGCTGAACGAACATGTACAGCGCGAAGTGCATCCTATGCCAGTGGTGGAGCACATGCTGGGGCAACTGGGGGAAGCAAGATTCTTTTCGAAACTGGACGCGAACAGTGGCTTTCACCAGATTCCGTTGAGCCCGGACTGCCAGCATTTAACGACCTTCATCACTCCTTTTGGGAGATATAAATACTGCAGGATGCCATTTGGAATCTCACTCGCCCCAGAGTATTTTCAGAGAGTTATGTCAATAATCTTGCAAGGCATGGACGGTGTAATGTGTTACCTGGACGATATCCTGATATTTGCCTCCGACTCCAAGACTCACGATCGAATTCTTCGTTTAGTGCTCCGAAAACTGAAAGAGGCGAAAGTTACACTAAACAAGGCCAAGTGTGTCTTTGGCGTGCCAAGAATTAATTTTCTTGGGCACATACTGGATGAAGACGGTATTCGACCAGAAACTGTTGTAAGCGATAATGGGACGCAATTTGGAGCTGCTCGTGAGTTTGCAAATTTCGCAAGGCAGTACGGATTCACACATGTCACTTCAAGTCCTCGATTCCCGCAGAGCAATGGGATGGCAGAAGCAGGTGTGAAAATTGCTAAGTTGATCCTCAAGAAAAATCAAGACCCATCGCTTGGACTCCTGGAGTATCGATCGACCCCTTTGGAGAACGGTTACAGCCCTGCTGAGCTTCTCATGGGACGTAAACTCTGAACGACCTTGCCAATTGCACCAGAGAATCTTAATCCAAAGTTGGTGGACTCTCAGACCCTGAAAAGAAAGGAGGGGAGAAGGAGAAAGGATATGAAATCCAGATATGATCGACGCTGCGGCGCTACGGACATGGAGGAGCTATCCGAAGGTGACACGGTTTGGATTACAGATATGCGTACCTGGGGGATTGTAAAGCAGAAAGCATCGACACCAAGGTCATATATGGTTGATACTCCAGTTGGGACTTTACGTCGAAACAGGTTCCATCTACGAAAAGGAGTTACAGTGCAATATCCAGCCGACCCATCGACGCCGACCTTTTCGGAGGAGGAACTGGTTGAAAATGAAAAGACCCCAGTTGTGGATTATCCCTCTAACGACTCAGAAGACGGCCAGATAAGAACCCGGAGTGGACGAATTGTTAAACCTGTGGATCGCCTTCATTATTAATTATATTATGCATTTAAAGTTTGTTATGTATATATATATTTCAAGTCTTAAAAAGGGGGATGTGCTGAGAACATGTAAGAAAACATCTACGTATGTTTTCCCACGTGACGCAGCGGAGCGTGACCTTGCCAGCACGGGTGAGTCAGTTGTTGTTTTTCTCTCTGTATAGATGGACATTAAAACAGTTTGTTATAGAGGGGTTATACTGTATTTATTTTTAAAAAAATCCTTTGCAATATATATTAGTGTAAATTTCTAATAAAAAATGGCATCATGTTGTTGCTGGCATCCTAGAAATACAACCTTTTCAGAGAATTTCAGGCAGTAGATTTTACAAAGTTGTTGCTCTGCAGTTGAAATAATGTACTTATAACATGTCTAAGGCAACAAGTAGCTTACCAGGCGAGTTCACCTGGTGGTAGGGAATAGGCCTTCAGCTATCTATGATCTGAGCAGGATTTCCCTTTAGAAGATTTATCAAAAAGGCAGTGATGGACCTACAGAAGTAGTATCACCAGAGTATGGTGTGACAATACTGACTATATAAAAAGCAACATAAAAACCTAAATACAAGGCAAGACAGATGGAGCTTCTTAGAACTAAGATTCATTTCAAACCCAGGGCAAATCTCCCTAGCCTTGATCAGAGACTTGTCTAAAAGAGGCAACTTTGATCCTGTCTCTCACATAGTATCAGCCCCAAAGTCATATCATGGAAGTGACCATGATGGTGACCTCCATATGGGAGATGGCATTTCATGATGATTATAAGAAACTATTTTTGACACGTATGTTTCTTTTTAAAATAAAGCAATTTTCTACTGCCCTTACTGCAATGACAAAATAATGGGAGGGGTTGGCTCATCAGTGGTGAACTCTCCCAGTGGTTTCACCAGTTTAATCTACCATACCGCTGTAGTATTACATTAGGCTGTTTTATATTTCATGATGATGTTAACAAGAAACTCCTCACAATTTTGGACTTTTGATAATATAGTGGTGATTACCCAACTTATGAGGTTGATAAGCCAACTTACCGCAGTGCCCTCTCCCAGGATACAATCTCCACTTAAGAGAACGTTATCTTCTTGGAGGTGAAGGACAATGTGGTCCTCAGTGTGTCCAGGTGTATGCACCACCCTGGCAACATAACACTTACTTAGGGGAGCTTGTTTTATTATTGACAACAATGAGGGATAAAATATAGTATAACCTTTTTTTAAATTAAACAAACTATTACACTTTATATAATTCTCAACCAGTTTTTGAATCCCAACCAAATTACCTACTTTAATTTAAATGAACCCATTTTCAACACCTACTTTAATTTAACAGGAAGTACCTTTTCCTTGAGCAGTTGAAGAGGTTTGCTTGTATTTAGTTTGTTCTTTTTTAAAAGTCTTATTGCGAGAGGCTGTGCAAAAACTTTTCTAGAAAACTTGAGAGGAAAAGTTAGAGAGGCGAGAGAGAGAGATGATTTCTATAGTAATATAGATAAATAGAGAGAGAATGTAACAAATAAATATATAGATCTATTCTAATGAATGCTTTTTTTAATAAAATAAATTATGAGAGCTTTCTGTAGAAGAGGATATCATTCCAACCTAACTAACACCTCACTATAATAACATCATTTGGGAGCAAGATTTTATGTTAACCAGGGTTAAAATAAATGGAAATTTATAATTATGATATTGTCAAGTAGCTCCATCCAGATGGGACAACTGTCAATCATCTCTGGACCCCGGGGGGGACCACAGGTGTGGGGGCTTCTGGGAAGCTGATCTGTAAATAAGGAAAACGGGGACGGTGGCTAACGCCATTCATTCAGGATTAGCTTCAACTTGGGGTAAGTTGTACTCCCTCTCTTCCCCTATAAATACCCCTTATAATAAATTATTTATTCCCAAATTTGCCCTTGCTTTATTTATCTCCGCGACAATATTGTAGCATATTGTAGCCATTAAATCAATCTTGTTTGCCTTTTTGAAAATAAGAAACAAAACTTCTGGATCTTTCTATACTTAAAGCAGATTTAGAAAAGGTTGTGTGTGTTTTCCAACATCACTAACTCTCATTTAGTTACAAAGGAGGAGGCATACCACATACACCAGAAATCTATCCCTCCTTACATGCATCCCAATTTTATCACCAAGTATATTCAAATAGGTGTCCACATAGATGGAATGGAAATAAACAATATTTGCTATGCTGATGACACCACACTGCTAGCAGAAAACAGAGATTAATGAGAAAGTTGAAAATGAAAGTGAAAATTTTTGGTTTAGAAATTAATATCAGCCAAACAAAAATTATAACTATAAATAATATAAATAACTTTTTAATTCATCAAGAAAAAATTGATATAGTTGGTCACTTCAAATTCTTAGGATCCAGGATTCACAAGATGAGAGGTTGCATAGAGGAGGCAAAAAGAATAATACCACAATGAAATTGGACATGTTTATGAAAAATGAAGGCATTTCATTCAAGACCAAAAAGAGAATTGTAGAGGCATTGGTATTTCCTGTGATCAATTATGGATGTGAGAGCTGGACTTTCAGAATAAAAGAAAGAAAAATAATTGAAGCTTTTAAAATGTGAACATGAAAAAATCTATTCAGAGTGTCATGGATAGATAAAAGGACAAATGTTTCAATCTTAAATAAAATTAATCCTGGTAGATCCTTAGAATACCAAATATGTAAACAAATACTGACCTACTTTGGATACATAGTGAGAGCAAATGGATTTGAAAAGATGTGAAAAAATAGAAGAAAGAAGAGATGCAATGAGAAGGGATCAAGGAAGCTACAGGATGGTCACCAACAGACCAATTTGGAGAATATTTGTCTATATAGTCCCCAAGG
This sequence comes from Cordylochernes scorpioides, assembly GCA_030710605.1. Lineage (NCBI taxonomy): Eukaryota > Metazoa > Arthropoda > Arachnida > Pseudoscorpiones > Chernetidae > Cordylochernes > Cordylochernes scorpioides. Next base: position 19,521,322 of record CP092879.1, on the reverse strand, counting down.
GTCGACTTGATGGACTCTAACAACAAACAACACTCGTTGGCCACACTGAGATACTACCAGCTCCCATGGAATCAGATAAGTGCCTCGGAGAGGGGAATTTCACAAGCAATAAATGGTTCTTATATAAGAAAGAGGCCAGGAATTTTCAACAATGAGGTGAAAAGTGTCCTTACTCCATGTTAGAAGCTGCACTTTCAAAAATAAAGAACCTACTGACTCTTATTTGAAAACAGATACATTGAACTGTTCATCTTTGGAAAGTACATGGAATTGAACCTTTGCCTTGTGAAGAATACATTATAAGATGATTGGCAATTTCATAATTTTAAAGAAAAACAAACATCCTAATGACAATGACTGGCATAAGGAAGAGGAAATATGTAACAACAAAAGAAAGTGCTGATGGCTTATCTGTCCCACCACACAGCCTCCATATCAGAGATTGCCTCATGGGATGATAACTCCAAGGTCTTGTTTTCAAAGCCTCTCAGGAGCACTTAGGGAAAATACAAGGGTCACTCCAAAAGTTTTTGCAATCACTTATTTTTATTAAAGTTGCAACTTTCAAATTTTCAGAGTTTCTCAAAGTATTCACTCTTAGCGCCTATGCAAGATTTAATCCATGAAAACCAACTATCGAAGCACTTACACCAGTCATCTTCGGGGATGGAATTTACAGCATTGATTTTTTTTTTTTGCTTATCCCTAGTACACGTGGTACAGGCCATGATAATCATGGTGGGTAGTTAGCGACTGCTTTTTACTGTAAGCGCACCACATGTCTACACATGTGAAAGCAGTTCAACTTTGCACTTACAAATGTGCCAGAGCCCCGTTTGGTTACTTGCACTCGCTGGTGGGGTTGGACTTTTGCAAGAATCGGGGGGGCCATTGGAGCATTTTTTTTTTTTTTTTTTTTTTTTTTAAACAGAAAAAAAGTGTCCAATGCGGGGATCGAACCCGGGTCGTAGTGGTCGTAAACCAAACGGTTTAACCAGCCTTCCACCGACCCTCAACAGCATTGATGAAGGCTTGCAGTGCTTCATCATCAGTGTCAAATTTTATCCTTTTCAACTATAACTTAATTTTTGGAAATTAAAAAGTTCCAAGGTGCTAGGTCTGGTGAATATGGTGGATGAGTGACTAATTGGACACCAGAGTTGGCTAAAAAGTCTAATGTTTGGGCTGAGGTGTGCGGTCTTGCATTGTCATGATGTAGAAGGACTCCTCTAAGTTGAGTTCTTGGTTTGCTTTGCTTGATTTTTTCAAATACTGCTGTAAGGCATTTTGTTGTATCTAGTCACTATTAACTGTCTTTCAATCTTCTAACTTCACAATATCAATGGAACCACTTTTTCTAAAAAAAAAACAAGCGACCATTTGTTTTCAACACTTCGAGCACTGGAAAATTTTTCTTGTATATAATTAGATTTCTGCATCTTGATTTCTACTTAACACGCTTGTTGATGTGAAAGTCAAGAATTTTTTCACTTGCATTGTCATCGGGATTGAGCAACCATGTAAATTTAAGAGATTCTAGATGGTCTGGAAGTATATTAAAAAGGCTTTGAAAGCAAGTTAAGTAAAGGCTTTCAAAAATACTCCTCACTTGAGAGTAGCACCTTCAGTAGATATGATCTGTCCGTCCTTCAGTTGCCAGAACTCCTTGCATTCATCAGAGTCGGATATCCTTGGGTACTTGACCACCTGGAGGCCTGACAGCACACAATTGGGTGAAAAAAGAGGAAATAAACTATCAAGGCAGTGAAATGATAGGAAAAGTCTAATTATCTCTAATGGTGGCAAACCCCCACCACATACAGTAATCCCTCGTTAAGACGAACTCAACGGGGAGAACGAAATACCCTTTTCGTCTTAAAAGAATATATACCGAATTCGTATAAACCGAATTTATAAACCGAATAAATGTATAAACGGAAAAGAAACGGTTCACGCAAACCGAGAGTTCGTATAATCCGAGTTTGTGATAACGAGGGATTACTGTATAAGAATAAACATTAACTACAAATGGATTTAACTTTATTACAGAATATTGGCCAAAAATATAGCTTTTAATATATTAAGAAATTCCCACTATATATGCATGTTAGACTTTTAGCCATTTTTAAGTACCTTGATAACCTATCAAGGCAAGTTGTAAGTCTTTTTAATAAATCAGTAAAAAGGCCAAATGTATTTAAAAATTTAGACAAGTATGTTTTAACATTGGGGAAAAAACAGTAGCGAGGAATAACATACACAACACAACAAAATGTTATAAACCAGTATGACAGTAGAACCTCTCTCTGTAAAGGACATCTGGGTTCAGAGCCAAAGTGTCCTTCAGGGAGAGTTTCTAATTAGTAAAAATGGTAATTTTGATATTGAAAACTGTTCTTTGTAAAAGAAGAGTTCTCTAGGACATGAATGTCCTCTCATAGGGGTTCTACTCTGTAATCGCAATACAATTATTTAAAAGGTAACACAAGGTAATAATACCAATTCCAAATACATAGTGTTTGATGCTTTGGTAACAGCATTGTTATCATCATTCAGTACTTGTGTCTGATGATGATACAGGCTGTTATGAAACGTCA
>CP092879.1:19483581-19518625 GCA_030710605.1 Cordylochernes scorpioides | reverse complement strand
TAGTGCCCTAATCTAATAGTGTTCTTATAAGTGTTATAATCTCTTATAGTTTCTTATTTTATAGAATCTAATCTTAGTATTCTTATAGTTTTCTCTAATCTTAGTGTTCCAATTTTAATGATAAGGCACAATTTGGATTATAGATTATAAGGTAATAAGACCAAATCCAAATAAATAAATAGTGTGTGACGTTTCAGTAACAACGCTGTTACCGAAACCTCACACACTATTTATTTATTTGGATTTGGTCTTATTACCTTGTGTTTGTTCCAATTTTATTGTGTTCTAATCTCTTATAGTATTCTTATCTTGTTGAGTCTAATCATAGAGTTCTCTAATCTTAAAGTGTTCTTATCTCATAGAGTTCCAATTTAATGGTCTTCTTCTTCTTTCTTATCTCCACTCAATCATATTAGGGTATCAAGTTGTGACCCTTGATGGTGTCTGTTTGACAACCATCATAATTGGCTGAAGTAGAATGCGTCTGCCTTTGTCATTAAGACTGGGAGCACTACTCAGTGGCAGGCCGACTTAGCTCCAAAAGAAATGGCTGCCTCTGACATGAGGAACAGACGCCATGTGCAGTGGCTCTTAACAAGCAGTACAAACACTGCTCATCCTGTATCCCTGGATTAGGAGCCCTTACAGGGTACTATCAGCCGGGCCAACTGAGCCCAGGTTTTTTAGCGAGCTTGTTACTGCTCCTCCTTTTTCATCCGGGCTTGGGACCAGCAAAGGCGGAGTTCCAATTTAATAGTGTTCTAATTGTATCATGTTCCAATTTTATATAATGCTCAAATCTTATAGTGTCCTATTATTATAGTGTTATAATCTTTCTAATTTTATAGTGTGTTCCAAAACACTGAACACTTTGAATGACTACAAGTCAAAAAAGGCTACACTATAGTCTTATTACTGTTTAGTGAATATTTAGGTGTGTGTTTTCTTATCTAATATTCAATAATCTAGTCATCTTTTGTGATCATGAGGTTGGAGATTTTGGAAATTACAAATGAACATTGTAACTTTTTAAATTAACAGTAGCTTTCAAACAAGCCCTTCTTCAGCTAAAAAGAATGTATTCAGTTTGAGAGAGTACTCCTTTTTAAATAGATATACAGTAGAACCTTTCTGTAAAGGACACTTAATTGCTGAGCCAAAGTGTCCTTTAGGGAGAGGTGTCTGCTCATTTGAGAGTTGCAAAATAGTAAAATGGTAATTTTGCGAATGAAAACTGTCCTTTGTAAAGAGGTGTCCTCTAGTGCGAGTGTCCTCTCATGGAAGTTCTACTGTATTGATTTCTAAATATTTTTTTAAAAATATCAATTATTTTACTTTCATGTTGCAACCACAAAAGGATATTTTAGCATCATATTACTTGGTAAATTTAAATGCAATTTATATAAGGCACAGCAAGAGTTGACCTAAAAACCTGTGTTTTCCCAATCCTCAGGGGTACATGATGTTGGCAGGTGTTTGAAGACCTCCATGACTACATGGCCTCCCTGCGCAAGATCCAGGCTCTGGCCCCGTCAGCCATCTACCCGGGCCATGGGCCAACCATCACCGAGCCCTTGCCCCGCATTGCTGAATACCTCAATCACCGGATGAAGCGGGAAGCCCAGATCTTGGAGGTCCTCAAAAGTCAGGCCTCTTCACAGCTCACAGCAATGGAACTTGTCAAGATGATTTATGTGGTAAGTAGCTAGATATATCATGTTGGAGAGATTTATATAGCTCTTGAAGATTGTTCTTTATTTCATGGACATCACATCATTTCTTAATTACATAATCAAGCATTTATTTGTTTCTTTATATACATTATATATAGTGTATGTGAGAAATGGGATAAATCAATATTTGTTACACTTCTCAACCAAGACTACCTAATCATTGAAAAATTTTCACATGGAGGTAGCTTAAGATGTAGCTTAATATTATAGGCTATTTAAATGTAGTAATTCTATTAAATTAAAAAACAATATTTTACTGATTTTTAACTATAAGGGTAGAATTTGTTAGGGCTAATAAATAACACCATGATATTTTTGAAACTTAAAATCATTTAGCTTATTAGGTAACCTAACAAAAGATGGCTGGATAATACTCAGGTAAAGCCTGTAGTATAGCAAAGTCAGTATAGGTATATGTCATAATTTGTACATAACTGGATGTAATCCCACCACAATATGTATGCAGTGTATGATCTAAAGATTTTTAATAAAGACAAGGCTTAGAAATCTGGGAGAAAGGCCATCAGAGAGGAAACGATCATTAGTAGGTTTTATTATCCAGGAACTCATAAAAACTGAGTTCAAGAACCTTCGTTTCCGGGAGCATGTTAGAACAAGACAAGGACAAAGGATTAACAAAGATCCAATCAGAGTCCAGGAAGATTAGCTAGGAACCAATGGAAAACGTACACGAGTCAAGAATCGGCCAATCAAAGCCCTGAGAAGTTTTCGTGTTAAAGCTCGGACTCAGTTTAGTCAGTTAGAAGCTCGGCACCATCGCAACAAGTTGGAACCTGGTACCAAGGAACCAGTTGGAGCCAGCCACCATCTTCTCAACAATCAGATAAGTCCAATCCTCAATAATGTGAACCGCCATAGATATTAGTCAAATATGCCAATAGCCTAAACCCCTTTCTCCCTTGATCGCTGGCCTATTTCAATCCAATCCTGTGTCCTCGTTATTTTTCCCCTGTGTGAATATCTTACTACTTCAGCAAACGACTGCGCCCACCACAATCATCAATCAACTCAATCAATCTCAAAAAGGTAACTTTAAACATTACAGTGAGTCGACAGGATTCGACATATACTTATATATATAGATAAATGCTTATATTGGATTTTTTTAATTCATTGTCCCACTATGTGTCTAAAATGAAAAAAATAGCTCACATGATTTAGCTCAATTCACAAACAACCTTGATAAAGAGGGGCAAGTTGCCCCTCAAAAATTATTGGGATCATATACATGTATTCTCTGTAAATTCCAATATATTTATAGATAGTAAATATGAGGATATTGTGTGTGTGCTCTATCTTCAAAATGATTAAATATTAAAGCTAATTTTGAATGATTTATTATCTCTCTATATGTAAGCCACGTACTAAAGTCACCAACTATCTGGGGAACCATTTCTCTAACGATAACTTAAGGTATTAAAGTTAATAACTATATTTTCATGTGTTCAATGCTCTATATTTAAATTAAAATAAACAACACAGAGTATAAATATATAGAAAACTCCCTCTCACCAAATAAAATAAGAATTTTCACTAATAAAAACTATAACAAACCACCACTAAAATATATCTACAGATCATCAATTAAAATTTCAAATTTGAAAATATAAGTATCAGTAAAATATCCTGTCCAACACAAGGTAATAAGACCCAATCCAAATAAATAATTAATGTGTGACGTTTCAGTAACAGCGTTGTTACCATCTTCAGACAAAAGTACTGAATAAGAAATTTTACCACAGCATGTTTTAAATAGTTACTCTTATCATACTCATGTAATCCAAATTGTGCCTTATCATCACTGACTAATGAATCCTTCATAGAAATGTGTGTAGAATTTACAGAATAACAACGTAGTGGTGACCTGGCCATGGTAGGGAGGCATATATTCTCCTATAAATTGGGCATATTATCATCATCAATGACCCTGTTGGATTTTTAAAACCAATGTTCTGTAGAGAATGGTGAAAGTTATCAATTTTTTTGTATTTTTGTATGTGGGGAGAGTTGAGTTTCTTACAACTGTTTTTTTTTATCCATATTCAATGATCTAAATACCTGTATATATCTGTATCACTTCATTGCAGAGCCAAAGTGTTCTATAGAGAGATGGCCCCGTACTTGGTGTAGCTAATTGTTAAAAATGGTAATTTTGACAAAAGAAAACTGCCCTTTATAGAGAGGTGTCCTCTAATGGAGGTTGTACTGTATTATATGTTGAAGTGGGGGTCGGTGGAAGGCTGGTTAAACCGTTTGGTTTTAGACCACTAGGACCCGGGTTCGATTCCCGCATTGGACACTTTTTTTTGTTTAAAAAAAAATGCTCCAATGGCCCCCGATTCTTGCAAAAGTCCAACCCCACCAGCGAGTGCAAGTAACCAAACGGGGCTCTGGCATTTGTAAGTGCAAAGTCGAACTGCTTTTCACATGTGTAGACATGTGGTGCGCTTACAGTAAAAAGCAGTCGCTAACTACCCACCATGATTATCATGGCCTGTGCCACGTGTACTAGGGATAAGCAAAAAAAAAATATGTTGAAGTCCACCAAACAAGGAGTGTATAAAGCCATGAGTGTGGTGCAGGATACCCCAGAACATCTGCACACTGCCGCAGCCTCCAATGTTACCCACCACCTCACCAAACTGGCCAAAGAAAAAAAGATAGGTGAGTCTTGGGAACTGGTGGACAAGTCTAGTACAAAAACCAGATACTAAGAAATCAGCACTTTTCCAAAAACATATTCAAGAATCTAAATTTCAGCCTAAAGAAAACTTTTTGGTTTTAGCATACAACTGATTTTAACAATTTTGACTTTAAACCCTTTTTTTTTGTTGTTGTGTGCTATTCAAGTGAATAAACATCTTCAACCTTTTTCATCAATTTCATCCTCAGAAGAAACCACTCTGATAAATACATTAGTCTCCCATGAGACCCATCTCTCCTTGAGGTGGTCTTCTATCAAAACTTCCAAAATGACCGAGCCATGAGTTTTTCTAACAAAACAGCTACCAGGAAGATACTGGGTTTAATGACTGAGTTTATGTACCAGTACTAACACTACAAAATGTTTCCAAAAAGGTTTCTCTTTAAAAAAAAAAAGTGTATGTAATGGTGTCTATTCAGATAGCTGCTGTCACTCCATGTATGTGTCACAGAGGTGAGGGACTGTGAAGATGTCATCAAGTACCGGTGGAAGGAGACATAGAAACTGTACTCATCCTCCTGAACAAACACCTGTGCCATATTATACCTATTGACACACATTGTTGAAATAAATATATATATTTTGTTATATTGTATCTTAGATAGAATATCTAATTGTCTATGTTTAATAACACCAACTCTATAATAAAACTGCTAGGAAGGTTTACCACCGATGAGCCAGGGGCCCTCCCATATGTATATATTAGGCTAATATATACACTCATGAACAAAACTTAAGGAAGTGGTACCTTTTAGCATGTATATTGTGATTCAGACAATAACTGTGAAAGATATTTTATACACAGTACCTTTATTGAAAACACAAGATAACCAAGTGTGAACAAAATTGCTTGTCTCCTTAGAAAAATAAAATAAACCACCAGCGACATCAATTTCCTTAAGTTACATCTATGAATATATATATATACTGTAAAACCTACCTTATAAGTCACCAGCCATGGAAGTCAATTTTGTGGAGGGAGGAATGTTTGTTTATCCATTAATTTTCTCAGGCGTCTGACAGTCTTAGAACTTGCTTATCTTGGGAATTTTCTGGTCTTAGGAGTCAATTTTTAGTGAATATTGTTTATTTATCCATTCTACTGCAAATGCATTTACCAGGAATGTTTTAATTAATCAATAAGGAAAGTTAGAGGTCCAAAGGCTATCAGATACCGCCCTAGTTATAACCATAAACAATGCCAACCAGCGATCCACCCGAGTTCCTTTAATTTTCTCAGGAATCTGACCTCGTCTAACATGTTTATATCTAAATTTTTTTTAAGCTCCTGAAGGCTAATTGGGCTGAATATCCTCGAGCATTATTGAATTTGCATAAGGCTTTAGGTTTATTATAACCAATTTTATTCAACCATCTTGAGTGCATTTTTGCTTGAAACCAAATGGAAACTCTCAAGACAGGATTTAATGAACTTTAATTTAAATGTGGTTATGAGTGTATTAAAATGTGTACCTGGATCTGTTAAAGAAAAACTTGTTCAAAATAAAGGAATTGCTAATAAATTGCCAAGAAATTAAAACTATTTGATTTTAAAATATTTTGAGTCAAAAGGCGATCCATTAATTAAGATTATATAAAAGGGTGTACCTGGATCTGTAAAGAAAAAAATTTTTTTTCTCAAAATATTTCGAGAGATTGCTCCCTCTTTATCACTGTGCAATAAATTGATAAAAGAGGGAGCAATCTCTCGAAATATTTTGAGAAAAAAAATTTTTTTCTTTACAGATCCAGGTACACCCTTTTATATAATTTTAAAATATTTGTAAATTTTTGTGCAATAAATTGACAAAGAGGTAATCCCTTGAAATTCTTTGAATTTTTTTTTTTTACACAGATCTAGGTACTTTTTTTTGTCTAAAATATTTAACACTCAGACTTTAATTCAGCAAAGCTTATGTCAAAATCTTTAATCATCAAGAATTGCAGAGCAGTTTGGCAAAACACACCACTATAAGAATTCTATAATGATGAGCCAAGCACTTCCAATAATTTTTAATTGGGATACATTATATAAACAAAAATGCTTCCAATCTATATTATTATCTGAATAAAATTCTTCAACACAGAACTTTTGTAACTGAATTAAAGTCTCTATTGAATTATAGTCAGTTGAATATGGTATCACTTTACAGATACTCTTTAAATGATACACTTTGTAATATGTGTGTAGGCTTCTATTTACTTCAATTTTGATCTTGTTGCGTTGCCACTTTGAGCTTGCCATGTGAATGTATGGAAAGAGTTGCCTTATTAAAGGCCTTTTGAGTGTAAATTCAATCTATATATTGGCTATTTTTTTTCTCTCTAGGACTGACCAACATTTTGCTATCAGATTTTGGCAATTGGGCAAAAAAAAAGATTGAGCAAATAAAAAAAAATACATATAGAGATTAAATTATTCAGGTTTTGGATTTTTTTTTTCTTTCAGCTATATTGGGGATATAACTATGGGTATGCAGATGACCACTGCAGTGTCTGGAGAACTGGTTCCAGAAAGTGAGGATGGTCGAATCCAAGTAAAAAGAATTATAGCTACAAGACCAAATAAGTGTGGAACATTTCGATAACAGCATTACCATCATCAAACAAAAATTTGGTCTTATTTTCTTGTACTTATAACCTATAATCCAAATTGTGCCTTTCTCCTTTTATAGGAGTTTATATATGTTCCTGCGTACAAAATAATGAACTGGTTTCACCCGTGGTCTCTGCTTTTTGGAATTTTTCCAGATATAATTTTGTAGCTGATAATCAAACATGATACAGCAATATCGTCATCATCATTTTCTGAATAAAAATATAGTTTTAATAATTGATTTATATATTTTTTAAAATAGCCTATCGTCTTCCCCGTATTTTTTAACCTATGTATGGAAATTTTGGTTTGAATTAGTGAACTACTGCGAATTTGTATACCGGACATACAGACCAACAGACAAACATACAAACATTCATTTTTATATATATAGAGATATAGCTAAAAGAAAGTAATAATTTACAAATGCATGGTTTGACTTGATGTGGTGATGAATGGTAGAAAGCAAAATTGTGAAGCAAGCATGTAGCAGGAAATACATTAGGGCAAGTCATGGCTGTTGGTAATAGCAGCTGTGCCCAGTCAACAATAGTATCAGGTCATAACTCAGTTAATTTTGATATTATAGTTACAAATGCATTTTTTAAAAGGCTATTAGGAAGAGCTGAAGGGTGAGCAGTAAACTACACGTAAGAGGGAAGAAAAAAAACTTTTTTTTTCAAAACAAATGGTTAAACAGCCCCTTTATTGAATAAAAATACCCACATACAAGAAACACAGGGTAACTTAATAGTTCTTGCCGGTGGGTGGTTATTTATTCCTTCTTGACCAGGGCTTCCTTAGCGTGGTGGGCCTGGAGAACGGCTACAGCCTCCTCCACCTGTACAGCAGTGTAGTGTTGGCCTCTTTCTCATTATCTTACTGCACTACTCACCTTGGCCTTCAGGGCCTCGTTATGCTCCAGCATATGTAAGAGCTCCGAGTTGTCTATCTCCAGCAACATGCCCGTGATCTTCCCAGCCATCTCTGGATACCAGCGGTGGATTACAGGGAAGAGACGTTCTCCCAACATCTGCTTCTGCTCCTGTGGACTGGCATCTGCCAGCATGGAGGCCGTCAGCGGCTCCTGTCCCTGCATTAGCACAGCCTGCTGCTGTTGTTGTTGCGGCAGTCCCACGGGAGGGTTGCGCACGGTGGCTGTGTACTTGTAGGCCTGTTGGGGCCTGGCAGCGACTGAGGCCGGGGGCAGAGGCCGTGGAGGAACAGAGGGGCCCATCACACGGCCTGCAGCGGCGCCTGCAGCCCCGGTTGGTTGCTGCCCAGTGATGGGGCGGGCATTCATGCTGGACCTCATGCCGGCTGCCTGGTTGGTGGGCACAGTTCTTGGTGGGGGACGGGATCCGAAGGCGGGAGGTTGCAGGGGGTAGCCTGACACGTACAAATTTTATTGGTTAGATACTAGTTCTGATAATTAGTCTTATGAAAGCCAAAATTATATTAAGATGTTATTAGTTACCTGCAGCAGGCTGGGCTTGTTGACGCATAATTCCCTGCTGTGTGGGCCATCTGGGAGTGGGGCGAATCTGAGGAATCTGTGGCTGGAAGAATCCTCGTTGGGTCTGGGGCATGGTCGGCACAAAGTAGCCAGCGTTGCCCTGGTTGAACATGTGGCCCAACTGCATACGCATGCCTTGGATTCGCTGGATGTACTGCGAGGCAAGGTGGGCCTTGCGGTCCTCCTTGCGCTGAGCCAAGGCTACATAAAGAGGCTTGGAGACCACAATCCTGCCATTCATCTCCGTCACTGCCTTGGTGGCCTCTTCAGGGGAACTAAAGCAAACAAATCCGAACCCCTTGGATCTCCCGTTGTTGTCAGTCATCACCTTGGCACTGGTGATGTTGCCAAAAGGCAAAAATTCCTTCCGCAGTCTTTCATCATCAATAGCGTCGTCTAGATTTTTAACATACAAGTTAACACCTTGGTATCTGGTTTGCCTTTCAATCTTTAGCTGCTCAAATTTGCGGCGTAGTTCGGCTTGGCGCTCGGCTTTCTTCTGGGCTCTACCAACATATAGCGTACGGCCATCGATTACTTTTTCATTTAGATCTTGAACAGCTTTTTCAGCACTTTCTGGCTCCTCGTAGCTAACAAAGCCAAAACCTTTAGACTTGCCATTTTCATCGTACATCACCTTGGCACTGGTAATACGGCCATACTTTTCAAACAGCTCACGGAGCTTTTCATCATCTAGGGCATCCTCAAAGTTCTTGATGTACACATTCATAAAGCGGCGAGCCTTTTCACCCATGAGCTTTTCCCTCTCTTTGTGGGGGATAAACTTCCCAACATACCTGCAGCACCAACAGACAGTTTATAACACCACTTCTTTAACCAGTTATATGGCAATACTTACACTTTTCGCCCATTTAGTAGCATCCCATTGACCTTGGAAATGGCATTGCTGGCGGCATCTTCAGTCTCAAAGTGGACAAATCCATAACCCTTCGAGTTTCCCTCTTCATCAGTTGCCACCTACAAAAGTATATATTAATACACAATTGTATGGGTACAAAAATATCCAAAAGAATTCTTAAATTGAAAATATGTTCCAAGATGCAAATTTATATAAATTGACCTCTTACCTTGCAGGATAGGATGTTGCCAAATGCCGAGAAGGTATCATACATGGCCTTATTGTCAATGCTCTTATCCAAGTTCTTGATAAAAACATTTCCAACCCCAGATTTTCTAAGGGAAGGATCTCTCTGGGACCACATAATTCTTATAGGCCTTCCCTTGATGAGGTCGAAGTTCATGGTGTCTAGGGCTCGCTCCGCTGAAACATGCCAGTTAAAGATTCATCTTCCATTCCTTTTCCAACTGACACATTCATCAAAATATCAAAATTGAATGTCAAATTTAGAAAATTAAAAATAACTGGGTTTGAGTAGATACAAAATGTGTGCAAAACAATGTGTGCATACAAAATTAGATATAGCGCCTGTGTAGTTTCCAGTAGTAGCTCAACATCTGCTTAACAAGACCACCATTACAAAGATGGTACTTTTGAGGGTAAGATAATCTTAAAAGCTAAACTGGTAATTGAACAGACTAAATATAACATCTTCTGAAGGCCAAGGAAGGCTTCTATTTTGTTATTAGCCATTTTTATTTTATATATTAAACAAGTGACACCTTGTGCCCACTGAACTTTGGTCAATGACTATGGAAGGCAAGGAGAACCTACTACCAATAGACAAATCACTAGATTATGGCCTTAGACAATTCACTCAAGTATCCCCTTTACAGGATACCTGAGAATGCTCAGTCACAAGAAATCAAATTTTTTCAATAAATCAGGCACTAGAACAAATGGTAAAGGCTCATGTGTTTTAACTAGTATCTGAAAAATTAGCTTAGGATTGACAACTGATTATTAAAGAAATTTGACAAGGCATCAAATCCAAATGTTGAAAAAAGGTGACAATGATGAAAGTAGCCTTGTCAAGACTAACTGGAACAGAGTTTCACATAAAAGCTAATAGGCGCTAAAACACATTTTGCATCAACACATTTTTATATCTTAAAACCTTGTGTTCTGAAAGAAAATTAGGTAAAAATCTAGGTACTGTTGATAACCTTTTATATTTCAATGGGCTCATACAGTTCAAACCTTGAATAGTAAAGATTTCTAACTAAAGCTGAACATCACTACATCGATTTGCCATATTAAAAGGAAAATAAACCTTGTTCATTAAATTCAATACAACTCATGATGACCAGAGCAATTCAATCAAATAACAGCTATTCCACAAGTCCTGAATATGACTAAAATATCAAAGCAAAAATTAAGTTAGAATCTGTGTCCAGGAGTGCATTACACATCAAAAAATCAAATTATCACAACCAAGATCTTAAAGGTGTCCAAAGAGTAATTTTATTTGAAGACTTAGTCACTTGTACAGTTTCTAAATGATGTAGGTGCCATGTATGTGTTTGATTAGATGGTAATTAGGCTCTTAAAAAGAAAAAAAAATTGCTGCAGACTGAAGACCTTGATAAATAACACTTGGGAAGTTTTACCTGTCTCTCAAGGTTTTTCCCAACCTTGACCCACTTGCTGTCATTTTGGAAAGACTCCAACTTGCATTTTCTGACATGACTGTTTATAAATGTTACAAATTGCTAGGAATATCTGTGCTAATCTGTGACAACTTTTAATTAGTCAAGTTTAATGAATTAAACAGCCTAAGATTCAACCCATTATATTAAATATTTGAAATTTTGCAATTTGCATTTAAGCAAGCTATATATTAGGCAAATGCAATTTGGCAAGCTAAATATTTTTAATCAAAACTCAAAAGTTCCCTTACTAATAACAAACATAGCAGCATTTAAATTCACAATCAGATTTTATTTTCTACCAGCTACTACCCTTTCACTACTCATTATAGCAATGCAGACTAGAAAACCATTTTCAATATATAAACAAGCACTTATAATAAAAGCTTTTAAACAAAACACATAATAGTGCTTTGTCCTAAGATTGATATCTAAATCCTATATATGACTTATCAAAATGGAATTATTGTACTATACATATATACTGGGTTATTTTCAACAAGACCAAAACATTGTCACATTCATATGCTTGTTATAATTGGCTTGGTTAAAAAGAAATTTTTCTTTGTATTATAGCTACAAGAAAATAAGACCTAATCCAAATAAATTAATAGCAAAATACAAATAAACTGTACTGATTATTTCTTTTGTATATATTAGCTATAAACATTAGTCATGTCAAATATACCATGTTTGAGGCAAAACTAATAAAATGATTAAAAATTAAGATTAAATTTATAATTGTACCACAAATGTAACTAAATTTTAAGATAATTTACAGGAGGACAATAATAAAAGGCTTTTTAATATTAATTTATAAGACAATATTTGCCATAGCATTATCTGAGGTAATTAAGTCACAGATTGCATCTTTTTGAGAAATATCTGTTTGACTCATGTTGGCAACATACTTAAATGTTTTATAATAGATTTACATGATATTCATTTTATTAAAATGAAAATAATTTGCTGATTTTAGTCCCAAAGTGTATTTTCTTACTTTACATTTGTAACCACATTGCATACATTATATAGATTTTATATATAAATTATATATACTACTTCAAATATGAATAAAAAAAGCCACAAATTTAAATTTCATGTTAATTTTATAGTTGGTAATTTTAAAATATTTAAAAATTTTACTTATCTTCAAGATTTTGAATAATGAAACGTGGTTAACGAAAAATTTTCAAAATTAAATTTGTAGTTTATAAAGTAAAGAAGAATATAAGATAATAAAATTAACAAATATATTGCAATTTCACAAAAATGCATTACATATGTAGTTATCAAAACAAAAGCTGTAACTATTAAAAATTTCTATATAAGCCATAAAAATAATGGTTATATTAAATGTAGGCAAAATATTTTTACTTACCATCTTGTGGCTGTTGAAAATTGACGTATGCGTAGCCCAAAGACCGTCGCGTAATCATATCACGACATACTCTTATGGAAAGCACAGGTCCAGCCGTTGAAAACTTTTCAAATAACATTGCTTCGGTAACCTCATGCTGTAAATCGCCGACATAGAGGGAAGCAATAGGATAGTTGGGAGCATTGCTGTTCATTTTGATGACCTATATTAACAAAACGTGAATTAGGCTTAAGAAACATGCTTTTTACGAGAAAAAACTAAACTACTTACTTTTGTAAATTATCTATAAGAAAGATAATTTTTTTTGTCTTTTAGAAGTTTTTAATTTTTTTTGAAAGTTTTAAATTTTTATAATTTTTATGGTTTTTTTTATATTTTTATATATAGGGGACACACAAACAACTACATATATCTACGAAAATTGTTAAAGAAAAAAGAACGCACTAGATTCACTAAATATAAACCACGTTGGCAAGACTGCCTTGATATCCTTCCGCGTTAGTAGAAAAAAAGGACTATATGCTAAAACAGAATATTTATACTATATTTGAAGAAAATAATTCTATGATTAGTTTTTAAAATTGTATATATTTTTGAAAAATAAATAAGAAAGTTCTGTAAATTATAGAACTTTTTCTTTTGCGCATGAATACATCACGTAAGAAAGGTGGGGTGGTCAATATAAATTCAGAACAAAATTTTGGTCAAATTTTAAAAAATAAGTATGGGGAAAAGGGGTGGTAATTCCAACTTTTAAATATTATTTCATTTTTTGAAATATCTATAAAGATTTTAAATATTTTTTGAGAATTTCAATATACCTTTCTCGTTTCTAACTCATATATTTTCAATTTCGTTAGTTTTTGTTTTCATTACTATTTATCATCTATTTCTCTACAAGGAAATAATATTTCCGGCCATTTTTTTGCTCTCAAAGGAGCCACAAGTTAAATAAAGCTTAATATTTTGAATATTCACGCTTATCATCCCTTTTCTCCTAGCCAATTAATTTTAAAATTTTATAATAAAAATAATTTATCCACTTGTATAGAAAAGTTTGTATAGTAAAACCGAGAAATATTTAATAAAGACATGATATTCTCTCAATAATATATTATTTTAATTTGTTATTCCTATTTAATCCATCAATCCATTTTAGATGTAGTACAAATTGTTATTTTGAGGATTTGTCATCATAACCTGGCAACATAAGTACGCTCCGTGATTATAAAATATATTATCATAAACTAAAATATTTGTAACACTTTTTAACAGATCAACTGTGGTCTGCTGAGGTAGTTTTTGATGATTTAAATCATAAGAAATATAAGTACATAAATTTTGTTAAATTTATACATAGATGGACAATTTAAATAACTATATGAAAATCAAATTTTGGGATTTATTTTTAAATAATTTTAAAATAAACAAGCGGGTTATAATAATAAAACTTTCTATTTAAAGTTAATTACTCTTTAATTGTGACTCCAACAATGAATCAAGAGACTTCTGCATCAGTTCTTGTGAAATGTTCTGAGGTATCAATGTTACAGATTAATGGGTGCCTTCAATATCATCTAACGTGTCTTATTAGTTGGGAGGTACCAGAAAATAATCTTAGCAACTCGAATATGGTGAATAAGGTGGGTGATATTAAGCACACATATTTATTTATTGTCCAAAATATCTTGCTCAACTTTCGTTCAGTAAGCAGGAATATTGCCATTAAGAATAAATTCACTAGTTTTGCATAATCAGTAATTTTTTATTGAATACTCTTTTATAAAATTCACCTAAATTATTTTAAATAATATATATCAAGAATTAACAGCTTGCCCTTCAGGGAGTATAATGCCCTTGCTGTCGTGAAAACACGCAAGACCACTTTTCCAGGGATATTTTCCAATAGGATAATGCTCGTGACCATACTACTGTTGTCATCCAATGTGCTCTATTGAATGTCAACATGTTTCTTTGCCTGCAAGATCACCAGATGTTTGCTGATTTAACTGATCAAGTGCAACCAACAGGTAACTCCATCTCAAAAAATGACACATGTAACTTTTACAACCCAAATGCCTGCGCGTTTGCATGCTTGCATCCTACAGCGTTATTAATGTGCCACCATTTTACTTTTGAAATTGCTTTTTTTCGAGAACTATTGTTTGATATTTTTATAAAATAAATGTGCTACCTAGAAGGATGTTTTTTCTCTATCTTAATGTCATTCTTTTTTTGTGTGTGTTGGAGGAATTTGTTTCTGTACATATATTGATTTGTATATGTTGAAAGAGAGATAGGTATATATAAAACTAGACGGGTGACCCGGGCTTCGCCCCGGGATTGACCCGTGTGCACATCTACCCGAGTGATATATATTTAGATAAGATTTTTTTAAATAATTGTTTGTTATTAGCATTATCTATTTGTTTGCATCAGCATAATTTAATCTAATCTTTGATAGAGGGCGCTGTTCGTGAGCTAAGTAGAATAATTTGAATATATAGTTTTAATAATTGATTTATATATCTTTTAAAATAGCCTATCGTCTTCCCCGTATTTTTAAACCTATGTATGGAAATCTTGGTTTGAATTAGTGAACTACTGCGAATTTGTATACCGGATATACAAACAAACAAACATACAAACATTGATTTTTATATATATAGAAGAAGATATAGTTGTAGTTTCTATTAGAAAAGAAATTCCTCAATATGTAAAATATTCATCATAAATTTATTATTGACCTTTACAATGCACCATAATGACCATAACTGAATTCAATGTAGTTTCTTACTATGTTTTGATTAGATATTGTAATGTTATGGCATTCGAGATCAATATATTGATTTCTAACTGCTATTATTGAATATTTAGTTTAGTGAATAAATAATAGTGGTTTACAAATATTAATAAGGTAAATAAATATAGATTAAAATATGATAAATATTGAACAATTTATATAACCCAAATAATTTTTATTCTTTTTTGAGTTATTTAGAGGGAAACAAGTATAATTTTATAAATAATGATGTGGAAAATGTTGAAAAAAGAGCAATATTTTATGCATTATACAAGTATACTTGTATAGTATATTTGTATGTTACAAAGAAATATTTAAGTTACTGACCTTTCCCAAAAAGATATTGGAGACAACTGAAAAATTAAAAGTCACCTTTTTTTTTCCTAAACTAAAACTCAGTGATTTAAATTCACAAAAATGGCAAAGGAGAAGTAAAATGAGACTATAGTAGAATTTGTGTCCGCTCTAAAATACTAGCAGTAAGCTCTGTATTTGCTGTTCTTGAAGATAGATTACGAGATGCATTGGTGTGGCATAATAAGTGAACAGATGTAGACTATTCTGTAAATTGGCAGCACGCTTCAGAAACAGCATTAGCACAAGACGCTGCAAGAACAAATGTGTCAGAAAAAAAGTGAGCAATATCGAGAAGAAATCAGTGCTATGGGAAAAATAAAAGAAAAATAAAAATCAAAGCAATAGCAGAAATACTTCAGATCCGGCAAAACTAAGAAGAAAATTTTTATATCAAGGAAAACAATATAAGCCAAGTTGAGAACACAAATAGGTCTCATAAGTATGTAAAAACGCGAGTAATCAAAATGCTAATTAACTGAGGAATATAAAATGGTATTGTTTCTTAAATAACATAAGAGTAAACATGGACAGAATCAACATAGAGAAGGAGACACAACAGTGCAGTGGGATAGACAGACGTTGCCATTTTTTGTAAGATATTGACAGAGAAGTAAAGGTAATTGGAAGAAATATAACCATGGAAATGCTCGTAGTGGAAGGTCCAGGTCTAAACCTTATAGGAAATACTCAAAAAAGTTACTGTAGTTAGAGTCTCTCTCGACCGAGGAGACAATTCTGGTTATTTATGATTGTCTCCTCACCAGTGGTAAGTTTTAACAGATACTACTGTAGTTAGAGCGCCTCTCTACAGAGGAAGTACTTATGGTCAGTCTTGACTGTCCCACCTCCAGTGGTAAGGTCTGAAAGATACTACTGTAGTTACAGTCTCTCTCGACAGAAGAGATAATTCTGGTTATTTCTGATTGCTCCTCCACCAGTGGTAACTTCTAACAGATACTATTGTAGTTAGAGCGCCTCTCTACAGAGGAAGCACTTATAGTCAGTCCTGACTGTCCTTCCACTCTAAAAAGCATGAAAATGTTCAATTGGACGATCTGATCTGTATGTTGTTCTCTTTCCGTTCATCCGTGATCTCCAGAAACCCAGAGAAGAATTGAATGTTTTTATTAAATGTATGGTGATTTACTAATTCAACCGAGAGAAAATCGTGGAATTTCTTGTATGCATATAACTTCCAGTGATCTTTCCCAATCAAATTCTTTAAAAATACCTTTTGGCGAGGTTCTCGAGTGGCTTCTCCCCTAAAAAAGTGCTATAAATTCAACTTAGAAGTGTCTGCGGAGTGCATGACTAGGATTAGAAGATGCAATGATGGAATTGTAGCTTCTCCAACGACTCTATCTGATTGTGATCTATCTGTAAAGTATAGTGCTTCATTTAAATAAACAGCGCGCCATCTATATAGGCGAAATAAAACTATTCAACGTGAATATTTATTTTTTTACAATATTAAAACAACTTCCTTTCCTTACTGAGATGAAAAAATATTAGAAGGACGAGCTTAGCCTTCCCAATATTTTTACATCCTAGTGAGGGCAGTAAAAATGTTTTTTTTTCAAAAGAAAAATTAGCACTGAGCAGTTCCACTCTTCTCAAATATAGCGCATGTCTAGTGTAGCAAAATATTGAGAGAACTTTTATTCTTCTATAATTTCATAACTCAAAAATATTGTTAAAAAGTTTTTATTATTATTATTATTAATTTGGCGTATGACCAAGTAGCGTCCATCTTTTAAATTTTGCCTCTTGATTTGATTCTCACCCGGCAACTCCAGAGAGAACACTCCGAATTCAAGAACTTTCACAATGCTCTAACCTTGTAAATATGTAAATACACTGTATATGTGAATAACCTGTACATATTATTCAATGTAAATAAGACTCCGTGGTAAATCAATGTAAAATATATATATATTTTTCAATTTACCCAGATTAATCTATTTATTAGCTTGATTGTCTTAATTAAGTTTTCCTGTATATAAATTTCATATTAACTTTATGTGATTAGCGTTAATAATAATAACAACAATGCTTATTACTGGTACTATTGCTGTTATTCCTGAATGTACTCTACATTTTACTCGGATTATCTGTATAAGACTGAAAGGTCTTAATAAAGCTTTTTGTAGTTGTATTAAACTGGTGAAGTGGTAGAGTTTCTAGGGTCTTTTTTTGGCATATTCGGCCAATCGGCCGGATTCATTACTCCTTCGTCAGGACGTTAAGAAATCGAAACCTTTTTCCTTTACTAATGAAGACCGTAGCCCCCCCGTGATTTACAGGTTGGTCTATTAGTCAGAATTTGTTTAAAATACCGTTGTGGCTTATTCTTTGATCTGAATTGACGCGATCTGTTCCAATAAAAGAATTGCTGATGGATTTAGTAAATCATTATAAATACACATTACACAAACAATGCCATTTTTTTTTTAATTTGACATATCGGACGCGATATCCCAGCTTAGGATACTTTTTAACAGTTTATATACAATTCGATAAACAAGACTAAAAACAAAATTAAAACTGAAAGGTTGGTTTTCTCAAACAGAAAAGAAAGTCTGAAATGAATTTACAAAAATTTTTGAATTTCATATAGGTGACTTTGTTATATACAAATTCACACATTTCTTCGATGGGATAAAAAAATTATTTCTGTAGCTGTGAAAGATTGGACATTCTATTAATAAATGTATTGAGTCTTGGTTTTATTTTCCACAGAAGCAGCTAGGATCATCTGTTGCCCCGATTTTCGCCAGAAATTCTCCAAAATTACCATGATGTTGTCTCACGTACAAGCATTTCGGATTTATAACTTCAGAATACTGGAATTTACTTTTGTTATTTGAACTCATTTGTAGATTGGATTCGGACAAGGATGAGTTTAAATGAAGTGATTTGATATTAAATGCAAATTAAAAACTAAACAATTAACATGTAGTCAAAATCCACGGAGATTTCAGTTTACTTTTGAGGGTGAAGATTGCTCTTGAGCCTAAGTGGCCGAAAATGACAGCTCAGATTACAAACTTTTTTTTAAACAAAATATATGAAAATCAACAGTCTCTATAATAATATGTCACTTAGTTTATATTCAATTAATGATTCAAATAACATTTGAACTTTAATAATTTTCCTTTTTTTTTTGTGGCTAGCATTTATTTATGCTACTGCAAATATTTAATACGTGGGTGAAGAAAAGCCAGAGCTATTGCACTGCAAATATTTCCTTTCCCTTATAGATTTTTCGAAAGATTTTTGTAAGTGAGTCTAGAGAAAGATTTGTCAGCTTTCTCCCTGTAAAAATACTACTACTAAGCGATTGATAAATAACCCTGACGTGCAGAATGCTACTGTAATGCCATTTGATATGATAAGATGGTTTAGAGAGAGAGAATTGCACAAAAAGGAAGGAAATATAAAAAAAATTAGTTGAAAAATTCTCTTAAGACAAAGTAGGAAGGATAATATGAGAAAGAGCGGTTGTGGCCGAAATGTAACACCGGAGATCAAATGACAGGAACTGACTCTCGGGTACGATAACCGTGTTACAAGGTGTACCAGCTGCTCCGTGATTGTGGACAAGTTATTTTGTGCTCCACAAGATTTCCAAGTAGCTCTATTTTCTTAATCCAATGTCTCAAGCCATATTTGGGTTGTTGAGATTTTGCGACGGCTTCTTGGGGATACAACACGATAACTTATCTACGAGGAATACAAGCTGATTCAATCTGGAGACAAAACTTAAGTCTTTGATGTCGCCGTTGTCTGTTTTTTTTTTTTTTTTTTTTGGAGACAGAGGCAATATTGTTCACACTTGGTTATCTCGTGTGTCTTCAATAAAGGTCACTGTGTATCAAATAGCTTTTATAATTATTGTCTGAATCCCGACATATATGCTAAAAGATACAACTTCCTTAAGTTTTTTCTATGAGTGTATATAAGAAATTAAGAGATTATATATACTAGCCGAATGACCCGGGCAACGCCCGGGGTTTACCCGATTAAATGCTTTTATTCAAATACTATTCGTTACAATTATAAATTGGCGCCGTGGATGTCATTCTTGTATAATATATAAATTAGTTTTTAAAATTGTAAAAAAAAAAAAAAAATGCATCGGCCGGGAATCGAACCCGGGGCGCCCGCGTGGCAGGCGAGCATTCTACCACTGAACCAAAAGCAAACGGTGACAGAATTAAGAACGCATGACGATGATAACTGTATATTATCCGTGACAGAGGCGGCCGATGAGGAAAGACGGTCGTGACTATATAAAGTAATAAAAGAGCGTACCTGTGGATCTATTAAAGAAAAAAAAATCAAAATATTGTTACGTCTTTTTTTATATAATTACTGATCGAATTTTAACTCAAATTAGGAGATTATGTTCCAAGTTTTACATGAAGTTCTATACGGTTATCCCAAAGTGCATCTGTGCGACGTCTTCTTGGATACAACCCAACAAGTGTTCCAAGGAATAGAAAATGCTACAATCAGCTAGGTTATGTAATGCCTTCTTCAGACGGAACAGCTGGAATGTTGGCTGGGAGATAAGATTGTGAGAGGAGCGCTAAAACAAATAAGACGGCCCTCCAGGAGAAAATAGATAAGAAATCGTCGATCGATTTGTCTCCAGAAACTTTCTATTTCTTATTTATTTCTATTTTGTCTCAGTTTACAGGTGTTACATTCGAGTCACCTTGTCCTGGCTATTTACACATGGCGAGTTGGTGGAGTAGAGGTGACAGACAGTAGCTGTTGGAGCTCCTAACTAAGCTTCAGGTCGTCGAAATCGAGGATTGCTATCTCCTTTATTTCAAAGAATATCTTGTATAGTTGGATTAGATGAATTTTGCGGTTGAAGGAATAATTTATTAACGGAAATTTGGTACATATCTTCTAGATAAGGTTAATATTTATTTATTAAGTCTATTTTTAAATAGATCGTGGATCAAAAATTTTCTTATTGACAGCCATACACAGGTTGTTACCAAAACATTTACACACACACACAAAAGCCTTTATTAAGACACACAGGTCTTACAGGGGATTCTCCTTGGGGTTACAAAACGGAGAAAGTGGGAAATAAAAATGGTGAAAGAATATATACATATGGTAAATATATGTTACCAAAACATTCTATTGCAGCGTGTCTAGAAAAGAGAATCAATGTTTACTTAATATGTGTTTCAAAACGAAAGTGTATCGTTAATTTGATCCAAATCGACACATTCTTCCAGACAAAGATCAGTCAAGTGATTTAATATATCGAGATCAACTTAGAATGATTGTTCATTCAACTTCAATGTAGCTGAGGTCATCATAAATGTAGTCCATGGTCAAAGAAGTGGCTGAAGACAACCATCGTGGTAGATCTTAGAATCAGTTATTGTCTTCAAAGTTAGAGAATTCCATTCTCCTCCTAACTGAATACTTTATAGACATATATCCAGGGAAATTATATAAACACATAATTTTCTAAATGTTTGTGGAGGCATTTATTTGTATATAGGTCTGGAAGGCGTCACTCACACAGTTTCAATTTCGAAATGTGTGCTGATTGGTCTGATAAAGGGGTTAATCTGCATATTTTGGTGTAGTCAAATTATTATAATTTTATAACGGGGTAATATAGAATTATATGTCCATAGTTACTTGAATACCATTTATAAGATTCAGCATATATAAGCAGAATACAGTATTAGAGCTCTAATACAGTCAAATACAGTATTAGAGCTCTAAAAAGCGGTAAGATAGATTAGATTAAAATTTTACACAAATAAATTTACTGGCAATGCGTTTCTTTTAAATATCATCAAATATTATCTCTACAGACCTTACTGCAATGGTATGAGTTATTGAATGAGAGGGCTTGGCTCATCAGTAGTGAACCCTCTCAGCGGTTTCGCCAAATTATTATAGTGTGTGTGAGCGAATAGAGATTAATTTGGCGAAACCGCTGAGAGGGTTCACTACTGATGAGCCAAGCCCTCTCATTCAATAACTCATACCATTGCAGTAAGGTCTGTAGAGATAATATTTGATGATATTAAAAAGAAACGCATTGCCAGTAAATTTATTTGTGTAAAATTTTAACGATAGATGGCAATAAAATTTAATTTACTAATAGATTAGATTAGCGAAACCCTCCCAAGGATGCTAAAAGCTTGTCTTATGTGTAAAAGAAACATTCGTGCTTTAATCCTTTCCTTTCTTATATAATACTATCAATATATTAATAAAATATCTTTTAGCCTTACTGTTATTGGCTGCGACTCTGTCTATCTTTAAAAACTGTAATAGTAATCTTGTCAGGGCGTCTGATACAATATTTCAATTCGGACCACTTTAGGAATTAGTCTTTACTAATTCAATTTTTGGAGCGATTGTTTATGACATTAAAGGAGGAAGAAATCCTAAAATCCAAGTTTCCATCTAAAGCCTCTTTGGAGATTTCAAGGCAATGACTGTCAAAAATCAACATTAAGATTCAACAGATGCGTGGGCACGTGCTTCAGTCTGCTTCCCCGCCGTTTTAAAGGCATTTAATACCTGATGGAGAAATTTTGATTTTCAAAATCCGCATAGTCCTTCACTGAACAGAGTGTCGGAACCTTTTTGGAGACAAATTTTCACAGTTACGATTTAAAAACCTTTGATTTAATTACACAAGTACTGGAACATTTTATTGTACAAAAACGGGATGAGTTCATAGCCAAATTTCGTATATACTACAGAATCCTTTCAATAAATTTTTGACTCCATAAATTTTTGTAAATGATTTTTAAAAGTTCTAAATAATTACAGTGTCATCGTAGGTGAGAAAGTAAAAACTCACAAAGACACTTATCAAACATATTTACAACTTAGAAACTCTTTTATATAACTATATATGATATATATTTCATAATAATCGTCACCTCCCCCCCCTTAACATCCTCATTTTTATTTATAGTCATAAAAGAGTTTTCAAGTTGTAAATATGTTTGAAAAGGCCTTTGTGAATTTTTACTTGCTCACCTACGATTATACTGTAATTATTTAGTACTTTTAAAAATCATTTACAGGGATTTCTTGAGTCGAAAATTTATTGTAAGGATTATATCTTCTTATATATATATATCTATATATATAAAAATCAATGTTTGTATGTTTGTTTGTTTGTATGTCCGGTATACAAATTCGCAGTAGTTCACTAATTCAAACCAAAATTTCCATACATAAGTAAAAAAATACGGGGAAGACGATAGGCTATTTTAAAAAATATATAAATCGATTATTAAAACTATATAGAACCCTTATGCTCAAAACTGGGCAACTCTGTGCTTCACTTCCATCAATAATTGACAATATGACCCAGAATAAGTATATTGCTACGGCGTTTTATGGTTTCCACAAGTCCATATCTCAGAAGAAGGCCAAGTGATACTCACTCCTCACTTTCTTACTGCTACTCTTTTTGTGTTGTTTTTCTTGTTTCCCTCTTTCTCTTTCTTTTTTTTTTCTTCTGTTTATATTGTTGTTTCCTTTGTTTCACTGCTTTGTTCTTATGCATACCTCTGGTGAATCCTGTATAGGGTCAGTGACCCTAAATAAAGGCTTTTTGTTGTTGCTGTTTGATAATGCTAATAACAAACAATTATAAAAAAAAAATCTCATCTAAATATATATCACTCGGGTAGATATGCATACGGGTCAATCCCGGGGCGATATAGTATAATATAAAGGATATATATATGAAAAAACAATAGAAAAAATAAAAAAATTAAGTGGGTCAGGTGTTGATATTAAAAATAAAGAAAGCATATCCTGACCAGGATATAGTTGCGGGAGGATGATATTCATGGTACCAAAAGTGGTCCCTTTCCTTTTAGAAATACACTAAATCAATAGATTTTGTTTATCGTCTCAGTATCAAATGTAATGGGGGCGATAAAGAATGAACCACACACACAACACCAGTATTGGGAATTTCAGATAAAAAGAGCTAACCTGTATTATGCATATTCTCCAAGAGTTTTTTTTTAAGAATACCTTCCTCGGGAGGTGTTGGCTGCAGCAGCCGAACAAAACAACCACATATTTTGGTTGGTCTACCAAACACCAAACGGTAGAGGAAGTCTCAAGGAAGGTGTTACGAAACCATCATATCCTGATCTACGGCAGTGGCGATTGTAGCGGCGAATGTAGTCGGTGTTTTTAAAAGAACCCTCTCAAAAGGCAACTACAGACAACTTATGTCAATTCAAGTTATTTTAATAAGCGCTATAATCAATCGTTTGTTTGTTCAGAGTCTATATAATTTCTTCAAATATCTCTCTCTATATTAATAAAAGTAGTTTCAATCTATCTTTCTGTGAAGTTAGAAGAAAATCACTTCTGTTATTGAATACTCTTCATTGTACTTTCTCTCTAAAAACAGTGTATGGACTTTAGAGTTGTGTAGGTATTTTCCTCTCTTTTTTGAGTATCTCCTGTGTTTTTTCGCCCCTCTCCCATAAGTTACGGAAATATGTATATAAAAAAGGATAGAAGGAGAGAAAATACCTATTATAACCTATGTATTTAATATTATATCAAAATAATTATATATATAGTTCTATATGTTCATAGTTATGTTATAGCTTTGTTAATCCGAGTTTATTTCACCCTTTTTACTCCTTTTTTCTGTATTTCACAGAAGATTCTGTATATAAGATTGAAAGGTCTTAATAAAGGTATTGGTTGATTGCTTGCTTGATAAAATAACCCTCTCTAGAATCATAAATAACCGGGATGTACTGGGGGAAATATGCTCAGAAAAAGATAGTTTTTCATGAATCTGCACGCTCTTCAATATAGAATATCCATAGAAGTTTTTACACAAACCGTGTTTGGTAATTTCTGTGCGTGTGATGCATCTATAATGGGAGTTTAAGAAGAGTTAGGCAACGCGTGTAATTGGAAATCAACATAGTGAACTGTACAGTAGAAAAAATCGCCTTTAGTATTAATTTGAAAAAAAAAAAAACTAGACAAACCAATTTTATGTTTTCCTGTATATAAAATTTACTATTAATATTAAAAATGATTAGCTTTTACTCTCTCTCTCTCTCTTTCATTTGCAGAGACTCCGTAGTAAACCCATGCATTAAAATAACAATTTGAAATTTCAAATTGTTATTTTAATGCATGGGTGAACTTGCCACTTAGAAAAATGAAGGAAGAGAAACGTAAAGATGACAAGGCAATTTATTTTGGACTAAAAAAAATTCCAACTCATTTACATGCAAGTACATAAAGGCATTGATAGAAAGATGCTGAATAATGAAATATGTAGAATAATAATTTGTTATGATTAATTTTAAAGTACTCCTATCTCCTTTCACGCTCCAGGAATCATCAAGAGAGACAATAGTTCCTTTCACGCTCCAGGAACCATCAAGAGAGACATAGCTCCTTTCACGCTCCAGGAACCATCAAGAGAGACATAGTTCCTTCCACGCTCCAGGAATCATCAATAGAGACCTAGCTCCTTCCACGCTCCAGGAATCATCAAGAGAGACATAGCTCCTTTCACGCTCCAGGAACCATCAAGAGAGACATAGTTCCTTCCACGCTCCAGGAATAATCAAAAGTGACATAGCTCCTTCCACGCTCCAGGAATCATCAAGAGAGACATAGCTCCTTCCACGCTCCAGGAACCACCAAGAGAGACATAGCTCCTTTCACGCTCCAGGAACCACCAAGAGAGACATAGTTCCTTCCACGCTCCAGGAACCACCAAGAGAGACATAGTTCCTTCCACGCTCCAGGAATCATCAAGATAGACATAGTTCCTTCCACGCTCCAGGAATCATCAAGAGAGACATAGCTCCTTTCACGCTCCAGGAATCATCAAGAGAGACATAGTTCCTTCCACGCTCTGGGAATCACCAAGAGAGGTTTATCTCCTTCCACGCTCCAGGAATCATCAAAAGTGACATAGCTCTTTCTACGCTCCAGGAATCATCAAGAGAGACATAGTTCCTTCCACGCTCCAGGAACCATCAAGAGAAACATAGCTCCTTCCACGCTCCAGGAATCATCAAGAGAGACATAGTTCCTTCCACGCTCCAGGAATCATCAAGAGAGACATAGCTCCTTCCACGCTCCAGGAATCATCAAGAGAGACATAGCGTCTTCCTTATTAGAGCTGTGACCCACCGCTTCAAATTTTGTTGCTACTAACGCGGATCTGGCTATATTTCGGTTAAGTTTTCTCTCTGCGTTTTAAAAAAATGGTCTCTAGTGATTTTACATTCTTTTTATTGCGGCGTGAAGAGCGACTTTATTGTCAAAGCATCTATAGAGACATCTTCTTGAAGGGAAGTCTTGACTTGGCAGAACGGTGGAATCCTGTAAATGTAGTTCACAGCACCTCGAGGTCTGATTGACAATCTTCAGTTTGTCTCCCCTATCCCACCTAGCACTCCCATCAAAATGTCATGTAGAAAAATTTGGGGAGACAAGCTTGACGATGACAATTTTTTTTAATCGAAACAATTATCAATTTATTAACTACTCCAATAACATATAGGAGATTTATTATATATATAAAACTCTAAAACCTATAAAGTGGTATAATTGTTACATTAATTGTATATATCTTTAATATACATAGTATAAATAGCAATATTTTGTTTAAAAGTTATATATCTACTATTTTGCTTTATGTTAACATTGACCTTAAATGTATATACACTGGTCCGCAAAATTAAAGGAACAACACATATTTAGGAAAAAGAAAAGTTATATTAAGGGATATATATCAAGTTTTGGTATATTCAGAAGCTTCCATGAATTAAGAGAGTATGTAAAACAGAAAAACTAATAAAGTTGTTCTCAATATGCAAAATACCACCGTCTACGTTGACTCCGCCTCCAGCACGTGCCTGAGTCTTTCTCAGAGGGTCCTAATTTTACGCTCCACTAGATTTTTATTGAAACTTTTTGTTTTTTTAAAGTTTTCATGGCTTATAGGCAACATTTATCACAAGAAAAAAAAAATGGCAAGCTATTGGAAGGATGGAAGCAGGCCAATCACAGGAAGAAGTAGCAAGATGGCTTGGAGTGACAAGAAACGTTGTCTCGAGGCTTTGGAAAAAATTTCAAACGACAGCTAATGTTGCCAGAACACCCGGACAAGGACGGCCAAGGGTCACAACGTTAAATCAAGACCGTTATTTGAGTCTCCTTGTGCGTCGCAATAGAAGAATGACAGCATCGCAACTACGAAGTGACCTTAATTCAGCTACAGGAGTCTTAGTATCAACTGGTACAATACGCAGAAGGCTTCACAAGAAGGGCCTCTATGCTCGACGACCCATAATTTGTGTGCCATTGACACCACCTCAAATGTCGCCTGGAATCCAGATGAATGGAGGCGTGTAATGTTCACTGATGAGTCCAGATTCTCTCTAAACAGCGATTCTCGTCGTGTCTTTGTCTGGAGAGAGGTAGGAACCAGAAATAATCACCGGAATATGGTTGAAAGGGATCCCTACAGAAGCCAAGGTTTTATGGTCTGGACTGGAATCTTCTTGGGCGGTCGCACAGCACTCCATATTTTTCGGCAAGGAACCCTGACTGGACAGAGGTATCGGGACGAGATCTTGGCAGCATATGTGATGCCTCAAGCATTGGAAATGGGAGAAATTTTTATTCTAATGGATGATAATGCCCGTCCACATAGGGCTGGTGTGGTCGACACTTTTCTCCAAAACCATGCAATTGCTCGGATGAATTGGCCAGCTCGAACCCCAGACCTAAATCCCATTGAGCATGTATGGGACAACCTAGGACGGCGGATCTCATCCCTCCAACCCCCTCCTAGAAACACTCATGAGCTAGAAACAGCCTTAACACAAGAGTGGGCGTTGATTCCACAGGAGCTGATAAACTCCCTAATTCTTAGTATGGGTCACCGATGTAGAGCCTGTCTATCAGTTAAAGGCGATCACACCCCATATTAACAACAATAGCCAAGATATTTATGCACTGACTGCAAGAAGATTATTGCTTTACCGTCTAACTTGCATAAAATACGTGTTAGAATTCTTTGATTTCGGGTATTCTAATCAATAATGGAATAATAAATTTGTGTATAAAATTTCATTGATAAATGTTCAATAAAATTTGAGATAAATGAAAAAAAATATGTTGTTCCTTTAATTTTGCGGACCAGTGTATATACATCTAGATTAGATTTGTGTAGTACTTCGATGGAGCACAAATCTAATTAACTTTAAATAAAATAAACACATCTAGGTAACCCAGGCTCCTCGAGTATATCTAAATATTAACAACAAATAAGAGAGACAACAATAGAAGTATGGCGAGTAATAAAATATCTAAATGTTATGAATATCATAAAGATAGAGGCTGCCTGGCCGGCATTCATAGTTCTTAAAATTAAAGATACTTCGGCCAGTAAATATTTTTATTATCTCGACGTTACGAAAAAAATCTTTTGCCAGGAGCAAATTAAAGCATTTGGTAAGGCGTTAAAAATTATTATTAAATCAAATACAATACTTTTTTACGCCTTACCAAATGTTTTAATTTTTATTTGCTCCTGACAAGGACAAAATATTTTTGTTGAAACATCGAGATAATAAAAAGATTAAATGGCCAAAGTATCTTTATTTTCAAGAAAGTAATGATTAATTAAATAATATTATGATGCAATATAATTTTGAATATTGGGTTGATATAATTGGGAAATATGAATTGCATGAAGGGAAGGAGGGGAAGAAGAAACGTGGGAAGTCTGGCCATCGAGACGGCTGGAAGTGTTCGAAGAATTCCAGTTAACCAAAAGAAGAAGGAAGGCGCCACACTTAAAAAATACATATTTACAAAGTTCTATAGCAATATAGTTTAACCTCCAGATAATCTTTTTATCAATCAAGCGATAAAAAAATGGATCAATTTTCAACGAATTATCATCATGGCGTTTGTTATCTATCTGAGAAAGTTTGTTTCCAGTGATAAGCAAACAAAAGACAATGTTCGTTGTGTAATTTGGGTAAATAGTCGCCCGCACAACAATGTCTGCAACAAGTTATCTCAATAGATTCTTGACGCCGTGAAGCGAGTCAACAAAAATCACTTGCCGATGTCGTTCTATAAAACAACAACAAAAAGCTTTATTAAGACCTCGGAGAATCTGTATAAGACTAAAAGGTCTTAATAAGAGAGAGATAATATGGTTAGTAGTCCGTAAAACCATTTTCTCTTTCTCTCTTTTATTAAGAACGTTTAGTCTTATATAGATTATCCGAATACAAATGTAGAGGGTACATGCAGGAAAAACAATAATAATACCATTAATAAGCATTGTTATCGTTATAATTTTTAAAGCTGATCACAATTAATGGTAATATGAAATTTATATACAACAACAACAGCTTTATTAGGACATTTCCGTCCTGTAAGGACATCATTTTCATGGAGAAAATTAATATACAGGAAAACTTGTGACAATCAAACTAATAAATAGATTGGGTATATTGGAGGAAAAGAAAATTCTTATGCGTGTCTGAAAATCAAACATCGCCCTATAGAATCTGTTATCCACTTTCTCTCCTGCGTTATGGTGACGTACTGAAAGCAAGGTGAGGCAGCCGTTGAAAGCGATCAAAAAATTGTTGAATAAAATCACCTACAACTGGTCTATGTATATTTCTGAAATGAATGGATTTATGCTTGTATTATACATAGTTTCTTCTTATTCCTACCTAACTTTGATACTTCTTCCTTTATTAGGTACCTACAAGAAAATCCTTTGTAAGACGGAGGGTGTGTCTAGACGAAAGAGACCTCCTCCGTACCATCAAGACACAATGCCTGCAGGAATGGAAATCTAATGCTGCACATGACTGGTACAGAGCAGGAGGGACAAGCACCGCTTCTGTCCTCCCAAGAGAACAAGAGTCTTTGATTTCCAGACTTAAGTCTGGTCATCTACGGACAATGACTTTCCAGAATGGTTTCAAGGTTTCCACACTATATACTAAGTGCAATTCTCAACCTGCAACCCCAAAACACATTATTGACTGTATTGACTCATCCATTGATGAGCTCTACTCATACCCGGCAGACACCATTAAAAGTCTCAAGCTTTACAAGCTTGATACCCTAATATGATTGAGTGGAGATAAGAGAGAAGAAGACGGAGGGTGTTTAAATAAAGTCTGTGAGGGTTATTGACCAAGACGATGTGCTGATATCATCAGACACAAAGATGCCGTCACCACCAATAAAAATAGAAAGGCTTTATTTAAACTCAATGAATCCTGAAGATTTCACATTTTAGCATTTCATTCTAATCAATCAGTAAATATGCAATTTGGTGTTTCGAAAAGCTTTACCTTAGTTTGTGAAAGGCAAAGAATTTTCACTACATGAGGCGCGCTCTTTTAATTAAAATTTGAAGATACAGAAAAAAAAAAACATCATTTTTTTTTCTTGTGCCATACACATCAATTTAAGAACGATAAATATACGTTTTTATTTTGACATAAATCTGATGCCATATGTTACGTGTGACCTATGTATTTTGTGTTTTGTTCTTGGATTTTAAGCTGGATTTTTTATAAAATCTACAAAAATTCAAAAGTTTTTCAATCACCATATTTCCATTTCCTTCAATGAAGGAACGCCCGAATAGTCAGAATGAACAATATAACATTTAAAGCGTTTTGGTAGATAAAACTGGTAAAAATTCTGAAAGGGGTCTCCACTGATGATCCAAGCGCCTTTCCAATCTTCATTTCAATGTTCATTCAATGAATCATTGCCATTTATAAATATTTAGTTGATTACTCTACTAATGTTTCAAACTCCTTACACTGACTAAACCTACACTCATGGACAAAACTTGAGGAAGTTGAACCTTTTAACATGTATATCGGGATTCAGACAATAACTCTGAAATATATTTGATACACAGTGACCTTTAATGAAAACACGAGATAACACACCAGGTGTAAACAAAATTACTTCTGTCTCCTTAAAAAAAAAAAATCATAAAACCGGCGACATCAAAGACTTTCTATTTCCTCAAGAATTGTTTATGAGTGTATATTTCATAATTATATATATCTTAGAAATAGTAAACAATGCCATAAATTTGATGTTAATAGAGTGGTTTAGTTCTCGCTTGTAACATGATAGTTGGCGACTTCGGTAAGTTCCAGGGTTACGCACAGTTGTTCATTTGTTTGTTATCCAGCCTATTTTACATATATTTTGATTTTACTTTGGATTCATTCGATATTTGAAATCCATCTTTGTTTTATATTGCTGGGACTGGGATCTATCTTCTCTGGTGATTCAACATAGAAATAAAAGTAAAACACTTGATGAACTGGTTCACTAAGGCAAACAAGATAGACTCCACAGGACAGCCCGGCAAGTTAGCAATACTCTCCTGAGCTAACTATTTGTAACTATTCTCTGATGTTTCTTCAGGCTCTGTTTAATTCCGGCATGTGAGCCACATCTTCCAACAACGCTCTTCTTCAACAGCTAGATAGCATCACTTTGTTTCAGGACGGAACCAAGTGTAAATAGATTTTTTTTCTGTTATCCACCCGTTTTCTTCTCTAAGCCAGCTTATGCAGCAGACCATGTTCTTCGAATGTCAATAACACGCCATTTATATATAATGAATGAAGACATTAAGACGCGAATCTTTCTTTTCACAAATAAATATTTGTTACGGAAGAGCATTGCTCGATGCAAATATTTAAATGTAATTCTACTGTCTTAAAAGCTTATGTCAATAGTTTGCTTAAATACCATTTCTAAGATTCTACCTTTCAGTGTAGCATATAAAAGCAGAATGATCCAATACAGTATTAGAGCTCTAAAGAAGCGGTCTGGTAGATTAAATTGGCGAAACCTCTGGGAGGGTTCACCACTGATGAGCCAAGACCTCCCAATATTTTTTTCATCGCAGTAAGGGCAGTAGAATTTTGATTTATTTGTGAAAGAAACATTCGTGTCTTTTCATTTGTTATATATAGGAGAGTGTGTTTCTTGAAATTACACACTTTTGAGATTAAATAAAATATTATTCCAATTATTTGATTAAAAGTTGAGGTAGGGGGTTGAGTAGGGAGTAGTTGAGGGGGAGTCGGTGGAAGGATGGTCTAAACCATTGGTTTTCAACCGCTACGACCCGGGTTCGAATCCTACATTGGGCACTTTTACTGATTTAAAAAAATGCTTCAATGACCCCCTCTTATGTTTAAATCTCGTATGTAACTGCATTACGAGATAATTGCTCAGGGATGATGCAGAAATGGTTCATTGAATACGTATATGGTGAATTGCTATTTTAAAATAAAATTACCTAAACAAACTTTTTTTAAAGTCAAAAATTACCTTTCTTTTTCAAATCCAATTAATGAATTGTTAAATGGAAATGTGTAAGCTATTGTTTAAAAAATACTCCATTGTTGAAAGCAAATAAAGATCTTGTCTTACACTGTTGGCGTGAAATATGTTAATATACAGAACTTACTTCTTTTTTGCCGATACTCGCCGCTCTGGATTCTCTGCCACAACAGACAGCATCTCTGTAGTCCATCATATTGTAAAACATAATTATAGACCAAAGTACACTCATGAACACACACACAGAACTTAAGGAATTTATACCTTTTAGAATGTACGTATATCAGGATTCAGACAATAACTCTGAAAACTATTTGATACACAGTGGCCTTTATTGAAGACACATGAGATAACCAAGTGTGAACAAAATGTGAACAAAAGACTTTCCTCTTCCTTAAATTTGGTCCATGAGTGTATAATCACACTGGTCCAATAATCATTCTGTATTGTAATCTCACCAAGATCCTAACTGGGAGTTATTCCCAAAAGGTGTTCTAAGTTTACTTTCTTCTTTATTCAGGAAGAACTTGGGTCGTCGAGAGTACGGCACCCATAACTTTCCATTAACCCTCGTTGGGAAGCGAAATGTGGCAAAGAACAATGATTTTTCTTTATAGACTGCTATGCTAGATGCATCTATTCATTAAAATCGAATATTACATTGAAAATTCGACCCGAAATTAAGAAAAATGTTTCAATCCTACCTCCCATATACTCCTATTTCTATCAATTCCACCCCACTGTTAAGCTTAATTAACAAAAAGGACACTGGCATCTTGTACGTGCTCCACGTCAAATTGCCCTATATTTAAATACATGTGGGATACTTACCAGTCGCAATCCCCTACCCACTACCATGGCCTGCACCATAGGTGTACTTAGAATGACAAATAAATAACAACAATATAGTTTGTCAATAAGAAGAGCGCCAGTATTTTAGGTTTAGTGCTTGTTGACGGCCCTTCCTGACCAGTTCAGCATGTACTGGTGAATTGACGAACAAGAGTGTTTAAAACATTAGCCAAATTCGACAAAGCTATTCTAGAATATAGCTGAACCTATACTCTAAAGTACACATACCTATTGGCCGTGAAAGTGGATTATTTTGTTCTACAAGTGAATTTTAGATTGACCATTTCATAGATTTTTTAGATGGAGTTTTTATTTTTTTGATTTTAAAATATAGGTATTATTAGTATTTTTAGGATTATACCCCTTTTCTAAGTACAGAAATCGAAAATTTGGAGAAGATTTTGTGATCTTTAGAATCGTCCTCCAATCATAGACCTTATTTGTTGAAATCGGTTAAATAACTTGGGATGTAGGCTATGTATTAAATGTCTATTTGCTCGCCATAAAACTGAAGACATTTCTAATGTTGATATCAACATTGTTTAAAAAAACAATTTACTGGCGAGATGTTTTAAGATATGTCAAAGGGTGGGCTTGCTAAATGCGTTTAGCGCTAGGATTCCAGCTCAAACGCTCCCGATATACCGCGGACCTCTCTACCGATGTATGTTGTTACAGGTTGGCCTTGGTTGTCGGCTGGAACGCTCCTAGTGACCAACGTGCCATTGCCTTGGCGTCCAAGATTTTCTCAATAGAATTTGTCTCAGCGATTCTTTGTTAACATACCCTAAGCAAAATTTAAACTTATTTTTCTTCTATTTGAAATTTCTCACTCTGATACACATCATCTGTATTGTTTCTATTAAATGTAAATAGCTTTACTTATTATTTTCCTTTGCAGATCCCCGTGACGAATATCATATAAAGATAATACGTATTAATAAAGGCTTTGTGTGTGTATTTGTGATAAAGCATTGAATTGCTACCATTAAATGTTGGGCTAGACCACCATTCTTGCATTAAGCATGACTTCTTCTCTATGCGTTCCACTGCCGCCATTTTTAAAATCCTCTCCAATGTGGTACTCGGAAACGTTGTAAAACAAATTTTGAAGGTTCACCAAAATTTGCATATATTTTTTTCTTTAGTCCCATGCTTGTTGGAATGGTTATATCCATATTTACTCCGGCATAGAGAGAAATAACCCGGGTTCCTGAGATCACCAACACTACCCGAGCAGAGTATAAGAAAGTTCTAGTTATGGAGAGAGAGCTATAATTACATGTAAATTACTTTTACTTCTTTGTTCAATTCCTTTATAGACTACATTGGTTAATCCACGTATAAGACTGTGTGTTTTAATAAAAGCCTTTGTATATTGTTATGTTTCGAATAGAATTTTATTTATACTTTTGAAGTATGTATCTCTACTTTTTTCCTTTGTTGTTTTGTTTATTTTTTTAAAAAAGAATGATCAGATTGTATGATCTCAAAGTGGCCAATGTGTGTGGCCACAATGATCTTATTTCATATCAACCATGGACCCTTGCCTGAGTACTATGATCAGATTGTATGATCTCAAAGTGACCAATGTGTGTGGCCACAATGATCTTATTTCATATCAACCTTGGACCCTTGCCGGAGTACTATGATCAGATTGTATGATCTCAAAGTGACCAATGTGTGTGGCCACAATGATCTTATTTCATATCAACCTTGGACCCTTGCCTGAGTACTATGATCAGATTGTATGATCTCAAAGTGACCAATGTGTGTGGCCATAATGATCTTATTACATATCAACCTTGGACCCTTGACTGAGTACTATGATCAGATTGTATGATCTCAAAGTGACCAATGTGTGTGGCCATAATGATCTTATTACATATCAACCTTGGACCCTTGACTGAGTACTATGATCAGATTGTATGATCTCAAAG
The DNA here is from genome assembly GCA_030710605.1 of Cordylochernes scorpioides. Taxonomy (NCBI): domain Eukaryota; kingdom Metazoa; phylum Arthropoda; class Arachnida; order Pseudoscorpiones; family Chernetidae; genus Cordylochernes; species Cordylochernes scorpioides. Next base: position 19,483,708 of record CP092879.1, on the reverse strand, counting down.
TGGCCAATGTGTGTCGCAATTAGAACGTCGCTAAACAAGGAGAGCCTTAGAAAGACTGCCAGACCATTCCCGATATATCACAGGACAAGGAGGTCTTAGAAAGACTGCAACTCCCGGGCATTTGAAG
>CP092879.1:19457913-19473627 GCA_030710605.1 Cordylochernes scorpioides | reverse complement strand
CCCAGAGAAATCATCACGGACCGAGGACGAGTATTCCAATCCAAGTTGATTGCAGAACTCACTAATCAATGCTCGTCGATACATCGGTTCACGACAGCGCATCATCCCCAGACGAATGGACTGACAGAGAGGTTAAACAAAACCCTAGCCAACATGATGGCTATGTATGTAAGTGTTGAACAGAAGGACTGTGACGTAATCCTGCCCTACGTCACGTTCGCCTACAACACCGCAAAACAAGGTGTTCCAGGTGCCGTGGCCAAGGACATCGTAGGGCCAACTGCCCCACGCTTGCAGGGCGAACCACCGCTCCTGGACCGGCCACACCAACCTCTCTCACCAGCGTCCCACCAGCGACTGCGCCCAGGCTGCCTCAGCAGCCATCTGCCCAGCCTCCACCTCCGGCGTCCCCCAGTTCAACCATGGAGGTCTCCGACGTGCCCCCTGCGAGCCGAGCTGCGCCCCTTCCACCTGCTGCACTCCGGGCATCACCACCAGCGCCTTCGGCCTTACCTGCGGAGGATGCGCCTCCTGCCCCTCCACCAGTGACCCCTGCTCTGTCCCTGCGAACACCTGGGAGTCGCGAGCCTGCGGCCTCAACACCGGACGTGGAGATGTCCATCGTGGAGGAGTTCTCTGCGTCCTCCACGTCATCGGCAAAGAACGCAACAAGAGTCGACCTCGATGCGTTCATCGAGAAGCACCCCAGCGTGTCCTTCGCTGGGACGGACGCCCTTGGTCTTGGGCGGGAGGAGGTCTTAGACCTCCTCTCCTCGAGGACCAAGGCGCAGAGGAAAGGACCCCTCCTGTCGCCGCCGCAGTGCGACGCCTTCGCCCGCCTGATCGGGCAAATCTTGGATCTGAGGCCCGGAGCAGCCAGCAACCTTTACAAAGTCCTCGGACAGGTCAAAGCTGAGCTGAGGACAACACCAACTGCAGTGTCTCCAACACCCCCACTGCCTGCGCCTCGGCCTGCCGAGCCAACACCGCCCGCACCCCTTGGGAAAATGACAACACCGGCCATGGCGACATCTCCACCTCCTCTGTTTCAATTGGAGGAGGATCTGACGTCGAAGCGCTGGGAAGAAGCAGCTGATATAATATATAAATTGTGCAATGAACGCTACTCGGGGCCCTTGACTGATTTGGAAATCACAGAGGGTGACATCACGGATGCGGTCATATACCCCGAGGACAGGGAGCCTCTCCTCAGGACCTGCTCCACCCAGAAGAAAAACCTTATCACCGAAATCATCAGTGCTGCAATTGAGCGCGCTCGGGACTCAGATCCCTTTGTACGTGAGGGCTTGTACGCGCTCAGGAGGATGTTACTCTCCTGATGGAGTCCAGACTACCCTTGGCAGGGGCACCTCCTGATGGGAATATTTAAATTGTAACTCTCCGGAGTGTAACAATTGACTGAGCTGTCAATAAATATGTTTTTCATTTCATTTTACTCTTTTCCCAAATCCGCATGAAGATCTCCAAGAGGAATACAGTCAGAAGATTGCCTTGCGAGTCGAAGAGACTAGGCAGCTGGCAAGATTAGAAACCTTGAAAGCTCAAGAAAAGGACAAGGCCAGATATGATTCAAAGCACGAGGCAATGGATTACAATGTCGGTGACCTGGTATGGATTTTCATCCCAATAAGAAAGGTGGAACTCTCAGAAAAATTTATGAAAAGGTACTTCGGGCCATATAAGATTACTCGGAAACTCTCTGACGTGACCTTCGAAGTTGAACCTGTGGACCAACCAACCAGGAGACGCCAAACAAGAGACCTGGTCCATGTACTGAGAATGAAGCCCTACCATGACCCTGAGGACCAAGCTGATCTGTTCAAGTGATAATTACAGCGGGACGCTGTTCATCTAGGAAGGGGCCAATGTCACTGAATAATTATTTTAAATATTCTGTTGTTTATCATCATAACCCCTTACCCCTTACCATGCTTGTAAATTACCACTTGAAAAATCCTTTGACACATTTTTGCAATATATAAGTTTAAATAATTAATAAATTATTTTAATTAAGCTTTTGGAATACTTGTCTTCTCTACCGTGACAATATTGTCAAATTTATATATATTATATATATAGGTCACCTCTCCGTCAAGACTAGACGCCATCTAGTGATGGTCGCGCAAACTAGCGGCCTCGGGTCAGTGACAAAGCCACAATCCCAGCTTTGGCAAATTGAGAAGCATCCACCAGGTGACCATTGTTTCAGGTTAATGGCCCTCGTCAGTCTAGAACGGGCATTATTCCATAGATCCATGAGATTCCATTTGGTTCCTTGTGAATCTCATGGAATAAAGCCCACTCTGGACTGACGAGGGCCATTAACCTGAAACCACGGTCTCCAGGTGGGTACTTCTCAGTTTGCCAAAGCTGGTGTTGTGGCTTTGTCACCGACCTGAGTCCGTTAGTTTGCAGACAGTCAATATATGGCGTCTGATTTTGGCGTTTATTTTGACGAAATTCGCATTGACGGTCAATAGATCGCATCTAGTTTTTTACGTCTATTTTGACAGGAGAAGTGACCTTTATTTTTATAGATCAATATCCTCCCGGCAAAATTTCCATCTATATCTACCATATATTTAATTTTCTGCTCCAATCATGTTAAGTTGTGCTGGTATACCATTGTCACCTCAACCTTCTCTCCCATATCTTTTATAATATTTTTCGAGAGGAAGATACATTCAGATACGAAAAAGGGCTACTCCTGTTTGAAAATGCACAAAAACAATGTTTTCTCTTTATTGTTGAAAGTTGAAACATTTTAGCACAACTCTTCTCCAATTTTTACTCTATAGGTGCAACTATTAGGGGTCACCCTTATTGAGCCATGCTGTTATATATATGTGATATCTTGGGACCTCTGGGACCAGTGTTACCTGATGCTAGACGAACCTCGATGTCAACTCTACCGTGCAGTCGTGGTGGAAGGCGACACAGCTGGGCCAAAGGTGAAATAAACAAACAGAGATTCCACTAAAAGCGTCTGACGTCAAGAAGGAATGGGATGAGGAGAGAGGGAGATCTTAAGAGCAAGTGTTACCGTTGGAATCCAAGCGAACTGACAATTCTAGGTCCTTGGTTTAACACCACGACCTTGCTTCTTTCTGATTGGCTGACCTATTTAGGTGATTCTTTCCTAATTGGTGGGACTTTTTCACGTGGCCGTAGGCTATTGGTTGACCTACTTAGGTGATGTCTTCTGGCGGCTTTCTTTGATAGAAAATACGTCCGGTCTTGTTCCGGAAATTGGGCGTCACTCTTAGCTTTTATGACTTCTACGTTACCAGATACGTCTTGCCTTGCCAGGAAGTATTGACTGTACAAGTTATTTATATTTGTGCTGGTTTGAGGCCTCTTTTGCTAGGCCTTGCTTCGACTTCTGTCCTAAGCCTGATTAGTTTTAACCTTAACTTTCTCCTGTCAGTCTCCATTCCTTCTATCTGTACAGTTGCAATACTTTATTAGATTCTTATGCGGTACAGATTGATGTTAGTTGAGGTTTTCTATGTGCAGTACATAAGAAGTTATATACAGTCATGGGGTGGAACATGTGGTAGTGGATATCTAGACTATTTACAACAATTCCATGGTCTTAAATCATCACATATATATATATATATATATATATTCAAGTTTAATTAATTAATTGTTCCCACAGAGTATATGTGTAAGATCACAAGTAAATAGGCGCTAACTAGGAAGATAAGTTTCTCTTTGTTTACAATGTTATAAGTTTCACTTTTATTTTGTTTTCTCTCTTGTAAATCGATAACGATAATGTTTGGTTAATCTTTTCGGAATCAGTATCTTTAAAAAGTCTAAGCAAAATCAACACATGCACTCCTATTATCGCTATAATAGATGTAATAGATCGCTGTAATTCTGCATGAATAGTTTTTATAGAAATAATAACCAAATTTTTGCTACAATTTTCAACGTTGGGGGAATGTTATGAAGTTAGTTTAACTGTTGATAATGATGATGTTTGGTTTCCAGAAGCTCCATGTTCCCAAGATTTCACACTGCGGTCGTATTGAAACTGGTTCCTTGCCCAAACTGGAGTAAAGTGATGTGGAAATTATAATGCGACTAGCCGAATGGCCCGGGCAACGCCCGTGTTTTACCCGATTGAATGTTTTGATTCAAATACTATTCGTTACAATTATAAATTGGCGCCTTAAATAAATGCATATATTAGTTAATAATTATAGCCTATGTGCTTTATCTGTCTATGTACTGTTGGCTTCCGTAGGCGTCTCTTACTGGGAAAAAGAAAGAGAGGATTCCATTTAGTTATTAACTAATATATGCATTTATTTAAGGAGCGACCCGCTCCAACACAATAGTTACAAAAACCAAAAAGCGAGTGGGGGGGGGGCAAAGTCAAAAAACAAAGTGTCTCGCGTAGTGGTGGCGCCATCATAGCCACGTGATCGTAGCCAACCAATAGGAGAGCGCCATTCCAAAAAAAAAGCAAACGGTGACAGAGATGAAGAATTGACGACGCATGACGCTCGTAACTGTATATAGAATAACATGCCATCCATATGTAAGAAATGGGAGCATTAAAGCACGAATGTTCCCCTAAATATAAATTTAAAAATTCTACAGTTCTTAATGCATTGATGAGAAAATATTGGGAGGGCTTGTCTCATCATTGGTGAACCCTCCCAGCGGTTTCGTCAATTTAATCTACCAGACCGCTTCTTAGCGCTCTAATACTGTATTGGACGATTCTGCTTTTATATGATGCAATCTTATAAATGGTTTTCAAGTAAACTATGGACATTAGCTTTTAGGACAGCCGAATTACATATAAATATTTGCATAGAGCAATGCTCTTCCGCAAACAATAAATACAAGGCCAGTTAGGCATAATTATTTATAAGGCGATAGTATAAATGTGTTATATATATTTAGGGGAAGCATTCATGCTTTAATTCTTCCATTTCTTATGATATAGAAATGTGTGAGTACATGTTCTGCGCGCACATGTGTTTTTCCCAAGTTATTTCTACCACCTCACTATGATGTAATACTGATACACCTGGCCATCAGATGGCAGATTTTGTAGAGGTTTTCGTGATTCCTGGAGTCTTGTACAAAATGTCGTTACTCGCTGCCGTAGTAAAACATACTGTCAGGACATGACTTGTGTAGCTGACCTATATACACACACACACAAAGCCTTTATTAAGACGTTAGTCTTATACAGATTCTCCATACAAGGTGCAATAACAGGAAAAGAGCAGCACAGGAAACCAGTAGTTCCGCAACTAAATACAATTATTAGTAATAAGGAAAAGTAAGATTTAATATGAAAGGTCGACGCCATCGCCTCAAGTCTTCAATTCCATAAGCGCGGAGCAGAAATAGGGACTAAGTTATTTAGTTCGCCATAAATATCGCATCCAGACACAAAAAGGAGGGTGTAGCTGACCTATATATTGTTCAGTAAAATTATATTCTGATGGCTATTTGATGTTAGTTTCAAATTGTGTGTAATAAAGAAGTCAGTGGTCAAAACCCTCGATTCCCGACAGCCATGAACCGGGATTGAATCCCGCATTGAACACTTTATTTTATTATGTGAATAACCTTCACGTATTATTCATTAAAAATAAAGAAGGCATATCCTGAACAGGAGCACATGTGCTTTATAGATAGCAGAGCACCATCTAGTGGAACAGAAATCAACCAAACGTTGATTTAGCCTGTTCCCTGATATTTGGCCAACCCATTTTCTTGATAAACCAAGAAAAGCCATCCACGAAGGCGTTTCGAGCAATTAGCCCTCGTCAGCATTATTCATTGTTGTAAATAACATAAGATAGGTTGCTCTTTTTGAGCGAAACCTAGTAAAGTTATTTTGGAACCGAAGTGTATGTAAAAAAAAAATAAAAGCATCGGTGGCCGGCTATGAACCGGGATCGAATCCCATATTAGACACTTTTTTTAACATGTGAAGAACCTGCACATATCGTAAAGATAGAGGCTGCCTGGCCGGCATTCATATTTCTTGAAAATAAAGATACTTCGGCCAATTTAGAAAGAGGGAATCATATATCGCCGCAACTCTTTTTTATTAACGTGATTAAGGAAGCTTTCGGGCAAGCCCTTCTTCAGCTAACTATAGTGTACAAACAAGGAGAGATTATATATCGTTTTTAATATAAAATAAAAGAAAAGAAAAATTACCACGCCCCTATCTACTATAGTTAGCTGAAGAAGGGCTTGCCCGAAAGCTTCCTTAATCACGTTAATAAAAAAGAGTTGCGGCGATATATGATTCCCTCTTTCTAATTTGTCGAAATCCGCAAACCGTTTACCATGAATACTTCGGCCAGTAAATATTTTTATTACCTCCTTTCTCTAACTCAAATTTGGCTTTTTGTTGTCCTTGATATAAAAAGATTTACCGGCCTAAGTAACTTTATTTTCACGAAACCCGTACATATTATTCATTGTAAATAACATACGCTAGGTTGCTCTTTTTGAGCGGTACCTAATAAAGTTATTTTTGGAACTGGAAAGTGTGTGTGTATTGTGAGAATGAAGATAACAAAACTTGACCCACAATAGGAACGACGGTGGTATAATCTATAAAATATGCCGCATTGATGATTTTAAAACTAAAGAAAAATAGAATCAATGTGGGAACATAAAGAAAGAGCATCCTATTGCTCAAATGAAGGTTACTGATAGCTTACTGCCATCTATCAGAAGCATTTTGGCCTAAAATACTAGAGAAACGAAAGAAATCCTTTACCTCACAATTTTCTAATTTTGATAATATCCTGCTCCAGATGATTATTCAACTTACCCTTCGCTTGATTTATAAAGAAGGCTGTAGAGCAGTGATTCTCAACCTTTTTTTTTTGTTGCGGCATTATTTTAAAGATTTGAAAATTTGGCGGCACAATTTTAGAATTTCGCGGCACACTTTTGCTAACTTGAATGCAAGAAAATTCAAATTATGTATCAATATTTCTATGCAAAATATAAGTAATATACATCTCTAACATTCAATTTGCTAATTTCGTTATTTTAAAAAGTAAAAAAATGAAAAAGAAAAAAAGAAAAACCAATACAACCGTGAACATAATCATATGACTAAAATTCGGCGGCACATTTTTAGAATTTCGCGGCACACAAAATTACCGCGGCACAGTGGTTGAGAATCACTGCTGTAGAGACTTTCCTTGGTGGATCTTCAGCCTGCACCACGTTGACGAAGGCCAATAGCCCGAAACGCGTACGTGGTTGGCTTTTCTTGTTAATTAAAAAAAGGTTTATTGGACAATTTTTTAAATTAATAAAATAAACGTTCAGTTGGTAACTTTTTTTCTATAGATGGCTGAAAGCCAACGGCAATACTTAACTACACGATCAAGAGATTTTATGTAAGTTTTGTATTTGGGAAGAGATTCAACTTTTAGGTTCTCGAGAGAAACATGCAAAGTTTAAACAGCTTGTGTAAACTTGTATAAACAGCTTGTGTAAACTTGTATAAACAGCTTGTGTAAACTTGTATAAACAGCTTGTGTAAACTTGTATAAACAGCTTGTGTAAACTTGTATAAACAGCTTGTGTAAACTTGTATAAACAGCTTGTGTAAACTTGTATAAACAGCTTGTGTAAACTTGTATAAACAGCTTGTGTAAACTTGTATAAACAGCTTGTGTAAACTTGTATAAACAGCTTGTGTAAACTTGTATAAACAGCTTGTGTAAACTTGTATAAACAGCTTGTGTAAACTTGTATAAACAGCTTGTCTTATGCATACCTCTGGTGAATCCTGTATAGGGTCAGTGACCCTAAATAAAGGCTTTTTTGTTGTTGTTGTTGTTGTATAAACAGCTTGTGTAAACTTGTATAAACAGCTTGTGTAAACTTGTATAAACAGCTTGTGTAAACTTGTATAAACAGCTTGTGTAAACTTGTATAAACAGCTTGTGTAAACTTGTATAAACAGCTTGTGTAAACTTGTATAAACAGCTTGTGTAAACTTGTATAAACAGCTTGTGTAAACTTGTATAGACAGCTTGTGTAAACTTGTATAAACAGCTTGTGTAAACTTGTATAAACAGCTTGTGTAAACTTGTATAAACAGCTTGTGTAAACATGTATAAACAGCTTGTGTAAACTTGTATAAACAGCTTGTGTAAACTTGTATAAACAGCTTTTGTTGTTGTTGTTGCTAACAAAATATGAACGAACATGTCTTCAACAGACTTCAAACTTTAGCTGCCTTAAACTTTAAACCAATTTGTGACTTTACTGTATTTCGGAATATCAAAGTAGAATCCTAAATGTTAAACCTGACAGAATATATCAATTCTTGATGCAAACTCAAAGATAGCATTTAGACATGTATAAATGATTAAAAGTGACCTTTTTAATTGTTAATTAACTAAAAATTACACAAACACACCACACACACACAGATATATATAATTACAATTTATATAAATAAATACAATGATACAACAATTTTAAAATTTTATTAACCGAGTTAAATAAATTTATTAATATCACAGGAAATATTCTTGCATCGAATACGAATAATGAGTGACAAAGCTGTTAAATATGAGATTTAATGTTGATCTAATCTTTTTTCAAGGTCTTCCAAGCGGTTTTGCAGCTGTGTAGCCAACCTGATTCCTTCTTGAGCTTCCATGGACGATGCCTTTAGCTGTAATATTTCATTTTCTCTGCGCTTAGACAGGATGTCAGCATCTGTCTGTAGCTGGAACATGGCAAGCCGGAGTTGTCGCAGCTCTTGACGCAGGTGACGGCGGTCTGGGATGGTCATCTCCCCACTGAAACAGAGAGTTCATCAAACTGATGGTAGAGGAAGAAGGAAAGAGAAACTCGTGAGAATTTGTGTTTATTCAAAATAAACAAAGATTTTAAATTCCAATGATACCTCCCTGTCAACGACTCAACTGATAAGCAAACTACCACCTCTCTCAGTGATCACTTTTGTAAGATCAATGAAATGTACACCAACCTCTAAAAAAGAGTCGGTGAACGAGTGGTTAAAACCCTCTATTCCCGACAGCCATGAACCGGGATAGAATCCTTTATTGTACTTTTTTCTGTGAAGAACCTGTTAATATATATATATATTGCTTATCCCTAGTACACGTGGTACATGCCATGATAGTCATGGTGGGTAGAAGTAGACGACTGCTTTTACTGTAAGTGCACCACATGTCTACCCATGTGAAAAGCAGTTCGACTTTGCACTTACAAATGTGCCAGAGCCCCTTTTGGTTACTTGCACCCGCTGGGGTTGGACTTTTGCAAGAATCGGGGAAAATTGGAGCTTTTCTTTTTCAAATCAGAAAAAAAGTGCCCAATGCGGGAATCGAACCCGGGTCGTAGCGGTCGAAAACCAATGGTTTAGACCATTCTTCCACAGAACCCCTTTTCATTTTAAATAACATAAACTAGGTTGCTCTTTTTGAGCAGTACCTAATAAAGTTATTTTGGAACAGGACACAAACCTCCAATAGGAGACCACCTCCAGGAGAGACTGAGGGTAAATACATGTCTGAAGGCATTAGAGATTCTAGCGTATACAGAGAAATCTCCCATGAGAGGCCGTCTAAAAACATGGCTATCTATCAATGAGGTAAAACTGATACAATTGATAAGTATAATAATATAACTTTCTTACTAATCTAAATTTCTGTCAACACACTACTAACTGTTGTAGAACGACCTTTGACAAGTTTTATCGCAAATGTTTCTTTTGAACGAAAAATCGTAATTTATTTTAAGGAGAAATAACGAGTATTTCTATCCTTAGGGATGAAGTATGAAAGGATGAATTGTGAAGAGTAATGATGAACGGAAAAATGGACACTTTTATTTTTCCGTTTATCATTACTCTTCACAATTCATCCTTTCATACTTCATCCCTAAGGATAGAAATACTCGTTATTTCTCCTTAAAATAAATTACGATTTTTCGTTCAAAAGAAACATTTGCGGGAAAATTTGTCAAACATCGTTCTACAATCATAAGCCGCACTATATTGTATTACCATTAATTGTTGTTCTTTAAGAGAGGGAACTGTTTGTTCTCGACACGGGGTAGAAGTTTTTCCCGTCCTCTACAATCACTCTAGAGGAGTGAGTGGAGAGGCGTCTCTGCGTGTTGTCCTCCGTAGGGGTGCCACTGACTGATGTCCAGTGAAGCTGTAAGCTGGCCGTCTGTCCTTGGTTGTCTGAGGCGAGGCGCACGTGTCTTGAAACTCTTGGGTCTTCGCTCTGTGTGTGCGCCATTGGGAGCGTCCTTGCCGTGCGCGGAAATTGCACCAGGGCTAGGCCTGGTGTTGAAAAACCAAGGGGTGCACACAGCAGTACCACCCCCCCCGCCTTCACGTTGGTGCCCCGTGTAAACCTCGTACCTCAGAGGTCCTTGACTCGACGGCAGATTCAGGGAGTACTGGATAAGGGTACGAGGGCTAAAGGGGGGGGAGTCCTATTGGAGCGTAGGACGGGTCTTTCTAAGTCCGAACGAGAGGGCTCGGTCAGCAACCTTGCCAATGAACTCTCGGTGACGCCTGTGGGTGAATGGTCAACCCCATGGAGCCAGACCATAATGGCGGGCGCGAGGGGCCTACCAATGGCCGCTCGGTGCATGGAGAATGCATCATTCCTTCTGGCTGTGTGGATCTAGATTTCAGCGAAAGCCTGGGATGCAAGGGCCGCTGTTGAGCCTATATCATCCCTGGCTCAGTCTGTGATTGAGCCGAATTTCTATTCTGTTTGTTCTCGTTGCGGGGAAGGAAGACCCTGTGGGTCTCGCCCTCTACGGTCACTCTAGAGGGGAGTGAGTGGAGAGGCGTCTCTGCGTGTTTGTCCTCGCGAAAGCGAGGCGCACGTGTCTTGAAACTCTTGGGTCTTCGCTCTGTGTGTGCGTCATTGGGAGCGTCCTTGCCGTGCGCACCATGAAAAACCAAGGGGTGCACACAGTAGTACCACCCCCCCCCCCCGCCTCCGCGTTGGTTTCCCCGCGTCAACCTCGGCACCTCAGAGGTTCTTGATTCGACGGCAGATTCAGGGAGGACTGGGTAAGGGTGCGAGGGCTAAAGGGGGGGGGGGGGAGTCCTATTGGAGCGTAGGACGGGTTGAACTAAGTCCGAACGAGAGGGCTCGGTCAGCAACCTTGCCAATGAACTCTCGGAGACGCCTGTGGGTGAATGGTCAACCCCATTGTAGCCGGACCATACTGGCGGGCGCGAGGGGCCTACCAAAGGCCGCTCGATGCATGGAGAATGCATCATTCCTTCGGGCTGTGTGACGCTAGAGGGGACGCAAGGGCATTGCTGCCTATATCGTCCCTGGCTTGGTGAGCCGAATTTCTATTCTGTTTGTTCTCGTTTGCTTGTATATAAGTTTATGCCAAGCTCTTTCTTTCTCCTTTCCCTCCCATTTGATACATTATAACGTTTATAAATTTAATTGCCATCTATCAAAAAAATCTGCAACAATTAATTTGTTGGCAATGTGTTTCTTTTTATATTTCTACAGACCTTACTACCATGATAAAAGTTATTGAATGAGAGGGCTTGGCTCATCAGTGGTGCTCTATGCGGGATCCCCAGGTCATGGCTGTCAGCAGTCGAAGGTTTATGATACTCACCCAATGACCACCGTACTGTAGCACTTTATAAAATTATAAATCCAAACTTCTATATGTTTCGATTTTAACTTTGAAAGTTAATTCTCTATAGATGTAACCGAAAGTAGCTAGATTATTCACACAACACCTTGGCATATTGGCGCCGTCTTGTCTACAAGATCTATAGAAACTATTTGATCTTTCGTTCTTGAGGTAAACTGGATTCCTGGAATCAATTTAATAGAATACAAAAAAAATAAGATAAAATATATATATTCAGTGTTACAAAATATAAATTATTAATATTTATTTATTTATTACATAACACACGCTATATCCTATGTGGGTATTTGCATATAAATGTTTAATCTATTTTATGAACATAATTTTTGAATATATACACACACACACACAAATTATTTATATTTTCAGAGAGAGAGAGAGAGAGAGAGAGTGAAAGTTATTCAAATTTACATTTTAGAGCAATAAATTATACAAGAAATAAAGGTTATTTACACACATATTATCAAAAGTCCAATATAACTTTAGAATTACAACCACTATACAAGTGGCGCAAATATAGAACACTAGCCGAATGACCCGGGCAACGCCCGGGTTTTACCCGATTAAATGTTTTTATTCAAATACTATTCGTTACAATTATAAATTAGCGCCGTGGATGTCACTCTTGTGAAACGTCCCGCTCCAAACTTTGTGTCTGAGAAGCGATATTTTTATAGAAAGATGATCTGGCTTTTGTTTTCTGCTCGAATGAATGTTTTTCTGTTAGAATTTTGTTCCTGCGTACAAAATAATGAACTGGTTTCACCCGTGGTCTCTGCTTTTTGGAATTTTTCCCGATATAATTTTGTATCTGATAATCAAACATGATACAGCAATATCGTCATCATCATTTTCTGACTAAAAATATATAGTTTTAATAATTGATTTATATATTTTTTTAAAATAGCCTATCGTCTTCCCCGTATTTTTTACCTATGTATGGAAATTTTGGTTTGAATTAGTGAACTACTGCGAATTTGTATACCGGACATGCAAACAAACATACATTTTTATATATATATAAGAAGATATATAGGGATAATACTATAAATGAGTTTTAAAAATTGTAAAAGAAAAAAAATGCATCGGCCGGGAATCGAACCTGGGCCGCCCGCGTGGCAGGCGAGCATTCTACCACTGAACCACCGATGCTTATAAGAAATTGCCCTATTTGGGTATTTATCCTATTCACAAAAGCAAACGATGACAGAATTGTTGATGACTCTGATACTTGTATTTATAATTATGTTAGCATAATGAATTAGTCAGCATTCCCATGGTCTCCAGCGAAGAGGTGTGAATTGACCTTTTGAAAATATACATAATTATAAAGATAGAAGCTTCTATAGAAATAACTAAATTAAGCCGAAATAGCTCAGTTGGGAGAGCGTTAGACTGAAGATCTAAAGGTCCCTGGTTCGATCCCGGGTTTCGGCATCTTTTTTTAATTTTTACTTACCGTAACTTGTCACGTGACCAAAATCTATCCGTGAACTTCACACAGACAGAATAAGGCAATTATATAATTAGATTCCATAAAAAAATAAATAATAATAATAATACTAACATTTAAAATACAATATAACGCGGCTGATGATTGTAAAACGAAAATTGAAATTATACCGCGAATGTTTCTTTTATAAAAATCGAAATTTATTTTCAAAGAGAAATAGCGACATTTCTAACTTTGAGGATGAGGTATGGAAAAGTGAAATATGAAGAGTAATGGCGAACGGAAAAATAAAAAGTGTCCAGGGGCGGGAATCGAAACCACACCCTTCTGCTTACCGGGCAGGTGCCTTGTCCACTCGGCTACCCTGGACGTATTTTTCCGTTCGTAACTAATACTTAAAGTAACATTTAAAATACAATATAACGCGTTTTAATAATACTAACAGCAATAAAAAAAACTATACTAATTAAAACTAGAAATTTCAATTCTTAATGTAATTCATGTCCACGGCATTTGAGATAGAGTCTACAGAACTTGTTAAATTTTCTATATTCTTCTTTACTGGAAACCATTTGGCTTAAACTAGAATTGTTCATTTGACATTGTACTCTCAAATCAGCAACAAGTGAGCACCGGATTAAAATATGCTCAGGGTTGTGATCTTGTTCACATAAGCAGAATGAAGAATAATTAATATGATGTTTTTCATAGGGATCAAATCTGCCATCTTTACCGCAATTCAACTAGACAAATCGTTGGTTTACGTATCAACTTGTCCAAGCAAGAATAAACCCGTAGCAAATCTATCACCACTAGCTAATGTAATAAGGTTTAATCAAAAAGCTTACGTAACATTATTTGCATTTATTACTGAATGTTTATCCTAATACGGAAGAAGGTTGTGACTCAGAAACCTTACGTGATATTAAAAAATGATATATTTGGATTCAGCAACAAAAGTAACATTAAGATCAGATATTGTTTCATTTTGGGGAAAGAAAAGTTTTTTTTTTTTTTTTTTGTAGACCAGTGTAATGAGAGATTTTCAAATAGTTATAAGATTATATTTAGTATAAGATTGAAATTATAAAATACAAATAATATACATACTTGTATATTTATTAAAAACGTGGGTTTTTAAATAATTAGTGTTTACCCCTCCCCCTTCTCCCGAAAAAGAGGGCAACGTACGAGCAATCGTCTGATTTCGCACCGTTGCCTGACCAAAAAATATACATTATATATTTATTATAATTTACTATAATAAGTAAATTCCGTTACATTTAAGTTCCCTAATAAAGAAAATGCGCATTTTTAATCAATTATTTTGGGCTTAAAATCATACACTTTGGTTAGTAGCCCGTAAAATCATATTCTCTCTAATCAAATCACTTTGGGCCATTTTCTGACATACAACACCTCTTACAAACTGGATTGTGATCCTTTATGGCGTGTGATAAAAGGAAATGAATTGAAAATAAGACCACAATTGTAGGTTTGGAGCCCAGTAAATTGTACAAGCTCGATATAGCGTATTGAAATATTACGTAACATACTGCCTCTTGTCCGACCTTCGCTCACGTGTAATGGCGTCAGAAGACCTTGGCCCCGTGTAGGCCCCCTCCTCTAGGCCTCCAGTACCTGGGGGTGAAATGTTGGATTTCCCTCAAGAGATTCCTGCTGAGAATCTCAGAAATGTGCCT
Source organism: Cordylochernes scorpioides (assembly GCA_030710605.1). Taxonomy (NCBI): domain Eukaryota; kingdom Metazoa; phylum Arthropoda; class Arachnida; order Pseudoscorpiones; family Chernetidae; genus Cordylochernes; species Cordylochernes scorpioides. Next base: position 19,458,747 of record CP092879.1, on the reverse strand, counting down.
TCTATCTGAGAACATATACTCACTTATAAGAAGAGACCAAAGGTAAAAAAGATACGAGTTTCTTTATTGGAAAGGTAAATGCTTGGTGAGGATAACAACGTCCTTCAACAGGCTTTCTTGTATTCGTATTTAACTTTTTACGAAGGCTCTGCTGTCTAGGATGAGAAAGAACAAATTCAATGCATTGACCCTGTACAAGTTTTACAGGGCTGCGCAAGAGAAGAAACATTGAGGAAAGAGGCCGGGTGTAAATAGATATATACATGAACGATCACCTGTAAATAACTATTATTTTCTGGGCGGTTATCACCAGGGGGAATCCTGTGTAGGGCATAGGTCCCCAATAAAAGGCTTGTTGTTGTATTCGTATTTAACCAGTTGAAGGACGCTATTGTCTGAAAACTCTCGCCAAGCTTATACCTCTTCAATAAAGAAACCCCTCGCCGTCATTGATCTCTTCTTAGAAATAACATCTAGCGATTCCTCCTATTGTATACTCACTCAGATACAATATTATCTGAATATTCCTTCATACTCTCTGAATTCATGTTAATTCCGCTGCCAAACTGAAGATAAAGCTGGTTATCATTTCTTTTCATCTGCCCAGCCTTACAATATATAAGATGGCTATCCTCCTCGAAATACCCAATCTGAAACTGGCATCCCAGAAAATTCTTCCAAGAAAAAGATTTGCTTGGTACCATCTCGTGAATTGGAGCTCTCTACTGATATTGTAAATAAACAAACAGAAAAAAACTTGGATTTGAAAGACAATCTAAAAATTTGTAAGCATATAATTCTTGTCTCCAGGAACTTAAAGTTATCTATAAATAA
>CP092879.1:19255481-19457813 GCA_030710605.1 Cordylochernes scorpioides | reverse complement strand
TCTCTACCGTGACAATATTGTCAAATTTATATATATTGTCACTGTATAATATTTGCATATATATTTTCAATTCATCATGTAAATTATCTTATAATAACTATTATGTAAATAGTAGCCAAAATGGTCATTATAAAAGAAGCTTGTTTTGGCATGCGGGCAGAATAAATTTTCAATAGAAAACTACCGTTTGCGTGATTCTTAATACTTCTTTACACGGAAATCCGTGACATTTTGGTGGAGGCGTTGGGTACATCCTACTAAAGAATAAAACGGCTGACTTCGTAAATTTGAGAAGAAGTCTCCGACTGAGAGGATTATCACCTGAAGGTCATCACAAGGAACCAACAATGTTGAAAAGCGAACCAGGAGAAACTTCGGCTCAAGTCCCATCAACCTACATCTCTTTGCCGCAGCCAAGATATCCTTCCACTTTCGTTGGAGATGGAAGTGAAGATGCTCAAAGGTGGCTGAAAGATTACCAGCGTGTGGCAAAGTTCAACAGATGGGACGAGTCTATGTGTTTGGGCCAATGTCATATTTTTCCTGGCCGGAACAGCCCGACAATGGTACGAGAATAATGAGGACCTACTGACAACCTGGGAAGTGTTTCAGAGGGCTTTGGGTGAAACCTTCGGACAACAGGAGGAAGAAATGAAGAAAGCTGAGATCATTCTGAAGACAAGAGCACAGAAATCCAGTGAATCATCCGAGTCATACATTCAAGATGTGCTATACCTGTGTCAATTGGCCATCCTCTGATGGACGATGAAACAAAGTTAGGACATTTGATGAAGGGAATAGCGGAGGACATCTATCAGATACTGATCGCTAAAGACGTTGAAAAAGTGGATCAGTTCCTAAAGGAATGCCGGAAAATAGAGTTGATGAAAAAACGACGAATAACTGCTAGTAAATTCGAAAGGCTCCCAAATGTGGCTCTCGTGGCTTACGAGGAGGAGGATCTTCCCATTATGATAAGAAGAATTGTCCAGGAAGAATTTCAGAAGGTGAAAATACCCCCAACAGCATGCTTCCTTGGAGTTGAGCAGAAAGCTGAGAGTGCGCCTCTGGAGGATTTGATAAAAAGAGAGGTTAAAAGGGAACTTGCTCCCATCACCAGAAAGAGTAGCTTCCCGAGACCCCAGAGGAGTTATACCAGGCCGCTGCCACCGCAAAGATCTCCTGAAAATTCCGAAGTAAGGAAGACTGACGCCTGGAGAACTCCAAACGACCAGCCGATTTGCTTTCATTGCGGGCGACCGGGACACGTGGTGAGATATTGTCGAGATAGACGACGTATCTTCGAGGAGGCTAGAGGAAGAAGAACAAACTATTTTCCTAACTCCGAATTCAGCAGATATGACGGGAAACTAGAATCTGAACTGAATAGACGCTACTGGAACCCATCTCCTTATCCTGGCCGCGGAAGATCGCCGTCGAGAAGAAACAGCACTCCGTCGCCTTCCCGCCGATCTCCTCGCCGCCAAGTCCAGGAAAACTAAGAGGCGCGGCCTATACAGGAGGTAAGGCCGCCGACGTAAGTGAAATTCCTCCCCCTCTCATTACTGCTAATATGAAACGTAACTTTGTGGTGATCTCCGTTAACGGACAGAATATTGAAGCATTGGTTGATTCCGGAGCCGATTTTTCGGTCATTTCTGAAAATTTTCGCCGACATTTGCGGATCCCGTTCTTTGTTAAAAAAAAGGCCTAATTTTACGAGTGGCAAATAAGAAATACGTCGAGAAAACTTTGTCGTACTATCTGAATGTAGTCACAATATAATACTCGGTTGGGATTTCTTTCAGGCCACAAATGTGATTATTGATTGGGGAACGGGCGAAATGCACCTGGAGGAGTGCGCAAGTCAAGGTATAGAAGATGAAGATCTAGCCGTATATGCTTGTGAAGATTGCATAATCCCAGGCCGCTCGATTAGTAAAATTGCGGTTATTAGTGAAAAGGTTCAAGGCGCAAAAGATCTGATCGTGGAGGGTCACAAAGATCTCCTCTTGAAGAAAGAATTGGCCATTCCTTCATCGGTCATCAACTTCCATCACGGAAGAGGAGACGTATGGGTGACAAATGCAACATCTCGGAACCAAATAATCCCTGCAGGTATGCTCGTGGGCAATCTAGGTAAAATTGGAAGTAGTGGGATATTCAGTATAGATATGGATGACTGCAAAGAAATTAGAACCAACATTAAAAACGAGGATATACGTCAAAATATCTTATCTCTAGTAGATGATACTTTAAGCAAAGAACAGAGATCAAATATGGCTGAATGTTTATTAAACTTCGCGGAGATTTTTGACTTTGAGAGAAGAGCAAGTAGACCTTTCTCCGGCGTAAAACATAAAATAGACACTTCAGACAACCGCCCAATTAAGCAACGACCGTACCGTGTGTCACCTACTGAAAGGCGAGCAATACAGGGAGAGGTCGACAAAATGATCAAAATGGGAGTCGCACAACCATCCGAAAGCCCCTGGTCTTCTCCAGTGGTCCTAGTAAAAAAGAAAGATGGGTCATGGAGATTTTGCGTGGATTATCGAAGGCTCAATCGGATCACGAAAAAGGATGTGTATCCAATACCAAGAACCGATGATGTCTTGGATAGTTTAACGGGAGCCAAGTTCTATTCCAGCATGGACTTACGCACAGGTTATTGGCAAATAGAAATTGATGAAGGAGACCGTGAAAAGACAGCTTTCGTCACCCCTGATGGTCTCTATGAATTTCGAGTCATGCCGTTCGGCCTATGTAATGCCCCAGCCACGTTCGAAAGAATGATGGACAATCTGCTGGCTGGACTCAAGTGGACAATTTGTCTTTGCTACTTGGACGATATAATTGTCTATGCGTCCTCCTTTCAAGAGCACATGGAACGCCTTGAAAAGGTCCTTAAATGTATCCAGAGGGCAGGTTTATGTCTCAATCCCGAGAAGTGCCGATTTGGATCAAAGATAATCAAGGTATTAGGGCATTTAGTTTCAGAGGAAGGTATACGCCCAGATCCTGGAAAAATAGAGGCCATCATAAATTTTCCGACTCCAAAAAATACAACTGATGTGAGAAGTTTCATCGGATTATGTTCTTACTATAGACGCTTTGTGAGGAACTTTGCGAATAAAGCAAAGCCATTACACGAACTACTGAAAAACAATACTAGGTTCGTTTGGTCAAAGGAGCAAGATGAGTCGTTCCAGATATTGAAAGCGGCGTTGACTACAGATCCTCTTCTCGGCCATTATAAAGAAGAAGCCGAAACACATCTGCACACAGACGCGAGTGGACATGGCATTGGAGCAATATTGATTCAAATTCATGAAGGAGAGGAAAAGCCAATCGCCTATGCTTCAAGAACCCTCAACGCTGCAGAAAAGAACTATTCTACGACAGAGAGAGAATGTCTGGCCGTAGTATGGGCTATTTACAAGTTCTGGCCTTATTTATTCGGGAGGCATTTTACTGTAGTTTCCGACCACCATTCTCTGTGTTGGTTAGCCAATATAAAGCATCCATCAGGAAGGCTAGCCAGATGGGCACTACGTCTTCAGGAATTTGACATTTCTATTGTTTATAAGAGTGGAAAAAAACACCAAGATGCGGACTGCCTTTCACGAAACCCTCTTCTAGACACGGACGAAAACAACATTCCAGCGTTGATCTCAATTACCGACGTAAGGAAAGAACAAGAAAAGGACGATCAAATTACGAAAATAGTCCAAGGTAGTCAATCTAAAGACGATGGAGATTTTAAGTTAATCGAAGGTATTCTTTACCGCAAAAATTACGATCCCATGGGCAAAATGTGGCTTCTAGTGGTTCCTAAACAGATTAGAATTGACATATTGAGAGAAGCCCATGATTCACCGATGGCAGGACATTTGGGATTTGCCAAAACCTACGATCGAGTTAGAAAAAAAAAACTTTTGACCCGGCATGTACAGATCTGTGAAACAATATGTGTCGCATTGCAGAGAATGTCAAAGGCGAAAAGGATCCACGGGGCGCCCACCTGGACAACTGGTACCAATCCCACCTGTAGCCCGGCCTTTTCAGAGGGTAAGAATAGATCTGTTGGGGAGATTTTCTGTTTCGAACAACGGCAACAAGTGGATCGTGGTTGCGACAGATTATTTATCTAGGTACGCAATGACCAGAGCAATACCTAATAGAAGTGCGGAGGAAGTTGCCAAATTCATGATAGAAGACGTATTGCTGAAGCATGGAGCTCCTAGAGAGTTAATTTCAGATCGAGGTCGAACCTTTATATCCAGAACATTAAAGGAAATCAACGACCTCTGCGGGACCATACATCGATTCACGTCAGCCTATCATCCACAGACCAACGGCTTAACCGAGAGACTCAACAAGACTCTCGCTGACATGTTGTCCATGTATGTCGATGTCGAGCAAAGAAACTGGGATGCAGTGCTCCCCTATGTCACCTTCGCCTATAACACCTCCCAACAAGAATCCACTGGGTTTAGCCCTTTCTATCTCATACACGGACGAGATGTAGAGACTCCACTTGACACCATCTTAGCCTACAGAGAAAACACCAGTCTGGAAGACTACGTGGAGAGTATGGTGACAAATGCTGAGGATGCACGCCAGTTGGCTCGGTTGAACATCTTACGATCACAAGAAAGAGACAAATCTCGATATGACCAGAGCCACAGACCAGTCCATTATCAGACAGGAGACCTAGTGTGGGTGTTCACGCCTGTCCGTAGACAAGGGTTGGCGGAGAAGCTCCTAAAGAGATACTTCGGCCCTTATAGGGTGAACAGACAACTCTCCGAGGTAACCTTTGAGGTGAAGCCTTTGGAAAAAAGACCACGACAACGGAAAACAAAAGATATCGTCCATGTCCAGCGGATGAAGCCCTATCGGAGCCCAGGAGAGCAAATTCAGGCCTAAGAAATAAGCATAACCTTATCGGAAAAATAGGAGGCAAGTTGGGAAATTCTTTTTTTTATTATTATTATTATTATTTAAAATTAATTTTGCACTTCTAGTTCGTTTCTGATTTTTGTGTGTATAATTTGTTAGTATGTTGTAAAAGCAGCGGGTCGCTGCTTGCTTTTGAGAGGGGGGTAATGTCACTGTATAATATTTGCATATATATTTTCAATTCATCATGTAAATTATCTTATAATAACTATTATGTAAATAGTAGCCAAAATGGTCATTATAAAAGAAGCTTGTTTTGGCATGCGGGCAGAATAAACTTTCAATAGAAAACTACCGTTTGCGTGATTCTTAATACTTCTTTACACGGAAATCCGTGACAATATTATATAGGTCACCTCTCCGTCAAGACTAGACTCCATCTAGTGATCGTCGCGCAAACTAGCGGCCTCGGGTCAGTGACAAAGCCACAACCCCAGCTTTGGCAAATTGAGAAGCGTCCACCAGGAGACCATTGTTTCAGGTTAATGGCCCTCGTCAGTCTAGAACGGGCTTTATTCCATAGATCCATGAGATTCCATTTGGTTCCTTGTGAATCTCATGGAATAAAGCCCACTCTGGACTGACGAGGGCCATTAACCTGAAACCATGGTCTCCAGGTGGGTACTTCTCAGTTTGCCAAAGCTGGTGTTGTGGCTTTGTCACCGACCTGAGTCCGTTAGTTTGCAGACAGTCAATATATGGCGTCTGATTTTGGCGTTTATTTTGACGAAATTTGCATTGACGGTCAATAGATCGCATCTAGTTTTTTACTTCTATTTTGACAGGAGAAGTGACCTTTATTTTTATAGATCAATATCCTCCCGGCAAAATTTCCATCTATATATACATCTATTTAATTTTCTGCTCCAATCATTTTAAGTTGCGCTGGTATACCATTGTCACCTCAACCTTCTCTCCCATATCTTTTATAATATTTTTCGAGGGGAAGATACATTCAGATACGAAAAAGGGCTACTCCTGTTTGAAAATGCACAAAAACAATGTTTTCTCTTTATTCTTGAAAGTTGAAACATTTTAGAGAGAGAAGAGAAGAAGAGAGAGAGAGAGAAAGAGAGAGAACGCTTCACGATTTTGCGTGTCATCCTTGCGCAGGGGCCATGTTAATCTTCTCTGTATCGCTCCAACTTTAGTATATGTACCGCCGAACAAGCGTGTACACCGAACAAGCGTGAGAGAGAGAGAGAGAGAGAACGCTTCACGATTTTGCGTGTCATCCTTGCGCAGGGGCCATGCTAATCTTCTCTGTATCGCTCCAACTTTAGTATATGTACCGCCGAACAAGCGTGTACACCGAACAAGCGTGAGAGAGAGAGAGAGAGAACGCTTCACGATTTTGCGTGTCATCCTTGCGCAGGGGCCATGTTAATCTTCTCTGTATCGCTCCAACTTTAGTATATGTACCGCCGAACAAGCGTGTACACCGAACAAGCGTGAGAGAGAGAGAGAGAGAGAGAACGCTTCACGATTTTGCGTGTCATCCTTGCGCAGGGGCCATGTTAATCTTCTCTGTATCGCTCCAACTTTAGTATATGTACCGCCGAACAAGCGTGTACACCGAACAAGCGTGAGAGAGAGAGAGAGAGAACGCTTCACGATTTTGCGTGTCATCCTTGCGCAGGGGCCATGTTAATCTTCTCTGTATCGCTCCAACTTTAGTATATGTACCGCCGAACAAGCGTGTACAAGAGAGAGAGAGAGAGAGAGAAGAGAGAGAGCACAACTCTTCTCCAATTTTCACTCTATAGGTGCAACTATTAGGGGTCTCCCATAATGAGCCATGCTGTTGTATATCAATTTTCAAATTTAATTAGTTAATTTTTCCCACAGAGTATATGTGTAAGATTACAAGTAAATAGACACTAACTGTAAGAAGAGAAGTTTCTATTTTATTTTGTTCTCTATCTTGTAAATCAATAATGTTTGATTAATCATTTTGGAAACAGTATCTTTAAAAAGTCTAAGCAAAATCAACACATGCACTCCTATTATCGCTGTAATAGATGTAATAGATCGCTGTAATTCTGTATGAATAGTTTTTAATTTTATAGAAATAATATAACCAAATTTGCTACAATTTTCAACGTTGGGGGAATGTTATGAAGTTAGTTTAACTGTTGATAATGATGATGTTTGGTTCCCAGAAGCTCCATGCTCCCAAGATTTCACACTGCGGTCGTATTGAAACTGGCTCCAAACTGGAGTAAAGTGATGTAGAAATTATAATGCGACTAGCCGAATGACCCGGGCAACGCCCGTGTTTTACCCGATTGAATGTTTTGATTCAAATACTATTCGTTACAATTATAAATTGGCGCCTTAAATAAATGCATATATTAGTTAATAATTATAGCCTATGTGCTTTATCTGTCTATGTACTGTTGGCTTCCGTAGGCGTCTCTTACTGGGAAAAAATAAAGAGAGGATTCCATTTAGTTATTAACTAATATATGCATTTATTTAAGGAGCGACCCACTCCAACACAATAGTTACAAAAACCAAAAAGCGAGTGGGGGGGGGGGGCAAAGTCAAAAAACAAAGTGTCTCGCGTAGTGGCGGCGCCATCGTAGCCACGTGATCGTAGCCAACCAATAGGAGAGCGCCATTCCAAAAAAAAAGCAAACGGTGACAGAGATGAAGAATTGACGACGCATGACGCTCGTAACTGTATATAGAATAACGTGCCATTCATATGTAAGAAATGGTAGCATTAAAGCACGAATGTTTCCCCTAAATATATAAAAAAAAATTCTACTGTTCTTAATGCATTGATGAGAAAATATTGGGAGGGCTTGTCTCATCATTGGTGAACCCTCCCAGCGGTTTCGTCAATTTGATCTACCAGACCGCTTCTTAGCGCTCTAATACTGTATTGGACGATTCTGCTTATATATGATGCAATCTTATAAATGGTTTTCAAGTAAACTATGGACATTAGCTTTTAGGACAGCAGAATTATATATAAATATTTGCATAGAGCAATGCTCTTCCGCAAACAATAAATATACAAGGCCAGTTAGGCATAATTATTTATAAGGCGATTGTAGAAATTTGTTATATATATTTAGGGGAAGCATTCATGCTTTCATTCTTCCATTTCTTATGATGTAGAAATGTGTGAGTACATGTTCTGCGCGCACATGTGTTTTTCCCAAGTTATTTCTACCACCTCACTATGATGTAATACTGATACACCTGGCCATCAGATGGCAGATTTTGTAGAGGTTTCCTTGATTCCTGGAGTCTTGTACAAAATGTCGTTACTCGCTGCCGTAGTAAAACATACTATCAGGACTTGTGTAGCTGACATATATGTGATGATTTAAGGCCATGGAATTATTGTAAATAGTCTAGATATCTACTACCACATGTTCCACCCCATGACTGTATATAACTTCTTATGTACTGCACATAGAAAACCTCAACTAACATCAATCTGTACCGCGTAAGAATCTAATAAAGTATCGCAACTGTACAGATAGAAGGAATGGAGACTAACAGGAGAAAGTTAAGGTTAAAACAAATCAGGCTTAGGTGATCGTAGAAGTAAGGCCTAGCAAAGAAGCTTAAAGTTAGAACCACTATTAATAAATTTATAGTCAATTTTACGATCGCGGAAACCATAAAAGTCGAGTAACGCCCCGTATTTCCGGAGCAAGGCCGGATATATCTTCCGTCAAAGAGATAAGCCAGGCCCAATCAGAAGACAATACCTAAGTAGGTCAACCAATAGCCAACGGCCACGTGAAAAAGTCCCACCAATTAGGAAAGAATCACCTAAATAGGTCAACCAATTAGAAAGAAGAAAGGTCTTGGTGTTAAATCGAGAACCTAGAATAGGCAGTCTGCGCTTCGTTCCCAACGGTAACACTTGCTCTAAAGATCTCTCTCTCCCCTCATCCCATTCCTTCTTGACGTCAGACGCTTCTTAGTGGAATCTCTGTTTGTTTATTTCACCTTTGGCCCAGCTGTGTCGCCTTCCACCACGACTGCACGGTAGAGTTGACATCGAGGTTCGTCTAGCATCAGGTAACACTGGTCCCAGAGGTCCCAAGATATCACAGACTCCCCCGTCCGAAGAGTCGACAGGATAGTGGACGCCAAGGTACAAGTAAGCAAGTAGACCACTGTCTGTACAGAAAGATGGAACAGGGAAGAGAGGAGGATTCAAAGGAGCCCATGAAGACCGATCCCGACTACGAAAGTGGCGAAAACACCACTATTCCGAAGAAAGAAACCACCCTCGGTAGGACGCAGGAAGTTCCCCCCAGCCACGAGGACGCAACGCCCCCACCGCCGGTGTCAGATGTCCTGGGGAGGTTGACCAGGACGCGACATCAGCTTTCTGCCGTGACCGGACTATCGCGAAGATGTAGAGCTACCGCGCTACGATGGTTCGTACGAGGCGCAGAGCTTCTTCACCAACTACGACGCCCAAGCAGATCGGGCCCAACTACAATACTCTACAAGACTGAGAAAACCAGCAAACCTCCTGCAAGCACCCCTCCGAGTTACCCACACGCGAGCGTATGTTACATGCTCCCCCGACCATCTCTAAACCACGAGCCCAGCGCAAGCAGTGAACTCTTAACTGTCCCAAGGAACCTCCAACCATGGCACAAGACCAGGACTGTTCCGAAATACAAGACAGCACAACAGTAGGTTCCTCCTTCTATAACTTTTGTTGAACAATTGTTCGTTCGAGCTGAACTGTCCCATAATGTAAACCTTCCTCTACTACTTGATTCAGGAGCATCTATCGCTATAATTAGGCAGAATACTGTTAAAATAATAGAAATCAGTTTGTAAAAGAAAAATGCCTGTCCATCCATTTAACTTAACTATTAACGCCATAGCTAACAATATTTTCACCATAGATTATATCTTTTTGATCTTAAAAATAAGTAACATAACGCAGAACCTAAAATTCCATATTATAGATACCCCCTTGCCTTTTGGCATATTATCCCTTAACTCCATAAAATATTTCTACTAATTATAAACTGTCTTCAGCTACTCCTGTATCAAGATAATGTACTTCTACCATCTACCTTTTACCAATTCCCCTCGTGCAAGCAACACGTGTCCCATGGACAGGTTAATACAACTGTTCCATTTGCTAAATTTTCCCCTCCTGGAACGGGTTGCTCACACGTGGTGAACTCCAACACTCTTATTTAATCTTATTGTAATGTTCCTAATCCCATTTTCAACGCCCCTATGTCCTTTTCTTTCATATCTTTGGACAGAAGTAACTTAAGTCACAGCCTTCCAAAACTATTCCAATCGTTAAACAGGTTAGATTTTGTACAAAACAAAGACTTCACGTGACACCTTTTCATTTACAATTTTTTCGCTTCGTGTCACAGAGCTACACCACAAAACTCTTTCACTCTTCAGGCCAAAGACGCCTTCATCACGCCTGTGACACATTTAACCACACATTGTCCACGTAGATAGTCGCAATTTCATTCAATTCTAACCAGATATCAATGAAATAACATTTTTACTAAGTCCGCCAAAAACCATTCGATTTAATATCAACAGATACAATATCCGAATTTTCGAAATACAAACACAAATCGAACAAATGCTTGAACACACAGGATAATTACAACCTCTGTATCTCCCTATGTCAGTTCCATAACGCTTGTCACCAAACGTGACAAATCAAAACGCTTTTGTGTTTACAATTATAGAAATAAAATCTCCGAGCGTATTCCGAATTAACATACCCAATGTCACTGATTCATGGCCATCAGAAAACCGCGTTTACAAAAGTGGGAGACAACCACCAAGCAAGCAGCCTCGCAAAGGGCCGCCTGACCTAAATCCGGAATCGCATTAAAAATAGCTTCGCTCCCCCCTCTTCCGCTAGAGATGGACAAACAAACACCCGACATCTTGTTACCGCCCGTCGCCACCCTGATGTCACTCTAATGGATTTTTCGCTACCTATTAAATCAAACATTAGTGCGTGCCTTTTACTATATATCGTTCTAATCCCTAACCAATTTCTACGCCGATATCCCGTTTAGCTACTAATAACTTGCTTAACACGTTATTTTACATTTACTAACAAATCTGTTCACTAACATTCTCTCGTCCTCGATTAACTTGTCAACTTAACATCGACACTTAGAACCAAGGACAACATTTTACCTAAAAATCACACACACCCACACATGTTTAAAAAAAAAACAACAACAACAACAACAACAACCCTTAATCGGTTAGAATAGATCGCCGTGTTTCTCCTGCACACACAGAATAAATGCCGCTTTAGGAAGAATCACGTTTTTACCTAAACGTGGCGCAGGGAACAAAAAATCGACAACATTAGGACTCAGTTAGTTTCACAGCTGGAAACAATATGATCCACGAGTCACGCCAAACATAAAACAAATTCGATAAGTTAGAAAAACTTAGGCCAACAAGACTGAAGATATCGCGATCGAGGACAATTTAAAGCTCTCTCCACCCATCCAAAAAAAAAACAGGAACATTACGTTTGGCCTACAACTTTCCATTCTTTCACGATATATAATTTCTATGTATAATCTTACTTGCTCTTCTTTCTCGATGAACATTTTTTTTTTTCATTTTAATATTCTTTATATAATCATTATATAGCTCTTATAATTGTTTTTTTTTTTTACGTCAACCAATCAGTTTAGATTAGTGTCATTTTATTTTATTTTTCTTTACCAAAACTTATTTACTTTTACTTTATGACTCTATTCTATAATCAACTTTATATTTTATCTTTCATATCTAATAATCTCAAGTTTATATTTTTTGTTTATATCACTAATTTGCATTTGTCATTTTATATTTTCTCTCACTTTATAAATTCGATGTTATTTACATTGTTTCATCTTCCGCTACCATGTCAATGCTATCGAGTATATTACTGCTTTTTTTTTTATTTAATATTTTCACTTTCTATTACCCCTTATATACTGCTGTAGTGTGTTAATCTTTGTATCATATCATCACTATTTTTACTTTTTTTTTAAAGATTACTTCGCAATTCTATTTTCGATTTTTCAAATCCTTTAACGCTATATGCAAAGCCTTAATTTCGCAATTTCATATCTCAATGATATATTCTTTTATAATCAAACTAAAAATCATGATCTAAAAACAGGGCAATCTTCAATGACCTCTTAAACAACCACTTTAAAGGTTACTTCTTAATAAATAACTAACCCTTTTCCGCAGGACTTTTTAACTCCTTCGCAGGCTAGACTTGACCTACTTTGATTTCGTAATTAACAATTTTGACACACCGTCCCCCAGACTTACCTATCCCTACTTCTGGCTTGGATACGTGCAAATTGTATTTTTTTTTTATATATTCCAGGGCACTCTCATGCCACACGCTGGCACATCTTTTTTTATTTTACTCTTTTTCTCGCTAAGCCCCTGACGACTCCAATTAAAACTTTGATTTCTGGTCACTGATCTTCGCCCTCATTTATCCTGCATGCGTACGTCTTAACGACTAATTACTAAAACCCATAACAATCACCCTTATCTTACTATTTAATTGTGGTACTGTAACTTTATTAGGTCCTTAAATTTACATGTGAAACATGGCCTAGGTTTTCCGCGCCGTGCACATTAAATGGTTTGGGACTTGAGTCAAAGTGACATTGCCTCAACCAAGTAATAACTAACCCCTCAACCCTTTCTAACGCCCATCACGAAGAAATCATGATTTTCCCATCCAATCGTTTTTATTTTCACCTATAATCATTATATGTTCTCTATTAAATATTTTATTCATATTTTTATTTTTACTTGTATGTTTAGTATTAGTTGTTTATGCTTTATTATCTCTTATGGATATACAGAAATCAAGCCCATGTTATATACCAACTCATTTCAATTAATTTTTAAAAATTACTTCCTTAATAACAGTCTTCCTATTCCGCTCTCTTAAATCCCTCCATATGAACCCTCTCACATCCGGGGCCATCTGTGATAATTTAAGGCCATGGAATTATTGTAAATAGTCTAGATATCTACTACCACATGTTCCACCCCATGACTGTATATAACTTCTTATGTACTGCACATAGAAAACCTCAACTAACATCAATCTGTACCGCGTAAGAATCTAATAAAGTATCGCAACTGTACAGATAGAAGGAATGGAGACTAACAGGAGAAAGTTAAGGTTAAAACAAATCAGGCTTAGGTGATCGTAGAAGTAAGGCCTAGCAAAGAAGCTTAAAGTTAGAACCACTATTAATAAATTTATAGTCAATTTTACGATCGCGGAAACCATAAAAGTCGAGTAACGCCCCGTATTTCCGGAGCAAGGCCCGATATATCTTCCGTCAAAGAGATAAGCCAGGCCCAATCAGAAGACAATACCTAAGTAGGTCAACCAATAGCCAACGGCCACGTGAAAAAGTCCCACCAATTAGGAAAGAATCACCTAAATAGGTCAACCAATTAGAAAGAAGAAAGGTCTTGGTGTTAAATCGAGAACCTAGAATAGGCAGTCTGCGCTTCGTTCCCAACGGTAACACTTGCTCTAAAGATCTCTCTCTCCCCTCATCCCATTCCTTCTTGACGTCAGACGCTTCTTAGTGGAATCTCTGTTTGTTTATTTCACCTTTGGCCCAGCTGTGTCGCCTTCCACCACGACTGCACGGTAGAGTTGACATCGAGGTTCGTCTAGCATCAGGTAACACTGGTCCCAGAGGTCCCAAGATATCACATATATATTGTTCAGTAAAATTATATTCTGATGGCTATTTGATGTTAGCTTCAAATTGTGTGTAATAAAGAAGTCAGTGGTTAAAACCCTCGATTCCCGACAGCCATGAACCGGGATCGAATCCCGCATTGGACACTTTGTTTTAATATGTGAATAACCTTCACATATCATTCATTAAAAATAAAGAAGGCATATCCTGACCAGGAGCACATGTGCTTTATAGATGGCAGAGCACCATCTAGTGGAAAAGAAATCAACCAAACGTTGATTTAGCCTGTTCCCTGATATTTAGCCAACCCATTTTCTTGATAAATCAAGAAAAGCCATCCACGAAGGCGTTTCGAGCAATTAGCCCTCGTCAGCATTATTCATTGTTGTAAATAACATAAGCTAGGTTGCTCTTTTTGAGCGAAACCTAGTAAAGTTATTTTGGAACCGAAGTATATGTAAATAAAAGAAAAGCATCGGTGGCCGGCGGTTTCCGACAGCCATGAACCGGGATCGAATCCCATATTAGACACTTTTTTTAATATGTGATGAACCTGTACATGTCGTAAAGATAGAGGCTGCCTGGCCGGCATTCATATTTCTTGAAACTAAAGATACTTCGGCCAGAGTAAATCTTTTTATTAACTCCTTTCTCTAACTCAAATTTCTTTTGGCTTTTTGTTGTCCTTGATATAAAAAGATTTACCGGCCTAAGTAACTTTATTTTCACGAAACCCGTACATATTATTCATTGTAAATAACATACGCTAGGTTGCTCTTTTTGAGCGGTACCTAGTAAAGTCATTTTGGAACTGGAAAGTTTGTGTGTATTGTGAGAATGAAGATAACAAAACTTGACCCAATAGGAACTACGGTAGTATAATGTATAAAATATGCCGCATTGATGATTTTAAAACTAAAGAAAAATAGAATCAATGTGGGAACATAAAGAAAGAGTTCCTATTGCTCAAATGAAGGTTACTGATAGCTTACTGCCATCTATCAGAAGCATTTTGGCCTAAAATACTAGAGAAACGAAAGAAATCCTTTACCTCACGATTTTGTAATTTTGATAATATCCTGCTCTCCAGATGATTATTCAACTTACCCTTCGCTTGATTTATAAAGAAGGCTGCAGAGACTTTCCTTGGTGGGTCTTCAGCCTGCACCACGTTGACGAAGGCCAATAGCCCGAAACGCGTACGTGGTTGGCTTTTCTTGTTAATAAAAAAAAAGAAGATTTATTGGACAATTTTTTAAATTAATAAAATAAACGTTCAATTGGTAACTTTTTTCTATAGATGGCTGAAAGCCAACGGCAATACTTAACTACACGATCAAGAGATTGTATGTAAGTTTTGTATTTCGGAAGAGATTCAACTTTTAGGTTCTCGAGAGAAACATGCAAGTATAAACAGCTTGTGTAAACTTGTATAAACAGCTTGTGTAAACTTGTATAAACAGCTTGTGTAAACTTGTATAAACAGCTTGTGTAAACTTGTATAAACAGCTTGTGTAAACTTGTATAAACAGCTTGTGTAAACTTGTATAAACAGCTTGTGTAAACTTGTATAAACAGCTTGTGTAAACTTGTATAAACAGCTTGTGTAAACTTGTATAAACAGCTTGTGTAAACTTGTATAAACAGCTTGTGTAAACTTGTATAAACAGCTTGTGTAAACTTGTATAAACAGCTTGTGTAAACTTGTATAAACAGCTTGTGTAAACTTGTATAAACAGCTTGTGTAAACTTGTATAAACAGCTTGTGTAAACTTGTATGAACAGCTTGTGTAAACTTGTATAAACAGCTTGTGTAAACTTGTATAAACAGCTTTTTTGTTGTTGTTGTTGTTGTTGTTGCTAACAAAATATGAACGAACATGTCTTCAACAGACTTCAAACTTTAGCTGCCTTAAACTTTAAACCAATTTTTGACTTTACTGTATTTCGGAATATCAAAGTAGAATCCTAAATGTTAAACCTGACAGAATATATCAATTCTTGATGCAAACTCAAAGATAGCATTTAGACATGTATAAATGATTAAAAGTGACCTTTTTAATTGTTAATTAACTAAAAAGTACACAAACACTCCACACAGAGAGAGAGAGATATATATAATTACAATTTATATAAATAAATACAATGATACAACAATTTTAAAATTTTATTAACCGAGTTAAACAAAGTTATTAATATCACAGGAAATATTCTTGCATCGAATACGAATAATGAGTGACAAAGCTGTTAAATATGAGATTTAATGTTGATCTAATCTTTTTTCAAGGTCTTCCAAGCGGTTTTGCAGCTGTGTAGCCAACCTGATTCCTTCTTGAGCTTCCATGGACGATGCCTTTAGCTGTAATATTTCATTTTCTCTGCGCTTAGACAGGATGTCAGCATCTGTCTGTAGCTGGAACATGGCAAGCCGGAGTTGTCGCAGCTCTTGACGCAGGTGACGGCGGTCTGGGATGGTCATCTCCCCACTGAAACAGAGAGTTCATCAAACTGATGGTAGAGGAAGAAGGAAAGAGAAACTCGTGAGAACTTGTGTTTATTCAAAATAAACAAAGATTTTAAATTCCACAATGATACCTCCCTGTCAACGACTCAACTGATAAGCAAACTACCACCTCTCTCAGTGATCACTTTTGTAAGATCAATGAAATGTACACCAACCTCAAAAAAAGAGTCGGTGAACGAGTGGTTAAAACCCTCTATTCCCGACAGTCATGAACCGGGATAGATTCCTTTATTGTACTTTTTTTCTGTGAAGAACCTGTTAATATATATATATATTTTTTTTTTTTTTGCTTATCCCTAGTACACGTGGTACATGCCATGATAGTCATGGTGGGTAGAAGTAGACGACTGCTTTTACTGTAAGTGCACCACATGTCTACACATGTGAAAAGCAGTTCGACTTTGCACTTACAAATGTGCCAGAGCCCCTTTTGGTTACTTGCACTCGCTGGTGGGGTTGGACTTTTGCAAGAATCGGGGGACATTGGAGCATTTTTTTTTTTTTTTCAAATCAGAAAAAAAAGTGCCCAATGCGGGAATCGAACCCGGGTCGTAGCGGTCGAAAACCAATGGTTTAGACCATTCTTCCACCGAACCCCTTTTCATTTTAAATAACATAAGCTAGGTTGCTCTTTTTGAGCAGTACCTAATAAAGTTATTTTGGACCAGGACACAAACCTCCAATAGGAGACCATCTCCAGGAGAGACTGAGGGTAAATACATGTGTGAAGGCATTAGAGATTCTAGCATATACAGAGAAATCTCCCATGAGAGGTCGTCTAAAAACATGGCTATACCCGATCTATCAATGAGATAATACTGATACAATTGATAAGTATAATAGTATAACTTTCTTACTAATCTAAATTTCTGTCAACACACTACTAACTGTTGTAGAACGACAAATTTTCCCGCAAATGTTTCTTTTGAACGAAAAATCATAATTTATTTTAAGGAGAAATAACGACTATTTCTATCCTTAGGGATGAAGTATGAAAGGATGAATTGTGAAGAGTAATGATGAGCGGAAAAATAAAAGTGTCCATTTTTCCGTTCATCATTACTCTTCACAATTCATTCTTTCATACTTCATCCCTAAGGATAGAAATAGTCGTTATTTCTCCTTAAAATAAATTACGATTTTTCGTTCAAAAGAAACATTTGCGGGAAAATTTGTCAAACATCGTTCTACAATCATAAGCCGCACTATATTGTATTACTATTAATTGTTGTTCTTTAAGAGAGGGAATTGTTTGTTCTCGTTGCGGGGAAGGAAGACCCTGTGGGTCTCGCCCTCTACGGTCACTCTAGAGGGGAGTGAGTGGAGAGGCGTCTCTGCGTGTTTGTCCTCGCGAAAGCGAGGCGCACGTGTCTTGAAACTCTTGGGTCTTCGCTCTGTGTGTGCGTCATTGGGAGCGTCCTTGCCGTGCGCACCATGAAAAACCAAGGGGTGCACACAGTAGTAACTCCCCCCCGCCTCCGCGTTGGTTTCCCCGCGTCAACCTCGGCACCTCAGAGGTCCTTGATTCGACGGCAGATTCAGGGAGGACTGGGTAAGGGTGCGAGGGCTAAAGGGGGGGGAGTCCTATTGGAGCGTAGGACGGGTTGAACTAAGTCCGAACGAGAGGGCTCGGTCAGCAACCTTGCCAATGAACTCTCGGAGACGCCTGTGGGTGAATGGTCAACCCCATTGTAGCCGGACCATACTGGCGGGCGCGAGGGGCCTACCAAAGGCCGCTCGATGCATGGAGAATGCATCATTCCTTCGGGCTGTGTGACGCTAGAGGGGACGCAAGGGCATTGCTGCCTATATCGTCCCTGGCTTGGTGAGCCGAATTTCTATTCTGTTTGTTCTCGTTTGCTTGTATATAAGTTTATGCCAAGCTCTTTCTTTCTCTTCTTTCCCCCCATTTGATACATTTTAACATTTATAAATTTAATTGCCATCTATCAAAAAAAATCTGCAACAATTAATTTGTTGGCAATGTGTTTCTTTTTATTTCTACAGACCTTACTGCCATGATAAAAGTTATTGAATGTGAGGGCTTGGCTCATCAGTGGTGCTCTATGCGGGATTCCCAGGTCGTGGCTGTCAGCAGTCGACGGTTTATAATACTCATCCAATGACCACCGTACTGTAGCACTTTATAAAATTATAAATCCAAACTTCTCTATATTTCGATTTTAACTTTGAAAGTTAATTCTCTATAGATGTAACCGAAAGTAGCTAGATTATTCGCACAACATCTTTGCATATTGGCGCCGTCTTGTGTACAAGATCTATAGAAACTATTTGATCTCTTGTTCTTGAGGTAAACCGGATTCCTGGAATCAATTTAATAGAATACAAAAAAATAAGATAAAAATATATATACTCAGTGATACCAAATATAAATAAACACAAAGCAATAACGCGTCATCTATACATATAAAATAAAAGGATTTAAAAGCGCGAATGTTTCTTTTATACATAAAACGAACTCTACTGTCCTTACTGCGATGAAAAAATATATTGGGAGGGCTTGGCTCATCAGTGGTGAACCCTCCCAGCGGTTTCGCCAATTTAATCCACCAGACCGCTGGGTATTTGCATATAAATGCTTAATCTATTTTATGTACATAGTTTTTTGAATATATATACAAATTATTTATATTTTCAGAGAGAGAGAGAGAGTGAAAGTTATTCAAATTTACATTTTAGAGCAATAATTTATACAAGAAATAAAGGTTATTTACACACATATTATCAAAAGTCCAATATAACTTTAGAATTACAACCACTATACAAGTGGCACAAATATAGAACATTCCATAAAAAATATATATATATAATAATAATAATACTAACAGCAATTAAAAAAAACTATACTAATTAAAACTAGAAATTTCAATTCTTAATGTAATTCATGTCCACGGCATTTGAGATAGAGTCTACAGAACTTGTTAAATTTTCTATATTCTTCTTTATTGGAAACCACATTTGGCTTAAACTAGAATTGTTCATTTGACATTGTACTTTCAAATCAGCAACAAGTGAGCACCGGATTAAAATATGCTCAGGGTTGTGATCTTCTTGTTCACATAAGCAGAATGAAGAATAATTAATATGATGTTTTTCATAAGGATCAAATCTGCCATCTTCACCACAATTCAACTAGACAAATCGTTGGTTTACGTATCAACTTGTCCAAGCAAGAATAAACTCGCAACAAATCTATCACCACTAGCTAATGTAATAAGGTTTAATCAAAAAGCTTACGTAACATTGTTTGCATTTATTACTGAATGTTTATCCTAATACGGAAGAAGGTTGTGACTCAGAAACCTTACGTAATATATATAAAAAAATGAAATATTTGGATTCAGCAACAAAAGTAACATTAAGATCAGATATTGTTTCATTTTGGGGAAAGAAAAGTTATTTTTTGTAGACCAGTGTAATGAGAGATTTTCAAATAGTTATAAGATTATATTTAGTATAAGATTGAAATTATAAAATACAAATAATATACATACTTGTATATTTATTAAAAACGTGGGTTTTAAAATAATTAGTGTTTACCCCTCCCCCTTCTCCCGAAAAAGAGGGCAACGTACGAGCAATCGTCTGATTTCGCACCGTTGCCTGACCAAAAAATATACATTATATATTTATTATAATTTACTATAATAAGTAAATTCCGTTACATTTAAGTTCCCCAATAAAGAAAATGCGCATTTTTAATCAATTATTTTGGGCTTAAAATCATACACTTTGGTTAGTAGCCCGCAAAATCATATTCTCTCTAATCAAATCACTTTGGGCCATTTTCTGACATGCAACACCTCTTACAAACTGGATTGTGATCCTTTATGGCGTGTGATAAAAGGAAATGAATTGAAAATAAGACCACAATTGTAGGTTTGGAGCCCAGTAAATTGTACAAGCTCGACATGGCGTATTGAAATATTACGTAACACACTGCCTCTTGTCCGACCTTCGCTCACGTGTAATGGCGTCAGAAGACCTTGCCCCGTGTAGGCCCCCTCCTCTAGGCCTCCAGTACCTGGGGGTGAAATGTTGGATTTCCCTCAAGAGATTCCTGCTGAGAATCTCAGAAATGTGCCTTCTATCTAAGAACATATACTCACTTATAAGAAGAGACCAAAGGTAAAAAAGAGACGAGTTACTTTATTGAAAAGGTAAATGCTTGGTGAGGATAACAACGTCCTTCAACCGGCTTTCTTGTATTCGTATTTAACTTTTTATGAAGGCTCTGCTGTCTAGGATGAGAAAGAACAAATTCAATGCATTGACTCTGTACAAGTTTTACAGGGCTGCGCAAGAGAAGAAACATTGAGGAAAGAGGCCGTGTGTAAATAGATATATAAATGAACTATCATCTGTAAATAAATATTCTTTTCTGGGCGGTTATCACCAGGGGGAATCCTGTGTAGGGCATAGGTCCCCAATAAAAAGCTTGTTGTATTCGTATTTAACCAGTTGAAGGACGCTATTGTCTGAAAACTCTCGCCAAGCTTATACCTCTCCAATAAAGATACCCCTCGCCGTCATTGATCTCTTCTTAGAAATAATATATATCTATTGTATACTCACTCAGATACAATATTATCTGAATATTCCTTCATACTCTCTGAATTCATGTTAATATCCGCTGCCAAACTGAAGATAAAGCTGGGGATCACATTTCTTTTCATCTGCCCAGCCTTACAATATATAAGATGGCTATCCTCCTTGAAATACCCAATCTGAAACTGGCATCCCAGAAAATTCTTCCAAGAAAAAGATTTGCTTGGTACCATCTCGTGAATTGGAGCTCTCTACTGATATTGTAAATAAACAAACAGAAAAAACTTGGATTTGAAAGACAATCTAGAAATTTGTAAGCATATAATTCTTGTCTCCAGGAACTTAGGTTAATCTAATAGAATAATATCGAACTTTGGAATTGAATAAATCATCATGGTAAGTTAATAAACTCAATTAGAGGCACATCATCATCAGCCTTGAAAACTCGACATTATAAAATATGGTTAAGATTCTAGAGCTATCCTCCGTTGTACACCTTTTTTATGCTTCATTGGTTCCAAATCCTTGCATAAGTCCAATACCACCAATGAGTGCAAGGAACCAAACGGCATACTTGTAAATTCAAATTGCCTTCCACGTGTGTAGATATGTAATACATTTATTGTGAGAGCCAGTACCCACCATAAATAACATAGCTTGTATCAGGTATATTTGGGATAACTGAAAAATAATTTTATTTAGCTGCATTGTTTTACCGTAGATCTTTCTTTGGAAAATTTTTGTGACGGTATTTAAGCAAATTATGGACATAAGATTTTAGGAACAGTCGAAATCTAAACAAATATATATGGAAATTATATGCATCTAACATTGTCCACACTTTCGCTAAAATTATCAAAATAGTGTAATATTTAATTAAAAAGACATATTATTGGATCAAAAATGATTTATTTACCTATATTTTAGTTGGCTGAACGCCAACATTTTTCAAGGTATTATAACATATTTATGTGTCAATAACAAACTCAGCGCCACATAATAGTGTAATATTTCATCGCAGACAGGAAATTGTTTTCGTTGAAAAAAATAATGCGTGAAATCAGTTGTAAATCTTAGAGATGAAGCACTTTATCCTTCAATTATTCGAGAGATCGCTACGCCTCCATTACGCTGTCATCTTGCGTAGGCTGAGACACCCGGCAGCAGCCTCTCTACAAGGTTAGGGGCCACTCTTGACTCAACGTCCAAGACAAGATGATTTCCTTCATCTCTTCTCTGAAATGGAAAGATCTGGAGAATATGTCTACATAGCTTTGCCTTTTTTAGACTTCCAAGTTCTCGCTGGATATATTCTTTTATAAGGCTATAACGTGTCATATAATGTAATTCAGCTGTCCCAAAAGCGTATGTCCATAGTTTGCTTGAATACTATTCTAAGATTCCATCCTTCATTGCACCGTATATAAGCAGAATCGTCCAATACAGTATCAGAGCTCTAAGAAGCGTTCTGGTAGATTAAATTGGCGAAACAGCTGGGAGGGTTCAACACTGATGGACCAAGCTCTCCCCATATATTTTTCATCGCAGTAAGGACAGTAGAAGTTTGTTTTACATTAAAAAAAAAAAGAAACATTCGTGATTTATAATGCTTCCATTTCTTATATATTATTTTAATGACATTCCCAGAGGTCCTGAAATGGTTGTTTCTAGAATCTGAAGTAAGAATTCTATTCCTATTGCAAAACTTAACTTTTTTTTCTATTATCCCTAGTACACGTGCTACAGGCCATGATAATCACGGTGGGTAAGAAGTTGGCAACTGCTTTTACTTTAAGTGTACCACATGTCTATACACGTGAAAAGCAGTTCGATTTTTGCACTTACAAATGTGCTAGAGCCCCGTTTTGGTTACTTTCACTCGCTGGTGGGGACCATTGGAGAATTTTTTTTATTAGAAAAAGTGCCCAATGCGGGATTCGATTCCGGGTCGTAGTGGTCTAAAACCAACGGTTTCGACCAACCTTTCACCAACCCCCACTTTCTTAACTAAAATAGGTATAGTTTAATGGGTGCTTGCTGTTGTCAATCAACGCATTTTTGGGGAAATATCAATTCTAGAACTTTATAAGCTGGCTTAACAACTTACCATGATAAATAATGAATAGAATTCAAGTGCGAATAATTCCATAACAAAGCAGAAATTTTATTATTCAACATATTTTGTTGCCGGGAATTTTAGACCTGTTTCATTGTGATTTTGATGTTCGGAATCTAGAAATATTGTGATCCGTTCTGTTCTATCAGCTCTTATTTTTTAGAGACACATACTCTTCCAAGCTTTAATGTGGATTCTAAAATAAGTAGTTATTTATTTCATAAATATTTTTTCAAATTTCGATATTAATAAAAAATTGACCTGCCCCTACTGACGCCAAGTGCCTTATTCTTCGACGGATCAATTAGAATCCAGTGTTGTATGTTCTCAAATCAAGAAAAAGGAACCTAGAGAGACATATATTAGCATCTCCTTATCGTGCAACTGAAAGTTGCTGATTGCGCCATCTATCGGAATAAATATCAACCATTCGTTGATTTTTAATTATTCCAGAATTTGCCAAATACCCATTTTTGATTAATTAAAAGAAAAGTTAACCACGTACGCGTTTCGGGCTGTTGGTCCTCATCAACGTGGTGCAAGCTGTACCTCAACGACCAAAAAAAACTGGTCATTCAGGGATAACAGCCCGAAACGCCTTCGTCGTTAGCTTGATTAATCAAGAATGGGTATTTGGCCAATTCTGGAATAATTACAAATCAACATATAGTTAATATATATTCTGATAGATGGCGCAAGCCATCAGCAACTTTTAATTGCACAATAAGGAGATGTCTTTTTTATTTTCTTAATTTATGAACCTTATACCAGTACAATATCACAGTTTTTCACTGACGGGAAGAGTCACAGACTGTGGACCACCTTCTCTTCTCTTGTCCAGCTTTTATACTAAACAGGAAGCTACAAACACTACTTGGAGTACAAGACTTCAACCCTGCCTCTACTTCCCGACTGCCTGGAACTACCTGGTTCACCGCAGCTCTCCCCATGACTAGACTTCTAGACTGTAGCTGTACAGCCTGGGTAGTTGGGGATTTACGTTCCAGGAGCCCGGGTTATCTATATTTTCTCTCTCTCTCTCACAGTTGTACTATTTTTTCATATATTAGTAAATTCTGGATTCCTGTGGAGTACAAAATACTAGCTCCCCGAGGGTAACCCAGTTTGAGGTAAACTCAACGCCTTCAGTTTTTATCGCTACAATGCGGAAAAATTCCAAGTCATATTTTGATGATTTATTTTTTAAATGACTTTCATAAATCTATATAGATGTCATCATTAATACATAGCAATAACGCGCCAACTAATAAAACAAATAAAAACCACAAACGCGAATGTTTATTTTCATAAATAAATCAAACTTATTGTTTGCGGAAGAGCATTCCTCGATGCAAATTTTTAAATGTAATTCTACTGTCCTAAAAGCTTATGTCCATAGTTTGCTTAAATACCATTTCTAAGATTCCACCCTTCAGTGTAACATATAAAAGCAGAATGATCCAATACAGTATTAGAGCTCTAAAGAAGCTTATGTCAATAGTTTGCTTAAATACCATTTCTAAGATTCTACCTTTCAGTATAGCATATAAAAGCAGAATGATCCAATACAGTATTAGAGCTCTAAAGAAGCTTATGTCAATAGTTTGCTTAAATACCATTTCTAAGATTCTACCTTTCAGTATAGCATATAAAAGCAGAATGATCCAATACAGTATTAGAGCTCTAAAGAAGCGGTCTGATATATTAAATTGGCGAAACCTCTGGGAGGGTTCACCACTGATGAGCCAACCCTTCCCAATATATTTTGTCATCGCAGTAAGGGCAGTAGAAGTTTGATTTATTTGTGAAAAGAAAAATTCGCGTTTTGGTGTTTTCATTTATATTAGATACCATTATGCCGCTTCCATAGCATACATAGAATCCTTTTGGAAATATAGAAAGCTGATTATAAAATAAGGAAATGTTGATAAAATATTCAAAGTGAAGAACGTTATAGCTTTGTCTGTAGTTAATTTGGATTATTAATAATAAGGAATACTACTAATAATAACTTTTTACTCTTTTTTTCCCATCTTCCGACGGGATATACCTGAGATGACAGATTTGTAAATGTTTAGGTTGTTGCGTTGGTAGATGTGAGGATTATTTCAAATTTTCTCTAGAGATTCGAGTATTATTTCAGCCTCGCTGTCTGCATGTATAATTGCTTTCATTGTTGTTCTGGGGGGTCGGTGGAAGGATGGTCTAAACCTTTGGTTTTCGACCGCTACGACCCGGGTTCGATTCCCGCATTGGACACTTTTTTATGATTTAAAAAAAATGCTCCAATGGCCCCCGTTTCTTGAAAAAGTCCAACCCCACCAGCTAGTGCAAGTAACCAAACGGGGCTCTGGCAGATTTGTAAGTGTAAAAGTCGAACTGATTTTCACATGTGTAGACATGTGGTGCACTTACAGTAAAAGCAGTCGCTAACTACCCACCATGATTATTATGGTCTGTACCACGTGTACTAGGGATAAGCAAAAAAAAAAATGTTGTACTGGTATACAAATTGTCTTGGTAGTCAATTGAAGAATCTATGGGCCAATTATCATTAGATAGGTCGTTTAGGTTAAGTACGAAAGATGGTATCTATTGATCAATGGTATGTTTGGACAGATGTAAGTACCGTAAGTGTGATGTGATATGTGATTTTGAGTTTCTAACAAGAGAGGTGTAGGTGCTATGAATAAGGCGGTTTGCAGTTATTATAAAGTTTACAACTTTTTTTTTTTTTGCTTATCCCTAGTAGACGTGGTACAAGCCATGATAACCATGGTGGATAAAAGTAGGCGACTGCTTTTACTGTAAGTGCACCACATGTCTACACATGTGAAAAGCAGTTCGACACTGCACTTACAAATCTGCCAGAACCCCATTTGGTTACTTGCACTCGTTGGTGGGGTTGGACTTTTGCAAGAATCAAGGGCCATTAGAGCTTTTTTTTATCAGAAAAATGTGCCCAATGCGAGAATCGAACCCGGGTCGTAGCGGTCGAAAACCAACGGTTTAGACCATCCTTCCACCGATCCCCCAGTCTACAACATAGAGCTGGTAAGATGACCTGGAAATCTATGACTGGAGACCCGCCATCAGATATACGAGTAAAAGTAAACTTTTGGTCGTTTTTAGATCTGCCGTTCACTGTGGCGGGGAAGAATATATTATTACAGAAATATATATATGACATTTTTATATACAGTAGAACCTCCATGAGAGAACACTCGAGCTAGAGGACATCTCTCTACAAAGGACAGTTTTCATTTGCAAAATTTCCATTTTTACTATTTAGTAACTCTCCGGTAAGAAGACACCTTTCCCTAAAGGACACTTTGGCTCTGCAATTAGGTGTCCTTTACAGGGAAGGCCTACTGTATATGACATTAGTGATCTAGTAACATGTAAACACAGAAAATATTGAAACTGTATTTTTTTTTCTTTCTTATTTTTTTTTCTTATAATCTGTATATATTTACCATATGTATATAATCTTTCTCCATTTTTTTTTATTTCCCACTTTCATAGGTTTCTCCGTCCTGTAACCCCAAGGAGAATCCTCTGTAAGACCTGTGTATCTTAATAAAGGCTTTTGTGTGTGTGTGTGTGTGACAATTAAACATTATTTATTGTCTTCTAGACAATGTTACATATCAAAGAGAGAGAGAGAGAGAGAGAAGAAAATATATACAAAAAGAATTAAATATATACATATATAATATACAAATTTACAAGGGGGCTAAAAGTAGGAGACCTCGGCGCTGGAGGGTCCTGGACCAGGCGATGAGCGGGTCCTCTACCGCTTCTCCGAGCCCAACCTGGACAAAGTAGCGATAGATTCGCAACTTTGCCGACGCCAGGATGGAAAGGGCATCGTCCTCAAGGCCGGACCCGCCGAAGATCCAAGCCTGCAGGTCAGGGGGCCGCCCTATGATGTTGAAGGCCTCTCTGATGAGAGGCCTGATGGAACGGCAGCACCAGTAACGGTGGCCGAGGGAGCGGTCGATGGACCCGCAGGCAGGACAGGAGGGGCCGACCGAGGCAGGATGGGCCGGATGGGGCAGGGCGTGGAGGGCTAGCTTGAGAGCTGCGTCGGCCTCGTGACCCGAATAGGCGCAGCGCCGCAGCGAGGCCCAGTCGATCCTGGATGGTGGATTGATGGTGGGCGTCCATCTCGCCAGGAATCTGGAGATGGGCGTGGCGGCGAGGCGCGGACGATCCAGGGCCCGTCGGGCCGAGCGGGTCGTGAGGCCGTTGAGGAACGGCGTAGCCGTCCCTCGCAGCACCACGGCCGCAGCTAAAGAGCTAGATGAGGGTGCAGACTCCGCCCCGAAGCCCACGGCGTTCTCGGAGGTCAGCCTCCGACAGAAGGCGCCCAGGGCCGCGGCGTCAGTCAGGGCCGAGCGCGTAGGGCGGGCGATGAGGTGTTCCTCCTCGATGAGGTCCCGGACTCGGGCTCCGCTCCAGCGGGCGGGGGCCAGGAGGTCGGGAGGGCGGAGGAACCGGCAGCCGCCGATGATGGGGAGGTCCAGCAGCTGAGCCGTGGGGACCGCCCGGTGGTTGAGGCCCAGGATGTTGGAGGCCTCCTCCCATAGCTTCAGCAGCCGGAGACGGCGGGGCTGGAGACGGGTGCCGTCCGGTGGAGGGTAGATCCAGGCTTCCCCGCTGTTGCCGCCGACCAGCCAGCTGAAGGCATTTCTGCCCCCGCGGAGCGCGACCTGCACCCCCTTGAGGCAGGCGAGCTGGAGCTGGGTCGCGAGGTCGAGGAGGCCGAGGCCTCCGATGGCAACTGGCCTCGCCATGACATCGGCGGAAAGCCACGCCGTGTGGTCCTGTCCCCAGACGAATCTCGCCAGTCGGGCCTGCAGCTTGGCGATGGTCGGGGGTGATGGTAGGTAGCCATGCAGGTGGTGCTGGATGACAGAGCCCACCAGCGTGTTCGCCGCTCTTGCTCGCCCGACGAGGGAGAGGCCGCGGGTGAAGGGCGTCCATTTGCGGCATGCAGTCTCCAGGAGGGCCAGGAGATGCTGCTCCCGGTGGGCGACGGTGCTCCTGGGGGCGATGTCGAGCCCGAGGACCCTGATGGAGGTGGTCGACCAGGAGGCGCCGAGAGGGGAGTCGCCGCGGTTGCGCCAGGCGCCGCACCAGAGGCCAGCGCTCTTCCGGAGGTTCACGCCAACTCCGGAGGCCTGCTTGTATTCTTCGAAGACGGTCGCCACCCGTTCGAAGTCACCGTCGCGATGAAATAGGAGGACGATGTCGTCGGCGTAAGCGATGACATTGCCCACGCCGAGGGTCAACTCCAGGCGACGTAGCAGCGGCCCCGTGGCAATGCTGAAGAGTGCGGCACTCACGGCGCAACCCTGTCTTAGGCCGTTGAGGAGGGGGAAGGCGGTGGTGTAGAAGCCTCCGGCCCGGATGGTGGCGTCCGCCCCGGCGTAGAGGATGTTGATCCAGGCCCTGAAGGCTGGCGGGAGGCGGAGGGACGTTAGCAGGGACTCCAAGAAGCCGCGGTCTAGTGAGTCAAAGGCGGACTCCAGGTCTACGCCCATGACGGCCAGCGGCGAGCCCAGGGCGGTGGCCTCCTCGACGGCGTCCGTCACCATGGCGATGTTCCATGACGGGGACCTCCCGGGGACGGCGTAGGTCTGGCATTCCGGCACAAGGGTCCGCAGGTGGGGCTTGAGGCGCCGGTGAAGGATGGCGGCCAGGACCCTGTAGTCGGCCGAGGGCAGCGCGACAGGCCTGTAACCATCAAGGCCGCGACCTCCGCGGGCCTTGGGCACGAGGCAGATGGAGCTGCGCCGCGTCGACGGAGGTAGGGCACCGCGGAGCCGTGAAGCCGCGAACACCCGGGCCAGAGCTTCCGCGAAGAAGTCCTCGTTGAAGGCGACGAGGAGCTCGCACGGCAAGCCGTCCCAGCCGGGGGCCTTTCCGCGAGGGAGGTGCTCGATGGCGTGGGCTATCTCGCTGGGGCTGATGTCTGGCCGGTGGAGCGGGTCCTCCTCACTCAGCTCGCGGGTGGTGGTGGTGGTGGGCGCGCTGCTGGCGATGAAGGCAGCTCCCGCAGCTGGATCGCTGGTGGGACGGGCGAAGCGGGGCTGGAAGGTCGCGAACGCCCTCCGCCGAAGCTCTGGGCCCTCGATGACGTTGTCCTCCTCGTCCCTGATGACGCTGACCGGGTGTGTGTGTGACAATTTGACAATTGAAAATAATTTATTGTCTTCTAGACAATGTTACATCTCAAAGAGAAAGAGAGAAGAGAGGGGTATATACATTAGGTTAGCGCTTGCCGCGGTGACGTCTAGTCTTGGGAGCCAAGGCCCTCCTGAGCTCGGACAACCCGCTGAGGATTCTGGGATGGGAATCCCGAGCGCGCTCGATGGCCGCCTCGAAAAAGACAGCGTAGTTTTTCTTCAAAATAGGCGAGAGTCTCGCAAGGAAAGGCGCCCTAGAATGGGGATGTAGGATGGCATCAATGGCTTCGGTCCAGGAGATTTCATCATCGACCAAGGGTCCAGGGTCGATATTGGAAATGATGATCTCTCCCAAAATTCCATCGATGCAATCACCCAGGTTCGGCGGCAGGTCTTCCTCCATCGGGGTAGGTGGTGGGGACGGAGGTGTCATAGCCGGTGTCGGATCCTCTTTGTGGGGAGCAGATGGTGTCGGCCCAGCAGGCCGAGGCGCAGGCAGTGGGGGTGTTGAAACTGCGGCTGGTGAGGGAGCAGAGGGCTCCTCAGTGGTGGTCATGTCGACATCCGGTGTGTGGGTCGCAGGTCCGAGGGTCCCCTGTGCAGGCAGAGGGCCACACGGGGCAATGAAGTCCGGCCGGGCGGGAGGCGTCGGCTCAGTTGCTGCCGAGCGAGGGCCCGCGGGATCTACAGGTGCAGGGGCCACTGATGGAGGAACAGGGGCCACCACCGGCACAGATGAGGCCGGAGGCGCTGGTGTAGACGGCCGGAGCGCCGTAGATGGTGGGGACGCAACTCGGGCATCTGGTTGAGCGCCGGAAAGCCTGACAGCTGGGCTGGTAGGCGCCGGCGGGGTTGGCGCGGCCGGAGACGGTCCAGGCAGCCCAGGTGCGGTCGATGGTGGAAGGCCGGTGGAAGGGGGGCGGTGAGGCCCGTCTGGCGGTAGTAGGACGCCCATGGAGTTGGGGGCAGTTTGCTCTTCGGTGACCTTGACCACGGCATTTCGAGCATTTGACTCCGTGGGTCAGGAAAGCTGGCCATGGCTCGCCCTTGATCCTCAGTTCGAATCGAGAGGGGAGCATTTCGGCGGTTATGCCGTCATGGAGGAGTATAAAGGCCTCCCGGCGGCCGTCGGTGAAATTAAACTCTCCAACCCTAAGCTGTTTGGGGGCGATGGAGGTTATTCGGCCGTATCTGGAGAGAGCATCCATGACGGCGGCGTCTCCCACAAAGAAGGGGAGGTTCCCAATCGTGACTCTGATTGAAGTTCTTCTGAAGGGGAAGGTCTTGAGAAGGGTTCCCTCGATCTCGAGGCCCTCTCGAACTAGGCGCTCCGCCAGGGATCTGTTGGCGAGTCCGACCAAGTATTGCCCGTTCACCTTAGTGAACTGGACAATGTTTCCTGTGCTTCCGACCACCTTTTCCAAAGCCTTCATGTACTGGTAGGTCTGGTATTCCGGACAGAACTCGAGGAAACAGCACTGCTCCTCGGTGCAGGACGCCTGGCGAGCCCTGGCCTCCATGACGTGTGCCCTCGTGGTCCTGATTTCCTGGACCTGGGGCATCCGTCCCGTCGACGGTCGCTGTCGGCGAGAAGTGCCAGCGCTGTTAGACTGCGCGGCCATGGCAGGCAGATCCGGCGAGTCGCGGCGCCTCTTCCTGCCTTTTACGACTGTGAAGCTGTCATCCTCCTCAGAATTCACATTCTCGGCATAGTCTGCCCAGTTTCTTTGGGCATCGGCACCGCGGTTGGAAGAAGGGAGAGCCGCCAAGTTGAACGGCGCGGCCGAATTTACATTTCTTCCGCCGGCGGGAGAATTTGCATAAGTTTCAATTCTCTCACTAGTATTCGAGATATTTCTCTGCGAATTGAAAATTGCAGATTTCTCTGCACAGGGCTGTGCTACGTTGCTGTGCCTTTCAGGCATTTGATCAGCTTTGAATGGGCTTTCAGCCGTGCTAAATTCGGCGTACTGCCGGTAGCCATACACCCGCCAGGATGGGAAAAAGGCGGAGCTCGACAAATGCGTGCCGCACGGCCGAGTGTGTGTGTGTGTGTGTGTGTGTATTGAAACTGTATTCAAGCATTTTTTTAATTAAATAAAACTAATCCGTTCCTTAGCTTTTGCACATCAGTATAGACCAGAGGTCGGCAAACTGCGGCTCGCGATCCACATGCGGCTCTTTTGGATGTGAAGCTCTTTATATAGTTCCATACACAAATATTATTTAAGCGAGTACTATTTATTGTTGGCAAGAAAAAAATTTGTGACTCTTTAAAAACTTTGAAATTTTAAAAATTGCAATTTTTACTCTTCTTACTCAAAAGTTTGCCGACCCCTAGTGTAGAGAAATGGCGTTATGTTTGTTTGTTTTTCGTTATAAGACAAAGTAAAAATTTCAAGTTGAGCAATTTAATAGAAACGATATTAATAAAGGGGTTGAATCTTGCAATTTAACTTACATATATCACAATTTTGAACTTATTCACGATGTCGAAGAGGTATATTCAGCTAAAATGACTAAAGTATGAACATTATATCTATGGGAACACAGATTAGTAATTTGAAAATTTAAGTAATCCATATTATTATTGTTACAGTAGAACCTCCCTGTAAAGGACACCTAAATTCAGAGCCAAAGTGTCCTTTAGGGAGAGGTGTCCTCTTACCGGAGAGTTGCTAAATTGTAAAAATGGTAATTTTGCAAATGAAAACTGTCCTTTGTAGAGAGGTATCCGCTAGCGGGGTGTCCGTTAAGGGAGGTTCTACTGTATCAACAATTATAATAAATGCGCATATATATTCTATTTATTAGAAAATTTATTTTTCTAACATTTGGAAGATTAACTCATCTCTGTTGATGAAGTAAATCACAAACAACCTGGGTATAAAAGAGGTGATTTTTACCCTTTGAAATATTCAGATTAGATGTATAGCCTTATGTATTTGATAATAAAAAGGCATATGTTGTGGATTGAGTAAAAATATTTATTTGCCAATATTTCGGTTGTCTGAACGCCAACCTTTGTCAAGGTATTACATTTTGTTCAAACAAACAAATCTACTGACGCTATGTGGCGCTGAGTTTGTTTATACAAACTGTAATGCCCTGACAAAGGTTAGCGTTCAGACAACCGAAATATTGGCAAATAAATATTTTTATTCAATCTAATATATGCCTTTTTATTATACAGTAGAACCTCCCTGTAAAGGACACCTAATTGCAGAGCCAAAGTATCCTTTAGGGAGAGGTGTCTTCTTACCGAACAGTTGCTAAATAATAAAAATGGTCATTTTACAAATGAAAACTGTCCTTTGTGGAGAGATGTCCGCTGAAGGGAGGTTCTACTGTATAATGATTTAAGTATGGATTTTGCTCAATTTTCAAAAAGACTAATGTGTGTAATCTCTAGTGTACAGAATGTTAAGCGTCTAACTACAAAACATTATGGGGGTAGGTAGCGACTTACGTGTTGAATCAGAGTCTGTGACCCAGAGATAGCTGATGATAAGATTGTCCCGTGACTGGCGACAAAATGCCGATGATACCTCACTGAAATCAAAGGTGAAGCGACAACCCTGACATGGTGACACGATCTGTGATCGTTTATAAGTTTTCAGTGTACCACAGGGAATAGAAAAACGTCTGAAATTTGGGACATACTATAGCCGAATTATGCATACTTTGGACTTATTGTTTGTTTAGGGAGATAACTTAATCAAACCGAAACTATTCAATGAGATTATTTTTCTTATTTAATGAAACTATGGACATAAGCACCTTGAGAACAATTATCTCATCGCAGTAAGGATAGTAGGAAGCTGTTTCAATTGACAAAAAAAAATACGATGAATAGTTTCATTTCTTTAACACAGATGGCGCGCTAATGTCTCATGTTTAATAATTGACTCGATACAGGATCTCATGAAGTTCGATCATTTTAATTATACCTTATTGGGAAAGTTTTTACAGTCAACAACAACAGCTTTTTATTGGGGACCTATGCCTTACACAGGATTCCCCCTGGTGATAACCGCCCAGAAAAGATTAGTTACTTACAGGTGATCGTTCCTTTATATATCAATTTACATACGGCTCTCTTTCCTTAGTGTTTCTTCTCTTGCGCCGCCCTGTAAAACTTGTACAAGGCCAATGCGTTGGAGTTGTCCTTTGTCGTTCTAGACAGCGCAGAGCCTCCAGAGAAAGATGATATGATCCAACTTTTTTAAAAAGAAGTTCCCTTTCATTTCTTAACTTTAAACTAAAAAATAAGTTTTACAGTCATTATTATATGGTAAGCACATGACAGATTTTATCAAAGAAGATGCAATGCTGAATTTTTTTAATCTCCTGTAGATCCTACGAATGTTATTCTTATAGCATGATGAAATTGTACTAAGCTGATGAGATTTTTACAGTCAGGAATCAATATGCGATGCATTGATAAAAAGTGCGCGTTTATTTATACAAAAAAGACACTTTCTTATTAAAAAACTTCCATAAAACTGAAATTCATTATGTAAATATCTCTATCCCCAAACTTACAAATTAAGGTGAAAAATTTGTCGCCACAACATAAGCTTTGTTAAATTTATTAAAAAGCCAACTTTTGACCAATGCTGGTGTTGTGGAATATTCTTAAACTGAATCCGTGCGTTTTGAGCAAGGATGATGAACAAAATTCATGGTTAAAATGCTTTTTTTGAGGAGTATCTGTCTTTTTTCTTTTTTTTTTTTTTTTTTTCTTACATGAATTTATTCCTTCTGAAAAATTGGTTTTCCCAAAAGCTCTTAGCTCCCTCCAGCCTTCCTTTTACAAGTCAGACAATCCCATCGGCAATGGAACCAATTGATAAGCATTAGACTGGCATTCTTGTTGAAGCATAAGCTTATAGAGTGAAAAAATATATATACAGTATATTCGGATTTTTTTAGAATATTAAGTGTTTAAAACGACATTTGAAAATTATCCCGCATGAGTTTCTTTTCAACGAAAAATCAAAATTTATTTTAAGGATAAATGACATTTTTTTCTAATCTTAGGGATGAGGTATCGTTGAAATCGTTGAAATGATTTTTCGTTGAAAAGAAACTCATGCGGGATAATTTTCAAATGTCGTTTTACAATCACAAGCCGCATTATATTGCCACGTTTTTATTTTTAAAACGCTAATTTTAGTTTTGTAAAACTTTAATTTTAAAGTTTATTATTTTAAAAGTGAAATGTTTGTTAATGAAATAGATATTTTACCTAAACTCATTTTATTGCCGCTTTCTTTTACAAGCCATTTGTTTATGTGTATTTTTACATATAGTTTTTATTGAGTTTTTACTAATTTAGTATGTACATCATTGACTTTTAATGAATGAGAAAAAGAAATTGAAAATAAACATATGAAAAATTAAAGTAACATTTTAAAGGAATTTGTGTACAATTGAAAATTATTTTTTGTAACGTCTCATATTCCCCTTCTTGAAGCATTTATTCTCGGGTAATAAATGGTCGAAGTTGAGATATGTGAACGCGTCTTGCTTGCTTTTGGTCTTTCAGAGAGATATCGTAGGTTACATCAGATATCTTTTTTTGAATGACAAATGGTCCTTCATATTTTGGTGATGTCTTGATGAGACGAGGGTCGTTGAAGGCAATTTTTCTTATGACTAAGTCTCCTTCTTTAAAGACATACTTGGGGTGATGGCTATCGTGTTTAATCTTCCACTTACTTCTACTTTGTTCTGTCCGCAGGCTAGCTTTCTTCCTGGCTTCTTCAATTGTAATTGGAGTTTGGTCGGCAAATTCGGGTACATTACCGATTCCATACATTAAGAAAAGCGGTGAAAAACCAGTCACGTCATGTGGTGTGGAATTATAATTTTTGACAACTTGCGGTAACAATGAGCTCCATTTACATCTAGGTTTCTCTAGAACAGCTATTCTCAGTTTTGTCATTATCGTATCATTTAATTTCTCACAAATGCCATTGCACTGAGGATGATAAGGCGAAGTATATGTGTGTTTAATGCCTTGTAAAGAAAGAAATTTGTTGAACTCTTTTGATATAAAATTTTTGCCATTATCTGTTAAGATAGTATTGATCGAATTAACAGATTTGATTATTTTATCAAGACATTGAGTGACAGCTTGAGCAGTGTTTGTTATTGTGGGATATGCCCATAGATAACGAGTTGCGTGATCAACAAAAACTTGAATGAATTTATGCTTTGTGTTAGCTGCTGCTGTTCCCAGTACAATAGTGTCACAACCGATCATTTGTAATGGTTGGATATTTGACGTTGGAGTGATCATTTCTCCCAAAGTTGGTTCATGTCTGACCTTCACTAGTTGACAAGATTTACAAGATCGAACATAATTATTGATATCAGTTGTTATTCCTTTCCACCAATAACATTGAGTTATAAGTTTGCATGTTTTGGTTATTGATGGGTGACTCAATGAATCGTGATATTCTTCCAATATTTTTTTTGTAAGCGAGTTTGGGACAACTGCTTTAAAAACTCCTTTTTGTTTGATCATTACCACACCGTCGTGAGTGTGGGAATTTTTCAAGAAACTCAAATCTGAATTTTGTTGGTGTTCTTGAAGTTCTTGAGTTGCAATGTTAACAACTGGGAGTCTTGATAAGGCGTCAACATGAGTTTGTTGCTTTCCAGAACGATGAACGATGTTACATGATTTCGAGGATAAACTAAGAATCCATCTAAAATACTTAGGTTTCGGTTTCTTCATGGTGAAAAGCCATTGGAGCGCCGCATGATCAGTGATGATTTCAAATGGTTGGTTTTCTACGTATACATGAAAGTGATCAGTTGCTTGTATTACGGCTAGGCATTCCATCTCATAAGCAGAATAATTTTCTTGGTGTGGTTGCAGTGTTTTGGAGTAATATTCAATTACATGTTCCTCATTGTCTGGACCAATTTGTGTTAGGATTGCTCCAATTCCATATTTGGAGGCATCTGTAAAAACTTTAGAGGGGTAGTCCGGGTTGTAAATAGCAAGGACAGGTTGTGTAGATAGTGCCATTTTAAGTTTAGCGAATGACTCCTCTACTTCCTCATTCCAGATGAAGGGCTGATTCTTCCGAGTGAGTCGAACCAAGGGGAATGAAATTTTAGAAAAGTCCTTCACAAATTTTCTGTAATAATTTGCCAATCCCATGAACTGACGAACTTTCTCGACGAACATATCAGGTCTTGGAAAGTCTTGAATAGATTTTACTTTTCCTGGATCAGGTTTTAATTGATTGTGACTGATGATATGTCCGAGGTATTTTACTTCAGTTCTTCCAAAAATACATTTCGACAATTTTAATTTCATGTTGTACTGTCTTAATTTGTCAAAAACTTTACTAAGAAGCTCTATGTGCTCTTGCCATGTTTTCGTGTACACCAATATGTCATCTTGGAAAGAGCAAGTTCCTTTCCATAATAATTCACCTAGAATATGTTGGATTATCCTTTGGAACGTTGAAGCAGCATTTTTTAAACCAAAGGGCATCACTAAAAACTCATAATGACCATCGTTTGTGACGAATGCAGTTTTTTGAATAGATTGCGGGTCCATTTCGATCTGCCAGTAACCCCATGCAACATCAAGGGTAGAGAAGAATCTGGATCCATGCAATCGATCAAACATGTCCTGTATGTGAGGTAGGGGTTGCCTGTCATCCAGTGTGATCTCATTAAGACGTCTGTAATCAATGCACATCCTTTTATTTCCATCCTTCTTGGGAACCATGACAACAGGAAATGCCCAAGAAGAATCTGAAATTCTTATTAACTTGTGTTCGAGAAGTTCTTTAACTTGTTCAGCTATCTCTTCATACTCTTTTAGAGGACGACGATAGGGTCTAAGAGAAATTGGTTGTTCACTTTTCGTGATGATCTTATGTTGTATAGCTACTTTTCCCAAATCAATAGCATGCTGAGAAAATACATTCCTATTGTGTTCAAGTAATTCTTTTAATTCATGTTCTCTTATCTCTTCTAGATGATTTACAAGAATTGGATTTTGTAATCCATCAAATTTGGTGTAAATTGTTTTGTCTTTGACATCTATTAAAAGATTAAAAAGAGATGCAACATCTAATCCGATCAAGAGTGGATATTTAAAGTTCTTCATTACATGGAGAGTTACAGGTTTAATTAGTTTATCTATTCTTACCTTGGTCTGAAGGCTTCCACATGTCCTGGTAACACCATCCGCTTGGCTGATGTGAATGTCTGAATTTGGTTGGAGTTGAAGACGGGTTCGCTTGAACAATCGCCAATTGATTATTGATACTGTTGCTCCAGTATCCACAAATGCTTGCGCAGGAATTCCATTTACTTCAACACTTATGTTGATAAGCTTGAAAGCTCCTTGTGTAGGGGTATTTGTCAAAGTACTTACATTCAACAATTCCGGGGCTCCGCATACTTGTTTCACTGAAGTGTTTTGATTAGGCCTATCCTTTTTATAATTAGGATCATAATCCTCACAATCTGTGACCCAATGTTTAATTTTTATTCCTTTTTTTGAACATATTGGACACCAGAATGGGCAAACATTTTTTCTATTATCATTATTTTTTGTCGCGAGATGTATTTTGTTTTTAGGCTTAAACTGAATTGAAGCCCTATTTTGTTCAATTGAAGCTGCGATATGAAACCATTTCGTGGTGTCAGTTGGCTGTGCAGCCACAATTAAATCTTTCCAATCATTTGGAAGTCCGTCTGTTAATAAATGTATTTTTTCCTCCTTCGTTAGATGGGTTTGATTTAACAGGCGAATTTTATCTTGAAAATAATTTTCTATTGATTCTTCTCGTTTTAATCTTCGATGTGATGCTGAGACAATTGGATTTGCGTTGTATGAACCAAATCTTTGAATCAACTTTTCCTTTACAACTTCCCATCTTTTTATTGCAGGATTTGAAATAATCTCGTCTGCATACCATTCAAGTGCTGAATCTGTCAAGTAGTACATAAGATTTTTGATTTTTTCATCTTCTTTTAAAGAATTATTTTCAAAATCATATAATTTGATCCATGACTCAGGCCTAATTGCCGACTTCGAGCCGTTGAATTTTTGCAACCGGTTGTTTGGATTTTCCGCCATTTTTTCTTTCCGTATCCTTTTCGACTGCGCCAAATGCCACGTTTTTATTTTTAAAACGCTAATTTTAGTTTTGTAAAACTTTAATTTTAAAGTTTATTATTTTAAAAGTGAAATGTTTGTTAATGAAATAGATATTTTACCTAAACTCATTTTATTGCCGCTTTCTTTTACAAGCCATTTGTTTATGTGTATTTTTACATATAGTTTTTATTGAGTTTTTACTAATTTAGTATGTACATCATTGACTTTTAATGAATGAGAAAAAGAAATTGAAAATAAACATATGAAAAATTAAAGTAACATTTTAAAGGAATTTGTGTACAATTGAAAATTATTTTTTGTAACGTCTCAATATTATATTGTATTAAGTGTTTAAGCAAAAAATGTGCACGATGCTCTTAATTTAATTTTTCTTGAGAAAAAAGTTAGGGAGAGAGTAATGACCCCCTAATCTTGACAAGATAAAGCTTGAATGTGGCCCACTGGAGTGTTTGTCCACTTATGCTCAAGTCATTGGAATCTTGTAGTGGCGTGTGAGGTATGTTGGCTTTGTGAAATTTGGTGAATTTGGGCAGTCCTTAACGTGATGTTCTACGGCGCATTGGACTTTTTTTTTTCCTTTATAAAGCAATTGAGTTGACAATTTCCAAAATCCTGTCTTTTTTAAAATATTGCATAATATTTGCGCTTTGAAGTACCCAACCCATATTTTTCAGTAGATTGATTCTGTTAATTCATTTTTGTTATTTTTTGTTTGTGCAAGTTCATCTAGAACTATGGATTGTCTGTTTTATTATCGAAGAAGATTTTTTACGACTGCCTCGCTGAATCCTAGAGTCGCGAGCTAGAGCTCCTGGACAGAGTCTTTTGCTTTATACGTATTGCGTAACTACATCTTTAAAGGTGCTTCTTCCTTGGATTTATAAAAATAATTGTCAAATTTTCGAACGCAAATTATATCATATTTTTAAAAATATTTACATTTTTATTAATAGTTTAACCTGTGATTGAAATAGTTAGGTATTTAGCTTTTTCTCCAATGCAAAGAAGTTTGATTTTAAAGAATGTATACTATTATTTATCTTGAATATAGAGGTCACACCTGGCCGGCATTTATATTTCTGAAATAAAAGACACTCTTCAGCCAGAAAAGGTTTTATTTAAGAACTATTATTTCAATTGAAGATGGACGTTTTCTGGCCGGCACTCGTTTTACCATTATTTCTTGTTTTGTTTTCTGGTTCAAAAAACATTTCGTTATATCGATGATGTCGGAATTGAATGGCGACATCTACAAATCGACAAATAAACTCAATCCGCGTAGATTTCAGATCACAGTTAATCCTGTCTATAGCGCCCCCTCTAAATAGCGCCTTCCACTCTATAGCGCCCGATTTTAAACATTAAAATGTAAACTTTTTACATTAAAAGTGACCTATCTATAGCACCCTATTTTGGTGAGTCCCAAGAGGGAGAGCTATAGACAGGTTTAACTGCATTTTATTCCTATGAGGATGAAGAGAGAATGTGCATAGGAATTTTATGTTCGTTTTTCTTCTAACAGAAAGTTCATAGAGTTGTTGTCTGAAATAAGCGAAATATTAATGGCCAACTTTCTTACCAGAGCCGCTTGGTCTAAATTTTGTTCCCTCTATTGACGAATTTAGAATATTTATGAACACTTATAGGACGATAAAAACGGATTTCTTCGATGATTCAATTGAACTTTAGGCTTTTATATCATCCCCATTTCCCTATCAAAAATCAAACGCAAATTTAATAACCGTGTTACATACAATAATGAAGTTAACAGTCTTGCACCCAAAATAAATCATTTCAATTATCAGTTTATTGGAAATATGAACATATAGAGCTTTATTTATTTTGACACAATATTATATACATATATATTACATACATAATCTTGTAAATTATGGGAGAGGGTAGAAAATATTGGACTCTCTTTTAACAAATAAAAATATACTTAGAACAATACAATAAAGAACCTATGTACACATTTTTGATAAAGAAAGAGAAAGGTATGAAAAAGAATACACATTTACATTAGTTCTTCTAATTGTAGTTTATGAAAAATAGTAGAATATGTAAAATTGAATTAAACAAAAATAGTCGATATATCTCCAACCTAGAAAATTGTTAGCTCATCGTTTAAAAAAAAAAAGGCTCTCTCTCTCTTTGTCTTTTATAAAAATACCTGTTTAAAAAGATCGAAATTAAATTGACTAAGTATCACAATAATCACACACACACAAAAGCCTTTATTAAGACACAGGTCTTACAGAGGATTCTCCTTGGGGTTACAAGACGGAGAATATTCACAATAATCTCTATAATATATATCTTAATATGTAAATATGTTTTAGATCGATATTTGAATCTCTCTCTCGCTTTTAAGCGCCATCTGATGCTATTAGGAGCGGCCACGCATGCGCGTCGCCATTTCATATTTTCGCTAATATCTACTCACGTGGTAGAAGTTGTATGATATTTTTAGTTAGTTTTTTTTTTTTCAATAATATGCGATATATAGAGAGAAATTTATCTTAATTTCTGATTGGAATTTTTTGAATATATACACGAAAAAAAATCTCAAACGAGATGGACGATTTGTAAACTTTATAACTTCTTTCTATCATGATTCAATATAATCGATATACACTTAAAATCTATTTACAAAATAAGCAAGTTTTACCTGCCTTTAGAAAATTTATGTAGCGTTAGTTTTAATATGGCTATTTTCACCCCAGTGGATTTTCAAATCTCCCAGATCTTTGCTAGCTTATAATAATCCGAAAATCAGGTAACCTAGCAACAATATAGAACATTGCTACTTCACTTTTATAACACCAACTATATAAGCCTTTCATATTGCGAGATTACTGGAAAAGTTCCTTGTTTGGAGTTCTTGTACCATTAGTTCTTTTGAATTAGAATTATTTGTAGAGGCCATGTAAAGGAGTATACATCAGGATGTTTGATCCCATAAAGAGAGTGGAGGAGTGAATTTTGTGTATATCCAATATCCGCGAAAATTAAGAGATTATTGGACATACATAAATTTCATTAATTTACTTTCTGGTACAATCTTATTGATTCAAACAACCTTATATGATCTCTAGAAATAAATTTAATTCAATCTTCATTTATAACTAGCGGATGTGTACCCGGCTTCGCCCGGGTTTTATCCGAGTGAAAGTTTGCCTAACGAATATTATTGATAATAATATTCGGGAACACACAGAATATTATGATAATAATGATAATATAATTTGTTACGTCATATATTTATATAATACTATAAATTTGTATATTTGTTAGGCGAAATTAGAAACATGATAAAACAATTGGGTATTTAAAAACAAATGTAGAAATAAAAGTTGAAATATAATAAACAATGTTAAAGATTAGTTAATTATTAATTAAGATTATGTGTGAATATGTGAGAAAGATGTAATATCGTTGTTGTTTTTTAGATTGAGATTATTAGCTAGTATGTAAAAAAATTAACTCTGTTGAATTTTATTTTTGTATTTATATATATATAAATAAAATTAACTCTGTTGATTTTTTTTTATTTAATCGATAACAGCGAAGTTACGCATTTTAATGTTAGGAAAAATATTTTGATGTTAAGCAAAACCTGCTCCATCTCGTTTTACATAAATGTTGAAAATTTGGTCGAAATTGATGCATTGTAACGAAAGTTTTTAGCGAACAACACTTATGAAATTTCCATTTTATTAATATAGATATAAGATATAATATATAATCCCAGATAAAAATAATAATAATAATAATAATAAAGAGCAAATTCAATACTCAAAATAAATCATTACTCCA
This sequence comes from Cordylochernes scorpioides, assembly GCA_030710605.1. Classification (NCBI taxonomy): domain Eukaryota; kingdom Metazoa; phylum Arthropoda; class Arachnida; order Pseudoscorpiones; family Chernetidae; genus Cordylochernes; species Cordylochernes scorpioides. The sequence goes on along the minus strand of CP092879.1, from coordinate 19,415,722 downwards.
TAATTTACCAACAATATCTGAGGGAGGAATAGAAGAACAAACACGCTGTAATAAAATGATCCTATTCCAGATATGGAAGGGTTTACAGAAATTCCAGATTCCGCACTGCTATAGAGAACTGCTGCTACAGAGGCTGTAATGGGAAAATGGACAATGTGGGCAATATTAAGGATAAAATAGCAGGCTTCCAGGGATAAGGCATCTCCTTATTGTGCAACTAAAAGTTTCTAATAGCTTGCACGATAAGGAGATGCCTTTTTCATAATTTATGCACTTTATCCCAGTACAATATCATATTTATACTTTTTTTTCACATTCCAGGGATAAATTTCTTTAAAAACATTTCAATTCATAAATCTCTAGTTTTTGTGCACGAAAGTCCTTCAACGGGAGGAAACACACTAAATTAAATCACCAATAAGGCAAGAGTTAAAATAAAATCAAATACGGAGGATGCTTGGAGTTATTTGAATGGCAATTTAACACGGACTTCCAGTGCACGGGCATATAGGATTTTCTATTGAAATGTAGACAATGTATTTCCCTGTTTTAGCATTGAATTGCTTCATTATTACAATATTGCGAACTTTGGAAAATTACAAAAAAAAAATCATAAAACGCCGCAACTTTTTTTTCACCTGATTAAAGGAAGCTTTCGGGCAAGCCCTTATCCAGCTAACTAAGACGTATAAACAAGGCAACTGATAGAGAGATTATATAGTATTCTTAAAGAGTAATCTATGTAAACATAGTATATTATTTTTTTAAAGAATTTACCTAATTGTTACATATTTACATAGATTCATCTTTAAAAATAAATAGTACAAATGTGATATTGTACTGGGATAAGGTGCATAAATTATGAAAAAGGCATTATCGTGCAAGCCATTAGAAACTTTCAGTTGCACGATAAGGAGATGCCTTATCCCTGGAAGCCTGCTATTTTATCCTTATATAATCTCTCTCTCTCCATTACCTTGTTTATACGTCTTAGCTGAAGAAGGGTTTGCCCGAAAGTTTCCTTTAATCAGCTGAATAAAAAAGAGTTGGGACATTATATTAATTTCTGTAATTGAATTGCTTACCCTATATAAAATCTGTATGGAATTCCGGCCCCTACGATATATAAGTTATGGGGAAATTATAACAAATATCTGATAAAAGAAATGGTATTCTATGAATGAACATGTGACAGTATAGGCAATCGCTACAACTTCCATGTCCTTGCGGTATTTTCGTGGAATAAATATGGTAGATGCATAACTGAATGTGAGAGTTTAAGCGGTAGAAATTGGTCATTGAAAGAGATCATAGTCAAAAGTATACAGATACCATCACAATATGTCCCCCTTCTATCTTAATACTCACTCTTTTAATATATTTGTGTAAAGAAAAAAGGCATTTCCTGATCGTGCAACTGAAAGTTGCTGATGGCTTGCGTCATCTATCGGAATAAATATCAACTAATCGTTGATTTTTAATTATTCCAGAATTGGTTAAATACCGTTTCTTGATTAATCAAGAAAAGCTAACCACTTTCAGTTGCACGATCAGAAAATGCCTTTTTTCTTAATTTAACTACCTGATCCAAGTATAAATTTACTTCTGTACTATTTTTCATATATATGTGTATGTATACACACACACACACACACACACAAAAGCCTTTATTAAGACACATAGATCTTACAGAGGATTCTCCTTGGGGTTACAAGACGGAGAAAAACCTATGAAAGTGGGAAATAAAAAATGGAGAAAGATTATATACATATGGAAAAAAAAAAAGAAGAAGGAGAAGAAAGAAAAAAAAATTGAAATATGGATGGGAGAAGTGGAGAGCGAAAATAGGAAAGAAAACAGGTATTTATATATGTGTATGTATATTGATATTAATATCTATAACAATAATCTGTCCATTTCACTATTCACCAATTTCATCAACCTTTTCATAGTTTGTTATTCAAAAATTTTCAATTATGTAAATTTTTAAATTCTTATGTTCTATATTTGCATAGATATATATTTAAAATTCTATATAATCTCTCTCCATTACCTTTTTTTATGTTTTAGTTTGCTGAGAAAAGGCTTGCTACTTTATACAATTAATTCAAAATACGTAGTTGCGATGTCTTATGCCTTTTTGTAATCCTTCAATCTCATAAAATGGTAGTTCACAACGTATATAAATTGTCAGAGTAACTGAAGGTTTGATGGTGTGAATACTATTGTTGTATACTTCTCAATTTAAAAAATATATTCTAGAATTATATTAAAATATATTATTTAAAAATTTAGTGTGTGTTATATATTTTAGAAGAAAACTAGCGTTAAAAATATGTTTATATTTGATTGTTATTTATTTTATTTCAGTTTAAAGCGCTATATCCCCCTAGGGACACTTGCGCTGGCATACATGCATGTTTCTATAGTTGTCTATACATATATTTATAATAATATAATGTTATAATATTCATGTAAATATTTATTTGTTATAGTAGTTGTGTGATATAGTAAGTATAGTAAAACATAGCAATACTGTCCTTACTGCGATTAAAAATATATTGGGAGGGCTTGACTCATCAGTGGTAAACCCTTCCAGCAGTTTCGCCAATTTAATCCACCAGACCGCTTCTTTAGAGCTCTAATACTGAAAGGTTGAATCTTAGAAATGGTATTTAAGTAAACTATAGACATAAACTTTTAGGACTGTAGAATTACCTTTAAATATTTAATCTAGTAATGCTCTTCCGCAAACAATAAGGACAAGGCCAGTTAGGCATAAATTAATACATAGCAATAACGCGCCACCTATTCTATATACAGTTACGAGCGTCATGCGTGGCCTCTGTCACGGTTTGCTTTTTTTTTTTTTGGAATGGCGCCCTCCTATTGGTCGGTTACGATCACGCCACCTTTGCCCTCCCCCCCCCCCCCCCCCCCCCCCCCCCCCCCGGGTCGCTCCTTAAATAAATGCATATATTAGTTAATAACCAAATGGAATCCTCTCTTTCTTTTTCCCAGTAAGAGACGCCTACGGAAGCCAACAGTACATAGACAGATAAAGCACATAGGCTATAGTTATTAACTAAAATATGCATTTATTTAAGGCGCCAATTTATAATTGTAACAAATTGTATTTGAATCAAAACATTCAATCGGGTAAAACACGGGCGTTGCCCGGGTCATTCGGCTAGTATTATACAAATGAAAACATCAAAACGCGAATGTTTCTTTTCAAAAATAAATCAAAATTCTACTGCCCTTACTGCGATTAAAAATATATGTATATCTCTTTTTTTATTATCGTTTTATATTATCTTAACAGACTTATTAAACTTTATCTTTTAATTGAAAGCTAAACCTCAATATCAAGTTTTGAACCTGAAAACATCGAGGCAATATGCATTTCAGAGAATGGGAATTGAGTCTTTCAAAACTCTTTTTAAAAACATTCAGTGCCGTCGTTATTAGAAAATTGTTGCGAGAATATCGAAAGAAAACATAAAAATTGTTTAAAGACATTTATAACCTGTGGAATGATTATTATAGCGTGTTAAAATGAGGAGTTATCTAAATTTTTACAAAGTAAAACTGAAATTAGTTCTTTAATCTTTGTTTTCAGCTTGATCTGTAATACATATATCAATAAACATTGAATTATTTGTAAAAAGAAATCAAACATATCAAAGCTTTTTCCCGTTAGGAATCCCATCATTTTTTCCGTTCTTACTTTTATAATACCCAGTTTACAACGAACCACAGAAATTTTAAGGGATTATTTAGCAACAATTGGAGCGGTTGAGGACTCTAGCTGTCACTGTGACAAGGAAATCCAGGACTTGAGACACCTACTGTTGGAATGCCCACTCTTCTTTAGCGCTAGACAACAGACAGTAAATAATGTTTTAGATCTATATCAATTTGTAAATACTAGAGATAATTATCACAGATTTAACCATTTTTGTAAATATATTTATGATTATCTTTATAACCTGGGAGGATCAGGTTTCTAATATATCTTATTGTTTATTTATTTATTTATTGTATAATATGTTTATAACTGCTTCTGTTTAAAAATGTAAATCGACGTAATTAACTCTAGCCGGGATATCGTGTTTAGTGTGTTGTAATAAATAAATAGAGATGTTTGTGAAAGATTCAACAATCCTAACATTTTCCCCCGGTTCAAACCAAGCGCGGGTTGATTCACGCGACGCCGAGTTCTAGCAACTGTTTATTTTAAACTAGAAGTGAGATAGAAAGTGTTTCTTTAGATCAAAGAGCTTATCTAAGGTAAGTCCTCTTTCTTTCTATCCTGGGGAGGATTCAGGACTCGCTGGGATTTGTCTCTGGGACTCTATGACAGCATTCAATCTGCTAGTTTGTCCTATCAGCTGGGGTCTATCTTTATCTTTGAATTTCTCTATCCTTTTACCTCTCTTATGTGAACTTTAATTGTTTTTATCAATTATTTTTTCTTTTTGTAGCTTTACTATAACAATATTTTATATATTTAGATATTAGAAGAGTTTTATATATAATCCATAAACGGTGACTTGATAACCATTGCGATGTTGTCTTTGATCTTCTGCAGTATTACTTGTTATTTAACACACTCTTGACTATATTTCAAAATGTTAGGTAGCAAAACTATTCGTTGTTTATTTTATATATATATTTTAACAACTTTGTATTTTATTATTGAAACTTTTGCATTCTTGTAAAATTATTTATCTTATTTTTTAGAACAATTTTTCTAAAATACACTCAACTTGTTTCTATTTAATGTAAGAAATTTTCGATATAATATTATGAAGAGAAAACCTTTCGTAATAAGTTTTTGTTTATTTTATTTATTTTTCTATTTACCGACAACCACATTAGCATTTATGAAATTCTATCTTTTGTATTAAATGCCAAGAGAGAGATATGATAAAGGAGTTATGGTCATTATAGAGGGTAACACTTTCTATATTGTATTTTTTTTTATTTTTGACTTTCTACATTTCTAATGAAAACTATTTATAACGCGCGTATGTTTCTATATAAATAAAGCAATTTTATTGGTAGGGCCTGGCTCATCAATGGTGAACCCTTCCAGCGGTTTCACCAATTCAATCCACCATACCATTCTACTATTTTATTGGTCTGATGGCGCGTTAATGCATCCGATACAAACACGCTATAAATAGTTGACATTTCTAGAGATAGATGGCGCCTCTAATGCATTATATTTAAATATAATATCTATTTTTCATTAATTATTGATGGATTATATTTTTGTGCTTATTACAAATATTTTAAAATATAGGATACACTCTTTTTTTTTTCTCCTTTACTATTTTAAGATGTTTAACTTAATTCTGATTGTAACTTTTATAATATTTTTTTTTGCATGCACAAATTTCCCCCACCTACTTTGTATTTTTTTTAATTATTTCAACTGTGATATTATAACGCTATGCGGCGCTTAGTTTGTTTATACAAAAATGTAATGCCTTGATAAAGGTTGGCGTTCTGCCAACCGAAATATTGGTAAATAAATCGTTTATTCAATCCAATATATGCTTTTTTATTATCTAATGATTTAAGTATGGATTGCTCTATTTTCAGATAACAATTATATATATATATCAATTGCTCTTCCATCTTTAGTTACATCATAATTTTGTGATTTGATGCACGGTTTAAATGGTCGATAAATCTTAAATTTTCAATTGTAACCTTTTTATTCCTATTTCTAGCAAACCTGTATTACTCCAATTAACCTTTAAAGAAGTCGGTGGACGAATGATTAAAACCCTCGATTCCAACAGCCATGAACTGGGATCAAATCCCGCGTTGGACACTTTGTTTTAATGAATTGATTTAAATCTCCTAAAAATGTTTCTGGAAATGAGTTTATTTTTATTTCAAATACCATCGCAACAACAACAACAAAAAGCCTTTATTTAGGGTCACTGACCCTATACAGGATTCACCAGAGGTATGCATAAGAACAAAGCAGTGAGACAAAGGAAATAACGATATATACAGAAGAGAAAGAAAAAAAAACAAGAAAGAGAAAGAGGGAAGCAAGAAAAACAACACAAAAAGAGTAGCAGTAAGAAAGTGAGGAGTGAGTGTCACTTGGCCTTCTTCTGAGATATGGACTTGTGGAAACCATAAAACGCCGTAGCAATATACTTATTCTGGGTCATATTGTCAATTATTGATGGAAGTGAAGCACAGAGTTGCCCAGTTTTGAGCATAAGGGTTCTTCTTTCAGAGCAGATCAATCAAAAATATAGTGAGTGATTTCATTTTTTTAGTTTTGAATTACAGAAGGTACAAATCGGGTCCTCACCGCAGAGCATCTTGGTGTGGTTCTCTCTAAAAAAACTTGAAAGTATTCGAACTTGTGCGAGTAGTCTTACAACCGGGAAAGGAAAATCCCCTAAAAGGTATCCCTCCGTCATGAAAGATATGTGAATGTCTTTGTAGTGAGAGTATAGCTTAGATTTATCCATTCTTGTAAGGTCGTTTTGTATAGATTGATCTGCCTCTGTTAGATGCCATAAAGCTTGAGATGGTATTTGAAATTAAAAAAAACTCATCTCCAGAAACCTTTATTTAATTATTTAACTTTGTTTTAATATGTGAAGAACCTTCATATATTATTCATTGTAAATAACATAAGATAAGTTGCTCTTTTTGAGCGGTACCTAGTAAGTTAGTTTGGAACCGAACCATTAACCTTTGAGAACATCAGTCAAAATATAATATATCTCTCTCATGTTTACTTATAATTATAATCGCGCGTCCTCTTCATAAAAAGTGAAAATAAGTCAACAAAAAGTTACGAAAACAAATATTTGCTTCAACCTCTTTTTTTATTTTTGTTATACACAAGGTGTCTTTCCTGAAGTTCATTATAAATAATATTTTTTATAAAAATAAAATTATAAAACTATTTTAGAGGCGTAATATTCTTTTTAAAATAAAACAATTTCTGCTGTCCTTACTGTGATGTAAAAATTAAATTTAATTTTTCCATCGCAGTAAGGACAGCAGAAATTGTTTTATTTTAAAAAGAATATTACGCCTCTAAAATAGTTTTATAATTTGATAACAGATGGCGCTCTAGTACATCATAAAAATAAAAGTTTTTTTAAGAGTATTTAGAATTTTTTCAATTGTTTTTTTTTTTTTTTTTTTAAATATATAGTCGATTTCTTTTTCCCCATTTTACTTGTTTTTGGAAAAGAAGTTTTTAATCGAGATTCTTAAAACGAATTTAATCTAACAAAACAAGAGCATAAAATGTTTACTGTCCATTCAAAATATTGGGACGGCCTGGTTCAGATATAGTTATACGGGAACGATCCAACAGAGAAGCTTTGCTTTAACGATCTTCTAGAGTCTTGGACAAAAGGACTACACGTAAAACCTCCGGTGAACGACCACCTCCTTGAACAACCAGAATAAAAAATGAGATGTCCTGATCTACCTCCAATAAGAAACCACCTCCAGGAGAGACTACACCAAAAAAAAAACAATATTTTCAAAATCGCTCATCTGAGAAAATTGATTTTTATTTACAAAGTGGGGAGGTCTCGAGCGACCATCTCGTGAAGGCATACCGCCTTGGAGAGAAATGTGTGGAGGTATTTTGTTCATTTCAAGTCTCCCTGAGAATCTCCAGGACAAGTCATATCTGAATTGCAACTAGACAGTCAATGGCAACATGTATAAACCGCCTTATTTTGATCTCTGTTGAGGGAAAAAAAATCTTCAAAGAGACTTGTTCCTTAACGAGGGTCTAATTAATTTTGCCATATATCTTAGTCCTTTATTTAAACATCCCATATGTTTATTTAAAATAGCCCTAATCATGCACCGTCTCGTGGTTTCACACTGCAGATTTAATATTTACTTTACTCAAAATCGGTCTTCCGTTAATATTAACCTTTATAAATAGTTTAAAAACTTTATTTATATATATATATACCATTTGTATCATAATACTTATAAGTCACGCTTCATTGTTCGCCTGTTGAAGGGTTTTTACCCGAAAGCTTGCACCTATGCATCAATAAAAGAAACTCGTCTTTCTTCACCATGTTTTTCGTCTAATTTCAAATCAGGAAGAATTCTCTATCTATATATATCTTAGTAATTCACTTTTTTTTTTCAAAATAAAATAAAATTACTTGTTTTATTAATAAAATTGTAATAACGGCTGTGGTCTTATTTAGACCTTTTTATAAAAGAGATGGTAGCTTTGGGGACCCATTTCAGTGGGCGTTCAAAGAATCTTGAAAATGGTCGCTACCCTGACGAAGTCTTTAAAGAGACGTTCTATTGTAGAAATTAACCTTAGAGAGGTTGAGGAATCTTTTGGAATAAAATAGAGATACGCGACAAGTTGTTTCTAGGAAATTTGAACTTTCAATGAGGCATTCTATTGCCCTTTTCCGATCGAGAATGAAAATAAACTAGTGTCCAAAATTAAGGTAACAAACACTAAATCTTTGATTAAAATAATAATAATAATAACGAAAAATATAATAAAAATTATTATATTATATACAAATTATACCACACGGTTTAGCTAGCCAATAAAAATAATTTTAACGCTTCACCTAATATGCTAATCACGGTCATTCTTTAAAGCGTCCGCTTTTGCGCGCCTTTTTGTCCAGCTTTATAAAATTTAATTTAAACAAAATTTCTTCCGTTCAATCTTCCGTTGTATATTTTTTAAACAATTATCTCGAAGACCCTTCGCCCCTAATTTTGCATAAGCCGCATCTCACCAGAGAGCTAGGGTTGTTGTTGTCTTGTCCAATGAAGAGCCTCAGATGTCTCCATGCATATCTATCACAGCATTCGCATTGTATAAGTGATGGCAAGTAACGAAATTTTAATTTGTAAATGTTCAAAATCTTACTGCTTTCAACGTGATAGAAAACATATATTTAACATATAGTGTGACTCTATATCCATTATAATTATCCTGTTTTCGCGTCCTACACATGCTTTGAGGAAAGTAAAGGTCTGGGCAGTAGGATCGAGAAAGAGATTTTTTATTCAAAAAGCTTTCCTTCCAAGATCGTTTGAAATTAGATATTTAAACACTTAGCATTCTTTGATCTCTCAAGTTTCTAGAGGATTACTTCTCAACAAGGCGATTTATCTTTGTTTATGGTCATGTCTAGCTTGTAGATGAGTGATGACAGGCTTGGTTTATTCTCTGATACTGTATGTGATTCGGAGATGTTGGTAATAACCGTGTGGGAATAGACAACGGCCATTTAAAAAAACAAGGGCTGAAAAACGCCCTCTATATACGTGTTGATGTGTGCATTCATCACCCCCACCCTGAGAGCTAAATGTGTCGAGCGGGGGTCCAAGAATAGAAGCCGCGAGGGGATCATGCCGGACGTGAAAGAGGGGTGTTGCCTTGACAATCTGTAGTCTCACCTTTCTCTGTCTCGTGGTGACTTGGATTTTGTTCAATCCGACTTGAAGGTCTTTCTTTCCAGTCATCCTGACCTCAGTGGCCCCCTTTGGTCTATTCTCTTCTATCTGTTGGTGTTTGACACCTCTGTTCTCCTTGCTGTTCGAATTTTCTATCTTTCTCTGGTCTATGCCCTGCTAATTGAATCAATCCCTACTGTTTAAACCATCTATCTTGTCTATTCCTACTGTTTGGATCTTCCATCTGGTTCACCCCCCCCCCCCCCCTGCTTTTTGATCCTTATATCTGGTCTATCCCCTGTTGTTTGAATCTTCTATCTGGTCTTTTCCTTTCGCAGTTTGTTTCTCCTACCCGACTTATTCCCTACTGTTAGACCCTTCTAGCTAGTATATCCCTACTGTTTGAATTTTCTATTTGGTCTATTCCCGCTTTTTGGTCTTTCTCTTCTCTATCTCTTTTGTTTGTCACTTATATCCACTCTAGTCCCTCGTGTTCTGCCCTTTTATCCGGTCGTTCGTCTGATGCTTATTCCCTCAACCGCTCTGCTAGCATCTTGTTACTTTTTCTGATTTGACCTCAGCGATAGGATTTTATGAAAATTCCAAACTATTTTAAACGCGTAAGATTCTTTTGCTACCGCCCTTACTGAAATGGAAAAATTAATGGGAGGGCCTGGCTCATCAGTGGTGGACCCTCCCAGCGGTTTCGCCAGTTTAATCTACCATACCGCTGTTCTATTGCATTTTTTTATCTTCCTTTTATAGTGATACTGATGCTAGACTCTTGGAATGGGTATTTTAGATGAACTATGGACATAAGATTTGAAAAGAGCAGAATTACATACATTTATAAATATATAATATGCTTCGAGCAATCGCTCTCTCTATGAATTTTATAAATATAGTATTTTTAGTGTGCATATACATTTTCCATTCATAGTACATATATTGTAGACCCTTTTCGTAGCAACGAAATAATTCCCGGATTCGATGTACACTTTTATGACTAGTTATAAACTAGTTATCCCAGCTAAACACCTACAAATTCTGAGGATTTCATGAATCCCGTGCAGATATCATGAAATCAAAACTCGCCCTGAACTGACAAAGCCCATTATCCCAAAACCATTATCTCCAAGTGGGCGCTCATATTTTCCAAAGATGGTGTAATGGCTTTGTCACCGACCCTACTCCGACGGTCAATAGATGGCGCTTAGTTTACGCGTTTATTTTGACCGGAAAGGTAGCTTTTAGTTACAAAGATGTACATCAATTGAAGGGACGTTTCAATGCTGAGTTGATACAGGATTTAAGCAACCTACATAGAACTTTATTTTTCAACAACGTCAGCACCAAGCAACTGAATGTAGTGTAATTGGTATCACAAAAACGACAGTGACCACTTATGGCTAGAGAGTGACCTAGAAAAATATGAATCCTATGCAGCTATTAGCTATTGACACATATTTTCTGCAATGCACATCGGAAGTAGATAGAATGATGTATATAATTCAGAGCGCGCCATGTTACAAATTTCGCCAACTTTCATCGAGATAATGGTTCCGGCATCAAGCAGCTGTAGCCGTTGTCCCCATTTTACTTTGGTAAAAACCACCGCGCTCACAGTCTCAGGAAGTTGTCTATTGTTCTTTAGTTTGAAGAACTTGTCAACGGCGTTTTCTTCTTTCTTCAGGAAAATGGTCGGAAATGTCTTTGTGTTTTGTTAAACTCTTTGTAACAAGTTGGCTTCTTTAACCGATTTCTTTGATCCTTTCTTATAAAACTTCAAGACAATCCCGTGTCTATTTTAAAAGAGACAGAGACAATTTTGTTCACACTTGGTTATCTCGTGTGTCTTCAATAAAGATCACTGTGTATCAAATTTCTTCCAGAGTTATAGTCTGAATACCTATATACATGCTGAAAGGTACAACTTCCTTAAGTTTTGTCTATGAGTGTAGATTAACCCAAGTTCCTTAAAGATACATGAGATGTCTTCAACTATCGATGTTGTCCTTCAGAATTACATCTTTTCAGTTTTACTGACAATGGCGGTGGAAGTCGTTAGGCGACACTAAGCATATTTATTTCTTGGAAGATTTTTCCCAGCCAGATAGAGATGCCAGGTTGAGATTCGGAATACTGAAGAGAGTGGCCATATCCGAAATCTTTCGTAGTGGCAATCTGGTCATATGAGAATTTTCAAATATTGAGCATAAGAAGATGTTGTCAAAGAATATGAAAAAAACATCTAATTACTCTATAACTGGTAAGAAACTTGCTGTTACACAAAGCGAATGTCAAGAAATGTTTGCGTAATGACTCGTGTAAAACAGGTACCTGAACAAGGAGGTGTTTACAAACAAAGGCTGGTTGGGTCAAGGCTCGATGGTGGGGCCACGCCTGTCGTTATATAACCTAACTTCTGTGGGAGGGAGAGATATGCAAATCAATAAATAACGCCAACTACTGTGGGAGATAGAGATATGCAAATCAATAAATAACCCTTCTGAATCTAAATTATTTAAAATATGGCCATAGAGCCTCCTTGATCATAGAAGAGTTTTGATAATTATAAAAGATTAAATGGTACAATACATCAAGCTGATGGAGGACTAGCCTGAAAGATTCGAAAACTCCTTTTAATAAAAATTTAAAAAAGTTGTGGCCCCTCCTCCCTTTCCTTTTTACTTTTATTATTTTAAATAATTAATAATCTCCTTAGATACACTTATGGACAAAATTTAAGGAAGTGAAAAGTTTTTGATGTCTTTCTTTTAAGGAGACAGAGGCAATTTTTTTCACACTTGGTTATCCCGTGTGTCTTCAATAAAGGTCACTGTAATATCTTTCAGAGTTATTGTATGAATCCAAATATACATACTAAAAGGTACAACTTCTTTATGTTTTGCCTCTGTGAGTGGATATAAATAAAATTTAAGAGATGAAGAGGGAAAGATTTATTATAACTTTAAAACATAAGCTTCCACAAACCTCGCCGTTTGAAGAAACATATCTCCATCTCTTTTAAACCTTCCTTTTAATATTTTGTTATAGTTTCCACCATTGTTGAAATCTGTGAAAATATTAAATCCCCCGCTCTTATCTTTTTTTTTTTTTTAATCTTTATTTAGAAACTAGCCGAATGACCCGGGCAACGCCCGTGTTTTACCCGACTGTAGATGTTACAACGGTGATCCTTAGGACGCTGGTTCAAATCCGGCTCGAGGGAGCCGGCGAGCACGTGACCTCCCTGTGCGCGCGCATCCGTGACAGAGGCCGATGAGGAAAGACGGTCGTGACTATATATATACGAATAAAAATTATTTTAAGGCGAAAATGTATGGTTTTATTAAATAACAATTCCCTACCCATCCCTCCTTACTGCAATAATAAAAATAGGGAGAAAGTCTCATCAGTAGTGGAACCCTCCCAGCGGTTTCGCCAGTCCACCATACCGCTATATCATTGTAAAATATCCGTGTCACTTTATAGGGACTCTTGGTTAAAACATTTAAAGAAACTATGGACATAAGCACTGAGAAATGTATATATATATCCAAATATCGGATCAAACAAATATTTGTATCTTTGCAATAAGAGCTATAGAAAATTGCTATTTTTGAAAAAAAATCGTGCCCAAAATACACTTATTGGCAAAACTTAAGGAAGTTGTACCTTTTAGTATGTATATCGGGATTTTGACAATAACTCTTAAAGATATTTGATACACACAGTGACCTTTATTGAAGACACGAGATAACCAAGTATGAACAAAATTACCACTGTCTCCTTCAAAAAAATAAAAATAATAATAGACGAAGAGGGTGACATCAAAGATTTTCCACTTCTTTAAATTTTGTCCATGATTGTAGTTTACTTTCAATGTTGGGAAAGTTTAAAATAAACAAACCTATACAAAGTTTTCATTCTGTGGTCAACTCTATGGCGCTGTTTGCTGTTGTTTTGGTGGCGTCTTGTTTTGTTGTTCTCTCCCAGATGACACGTTTAGTGTGTGACAATATTTTTCCTAAAAACTTGTTCTAAATCAATCTGAAAATGAGAGAAACAAGCATAAGGATGCGCACCTATACAAAGTTTCCAATTGGGTTTAATTTTTAATAGATCAAAGTTCAATTTTGTTGAAGCTTCTAATATAATCGCTAGAATTTCCAGTAAAGAGGATTACCTGAAACGTGTCTGCTCTTTCTAGGAGATGGCTTTTCATTGGAGTTTAGATTAGATCATTTTAGACCATATAAAGTTGGTTTCTCGAGAAAGAGAAGGATATTCGCCCACTTGGTTCTGCTGAACACCGGTTCGCTATTATCTCGTCGATATTATTACACTAGCCGAATGACCCGGGCAACGCCCGTGTTTTACCCGATTGAATGTTTTGATTCAAATACTATTTGTTGCAATTATAAATTGGCGCCTTAAATAAATGCATATGTTAGTTAATAACTATAGCCTATGTGCTTTATCTGTCTATGTACTGTTGGCTTCCGTAGGCGTCTCTTACTGGGAAAAAGAAAGAGAGGATTCCATTTAGTTATTAACTAATATATGCATTTATTTAAGGAGCGACACGCTCCAACACAATAGTTACAAAGACGAAATAGCGAGTGGGGGGGAGTGGGGGGGAGGGGGGGCATGATGGGGGGGGGGGGCAAAGGTGGCGTGATCGTAGCCAACCAATAGGAGGGCGCCATTCCAAAAAAAAAAAAAGCAAACGGTGACAGAGGTGAATGATTAAGAGATTAAGAATTAAGAGATGAAGAATTGATGACGCTCGTAACTGTATATAGAATGTCAGTTGCTCGTTTTTCTGTGAAAATTTTCAATTTATTCTATAAAACATTGGCAGTCAAAGAGATGAAGAAATATTTGACTCCTTTCTATGTCGTCACAGAGTTTTGTTGCGTATTGTTTAATCTAAGAATTTCTAAATACTCTGAGTAAAAAATCACCACTCGAAAAAATTTCAAAAAGATTTCCATAGAATAAAAAGTAATACAGATTACCTAGCTCTCTTATTAGCAATCTCCATCTGGTGAAGTACCAATTTTATAAAATCCAAAATGAATTCATCTCACACAACCAATTTATAAATGATAGACCAAAACTTTGTCTATGCTTTTGTTCTCTCGGCGATCTCTCATAGATAAACGGAAGATGTTCCAAATTGTTTTTTCTTCAAGGATACACTGGATGTTCAGAAAGTCAGTGTGCAGTCAAAATTTAGTATTCATCTCTAAATTATGTAAAATCCTCATGAAAAGGATAAAAACGACGTTTATGATATGAAATATGGAGGTACTAGTTGCAAGAAATCGTATCATTGGTTCTATCTTTTTGATAGATACCATTAACAGTACAGATGTTCTTAAATCATTCATAGGCTATCTCAATGAACGTGAGATTCGGGAATGCTTGCCACAACAAGAGGAACAATTGAGCTCGTACATCACTGAGATTTATGGAATACATCTTTACTAATCTCATAATCTTCTGTGGATCTTCAAGGTCTCCTGACTTTATTACTTCAGTTTTTTTTTTTTAATTCTGGATGTCCATGAAGGGTAAAGTTTGCCACAAAAAAAAACCCAAATATATGGAAGAGTTGACGATTGCAATTACTACCTGCATAAAAGAGGTTACCGCAACCTCTAGAAAGTTCTTAACAATATGGAGTTCATGGCGCGTTATTGCTTTGTGTTAATTTATGCCTAACTGGCCTTGTCTTTATAGTTTGCTGAAGAGCATTGCTCGAAGCAAATATTTAAATGTAATGCTACTGTCCTATAAGCTTATGTCCATAGTTTACTTGAAAACCATTTCTAAGATTTCATCCTTCAGTGTAGCATATAAAAGCAGAATGATCCAATACAATATTAGAGCACTGAGAAGCGGTCTGGTGGATTAAATTGGCGAAACCGCTGGGAGAGTTCACCACTGATGAGCCAAGCCCTCCCAATATATTTTTTCATCGTAGTAAGGACAGTAGAAGTTTGTTTTATGTATAAAAGAAACATTCGCGCTTTTAAATCCTTTTATTTTATAAATATGGAGCTCCTTGTGAGAACCTATCTTCAAGCCATTTCCCAATCTTTATTGTAGGGTAGGGGTAATAACTTTAATTTTATGATGCAGTAACGAGCCAGGCCCTCCCATTAATTTATCATTGCAGTGAGGGCAGTAGAAAATTGTTTAATGTACAATAGTTTCGAATTCTCGTAACAGATGGCGCGCAAATGCATCATAATATAAATGTTCTAATAAAAGACTCAATTTGATGTCTGCGGAAGAGTGATGGCTCGAAGCATTCTATATACATATATACAGTTACGAGCGTCATTCCTCATCTCCTAATCAATCAGTCATCAGTTTTCATCTCTGTCACCGTTTGCTTTTTTTTTTTTTTTTTTTGGAATGGCGCCCTCCTATTGGTTGGCTACGGTCACGCCACCTTTGCCCCCCCCACTCGCTATTTCGTCTTTGTAACTATTGTGTTGGAGCGGGTCGCTCCCTAAATAAATGCATATATTAGATAATAACCAAATGGAATCCTCTCTTTCTTTTACCCAGTAAGAGACGCCTACGGAAGCCAACAGTACATAGACAGATAAAGCACATAGGCTATAGTTATTAACTAACATATGCAATTATTTAAGGCGCCAATTTATAATTGTAACAAATAGTATTTGAATCAAAACATTCAATCGGGTAAAACACGGGCGTTGCCCGGGTCATTCGGCTAGTAGTATATATTTATAACTGTATGTATTTCTACTGTCCTCAAAGCTTATGTCTATATTTAATTCAAAATACCATTTCCAAGAGGTCAGACAGAGTCAGTATCAGTATAAAAGGAAAACCAAAAAAATGCAATATGACAGGGATATGGTAGATTAAACTAGCGAAACCGCTGGGAGTTTCACCACTGATGAGCCAGGCCTCCCATTAATATTTCATTGCAGTAAAGGCGGTAGATAATTGTTTGTTTTTTTTAATCATACGCGTCTATAATAGTTTCGAATCCTCATAATATATCATACTAGCCGAATGACCCGGGCAACGCCCGGGGTTTACCCGATTAAATGCTTTTATTCAAATACTATTCGTTACAATTATAAATTGGCGCCGTGGATGTCATTCTTGTATAATATATAAACGAGTTTTTAAAATTGTAAAAAAAAATGCATTGGCCGGGAATCGAACCTGGGCCGCCCGCGTGGCAGGCGAGCATTTTACCACTGAACCACCGATGGTTATGAGAAATGGCCATATTTGGGTATTTATTCCATTAACAAAGCAAACGGTGACAGAATTGATTAAGAATTGTTGCTTGATTATGACGCTGATAACTGTATATATTAATTGTAATTTTTGACTGAACATTGAATTTCCGGACAGAGCTTGAATACAGATTTTCTAGTAATCAAAGCTAAAATATACTGTTAAGCCTTTTTTTTTTTCATTCTAGAAGGTAGATTTCAATCATTCGTTTACTTCTTTAGTAAAATCTTATATAAAGATCATTCTAAGATTGGAGCAATAATTGGACCAAGAAATTTAAACAGAAAAAGGTATAAGGGAAATATGTGCATGTACATAGATTTACTCAACTCTTCATAGGACAATTTAAGGCAAACAAATTTGTTTGAGAAAGAGTTTTGTAAACTCGAAAGCTTGCATTCTAGAAAAAAAAAGGCTTTAAAGTGCATTTTAACCCAGATTTCTAATATGTTTCCTCAATAGGACCAATGAAAAGTATTATCTATAATGTTAATTACCATGTAAATTTCGGTGAAACAACTAAAAGATTGGTGTGTGGTGTTACAGAGAGTGTAGTAGCGTTTGAGAGTTTGAGTCGAGAAGAAAGGATAAAAAAAAGGAGGGAAAGCGTCATAAAATCTCCAAAAAGAACATCAACGGGTGAGTTTCCCTTTATTTTTTACCCCGCCCAGAACTCCGGATATTGGGCAAGATTGACAGGTCCAATTGTCGTCTTGTGGTTGACCTCCTTACCATTGAGGTCTTGAAGTCCACGTCGAGGTTGGAAGAAACCAACATATGCTGGTTGACTGAAGTAATGGGGAAGACATTAGAATAGAGTGTTAAGGCATGGTTTCCTAAGGAATGTTTCACGAGAGATATCCTTGGGGTATATGGCCAAATACACACACAGCTTTATTAAAACCACCCCAGTCTTATAAAAATTCACCACAGGAAGTAAAGAATCATAGATGGAACTGTATGTCACCAAATATTAAATTTATTTTATCAAAAAATCGAATAAAACACAAAAATTATAATAAATATAGAAAGGGTAATCTTTCCCCATAGTTTTTTTTTCCCTCTTCTTTTTTTTATAAGTTTCCTTGTATACATATCTGGGTGTATATATATATGATTTTTTTAATTAATCAATACCTTTATTCAGACCTTTAGTCTTATGTACGGATTCTTCTTAGAAGATACAGAAAAAGGGATGGGAAAAAAAGAGGGAGAAAGAAATTCGAATTTACAAAGTTATATGGGATATATATGTGTGTAGTAATATATGTCAATATACGCAACATTTTCATATACGCAATAATTATAAATAGTTGGGGTATAAACTGTAAGGAATCAGGATTGTACGCCACGTCAACTTATACAATGGATTCTTGGAGATACAAAACTTTAGTTCTCCCGAATGTACGCAGTTTGTTTGGTCAGATGATACCACGAGAGTTGGCTGAGACCCAAACATTTCCCAATTATCGGTTGTCAAGTATCGAGTTTGAAACTCGCATAATGAGATAGTATTTCTATATCTGATAGATTATTTTAAAATTTGTGTGGCCCCTGATTCTTTTGTGACTCCAACCTGCCCACCATTGAGTGAAAGTTAAGCAAAGAGTTCTAATATATTGTAGGTGAAACTTCCAATGCTTCTACATGTGGTGGGAACTTACAGTATGAACAAACCCCTACTCACCATGATTATCATGCTCTTTACTATGTGTAGTTGGGATAAGTGACAACTTAAAACTTACAAATAAAATTCGAGATTAATCGAACTGTAACTAGAGTCCGCACAAAGTTTTTTTAAATATAAATTCCTCAATTTGATTATTGAAAAACTTCTTGGAGAATAAAACTGGTTTCTTAATTACCATGATAATTTGGTATCTCGCAATTATATTTATATGATTGTGTAGTAATAGAAGCAAGTGATTTGTTTATTCAATGAAAGTTTTGAGTTAGTGGTGAAGCTACAACGAGGGGGAAAGTTCGTAGGAATGACTAATTAACGAGGGCGAATTTTGAAGAATAAGAAATGTGAAAGTGAGGAGAAAGGCAATCGGAACTGTTGTCGGGCTCCCTTTCTTGCCGACCAGAACAATAGGGAAAATGCCGAGCGGAGTTAAGGTCGGGTTTGGTAGGCAGGGTCAACGGCCAGGGTTTCCCTGACCTACATTCCCTGGCCGGCCCCGTTCTCTGGTGGTGGCCTTCCTTGTCCGGCGGTATTGGTCTGGCAGTCTTTCTGAGACCTCCTTGTCCTGTGATATCCCGGCACTGGTCTGGCAGTCTTTCTGAGACCTCCTTGTCCTGTGATATCCCGGCACTGGTCTGGCAGTCTTTCTGAGACCTCCTTGTCCTGTGATATCCCGGCACTGGTCTGGCAGTCTTTCTGAGACCTCCTTGTCCTGTGATATCCCGGTACTGGTCTGGCAGTCTTTCTGAGACCTCCTTGTCCTGTGATATCCCGGCACTGGCCTGACAGTCTTTCTGAGACCACCTTGTGCTCTCATAGTGCGGAACTGGTCTGGCAGTCTTTCTGAGACCTCCTTGTCCTGTGATATCCCGGCACTGGTCTGGCAGTCTTTCTAAGACCTCCTTGTCCTGTGATATCCCGGCACTAGTCTGGCAGTCTTTCTGAGACCACCTTGTGCTCTCATAGTGCGGAACTGGTCTGGAAGTCTTTCTGAGACCTCCTTGTCCTGTGATATCCCGGCACTGGTCTGGCAGTCTTTCTGAGACCTCCTTGTCCTGTGATATCCCGGCACTGGTCTGGCAGTCTTTCTAAGACCTCCTTGTCCTGTGATATCCCGGCACTAGTCTGGCAGTCTTTCTGAGACCACCTTGTGCTCTCATAGTGTGGAACTGGCCTGGCAGTCTTTCTGAGACCTCCTTGTCCTGTGATATCCCGGCACTGGTCTGGCAGTCTTTCTGAGACCTCCTTGTCCTGTGATATCCCGGCACTGGCCTGACAGTCTTTCTGAGACCACCTTGTGCTCTAATAGTGCGGAACTGGTCTGGCAGTCTTTCTGAGACCTCCTTGTCCTGTGATATCCCGGCACTGGTCTGGCAGTCTTTCTAAGACCTCCTTGTCCTGTGATATCCCGGCACTAGTCTGGCAGTCTTTCTGAGACCACCTTGTGCTCTCATAGTGCGGAACTGGTCTGGGAGTCTTTCTGAGACCTCCTTGTCCTGTGATATCCCGGCACTGGTCTGGCAGTCTTTCTAAGACCTCCTTGTCCTGTGATATCCCGGCACTAGTCTGGCAGTCTTTCTGAGACCTCCTTGTGCTCTCATAGTGCGGAACTGGTCTGGGAGTCTTTCTGAGACCTCCTTGTCCTGTGATATCCCGGCACTGGCCTGACAGTCTTTCTGAGACCTCCTTGTCCTGTGATATCCCGGCACTAGTCTGGCAGTCTTTCTGAGACCTCCTTGTCCTGTGATATCCCGGCACTGGCCTGACAGTCTTTCTGAGACCTCCTTATGCTGTCATAGTGCGGAACTGGTCTGGCAGTCTTTCTGAGACCTCCTTGTTCTGTGATATCCCGGCACTGGTCTGGCAGTCTTTCTGAGACCTCCTTGTCCTGTGATATCCCGGCATTGGTCTGGCAGTCTTTCTGAGACCTCCTTGTCCTGTGATATCCCGGCACTGGTCTGGCAGTCTTTCTGAGACCTCCTTGTCCTGTAATATCCCGGCACTGGTCTGGGAGTCTTTCTGAGACCTTCTTGTGCTGTCATAGTGCGGAACTGGTCTGGCAGTCTTTCTGAGACCTCCTTGTCCTGTGATATCCCGGCACTAGTCTGGGAGTCTTTCTGAGACCTCCTTGTCCTGTGATATCCCGGCACTAGTCTGGGAGTCTTTCTGAGACCTCCTTGTGCTGTCATAGTGTGGAACTGTCCTGGCAGTCTTTCTGAGACCTCCTTGTCCTGTGATATCCCGGCACTTGTCTGGCAGTCTTTCTGAGACCTCCTTGTGCTGTCATAGTGTGGAACTGGCCTGGCAGTCTTTCTGAGACCTCCTTGTCCTGTGATATCCCGGCACTGGTCTGGCAGTCTTTCTGAGACCTCCTTGTCCTGTGATATCCCGGCACTAGTCTGGCAGTCTTTCTGAGACCTCCTTGTGCTGTCATAGTGTGGAACTGGCCTGGCAGTCTTTCTGAGACCTCCTTGTCCTGTGATATCCCGGCACTGGTCTGGGAGTCTTTCTGAGACCTCCTTGTGCTGTCATAGTGTGGAACTGGCCTGGCAGTCTTTCTGAGACCTCCTTGTCCTGTGATATCCCGGCACTGGTCTGGGAGTCTTTCTGAGACCTCCTTGTGCTGTCATAGTGTGGAACTGGCCTGGCAGTCTTTCTGAGACCTCCTTGTCCTGTGATATCCCGGCACTGGTCTGGCAGTCTTTCTGAGACCTCCTTGTCCTGTGATATCCCGGCACTAGTCTGGCAGTCTTTCTGAGACCTCCTTGTGCTGTCATAGTGTGGAACTGGCCTGGCAGTCTTTCTGAGACCTCCTTGTCCTGTGATATCCCGGCACTGGTCTGGGAGTCTTTCTGAGACCTCCTTGTCCTGTGATATCCCGGCACTAGTCTGGCAGTCTTTCTGAGACCTCCTTGTGCTGTCATAGTGTGGAACTGGCCTGGCAGTCTTTCTGAGACCTCCTTGTCCTGTGATATCCCGGCACTGGTCTGGGAGTCTTTCTGAGACCTCCTTGTGCTGTCATATTGTGGAACTGGTCTGGCAGTCTTTCTGAGACCTCCTTGTCCTGTGATATCCCGGCACTGGTCTGGGAGTCTTTCTGAGACCTCCTTGTCCTGTGATATCCCGGCACTGGTCTGGCAGTCTTTCTGAGACCTCCTTGTCCTGTGATATCCCGGCACTAGTCTGGGAGTCTTTCTGAGACCTCCTTGTGCTGTCATAGTGTGGAACTGGCCTGGCAGTCTTTCTGAGACCTCCTTGTCCTGTGATATCCCGGCTCTGGTCTGGCAGTCTTTCTGAGACCTCCTTGTCCTGTGATATCCCGGCACTAGTCTGGCAGTCTTTCTGAGACCTCCTTGTACTGTCATAGTGTGGAACTGGCCTGGCAGTCTTTCTGAGACCTCCTTGTCCTGTGATATCCCGGCACTAGTCTGGGAGTCTTTCTGAGACCTCCTTGTGCTGTGATATCCCGGCACTGGTCTGGCAGTCTTTCTGAGACCTCCTTGTCCTGTGATATCCCGGCACTGGTCTGGCAGTCTTTCTGAGACCTCCTTGTCCTGTGATATCCCGGTACTGGTCTGGCAGTCTTTCTGAGACCTCCTTGTGCTGTCATAGTGTGGAACTGGCCTGGCAGTCTTTCTAAGACCTCCTTGTCCTGTGATATATCGGGAATGGTCTGGCAGTCTTTCTAAGGCTCTCCTTGTTTAGCGACGTTTTAATTGCGACACACATTGGTCACTTTGAGATCATACAATCTGATCATAGTACTCAGGCAAGGGTCCAAGATTGATATGAAATAAGATCATTGTGGCCACACACATTGGTCACTTTGAGATCATACAATCTGATCATAGTACTCCGGCAAGGGTCCAAGGTTGATATGAAATAAGATAATTGTAGCCACACACATTGGTCACTTTGAGATCATACAATCTGATCATAGTACTCCGGCAAGGGCCCAAGGTTGATATGAAATAAGATCATTGTGGCCACACATATTGGTCACTTTGAGATCATACAATCTGATCATAGTACTCCGGCAAGGGTCCAAGGTTGATATTAAATAAGATAATTGTGGCCACACACATTGGTCACTTTGAGATCATACAATCTGATAATAGTACTCCGGCAAGGGTCCAAGGTTGATATGAAATAAGATCATTGTGGCCACACACATTGGCCACTTTGAGATCATACAATCTGATCATTCTTTTAAAAAAAATAAACAAAACAACAAAGGAAAAAAGTAGAGATACATACTTCAAAAGTATAAAGAAAATTCTATTTGAAACATAATAATATACAAAGGCTTTTATTAAAACACACAGTCTTATACGTGGATTAGCCAATATAGTCTATAAAGGAAATGAACAAAGAAGTAAAAGTAATTTACATGTAATTATAGCTCTCTCTCCATAACTAGAACTTTCTTATACTCTGCTCGGGGGTAGTGTTGGTGATCTCAGGAACCCGGGTTATTTCTATCTATCCCGGAGTAAATATGGATATGGATGTTGGATATTCCAACAAGCATGGGACTAAAGAAAAATATATATGCAAATTTTGGTGAACCTTTAAAATTTGTTTTACAACGTTTCAGAGTACCACATTGGAGAGGATTTTAAAAATGGCGGCAGTGGAACGCATAGAGAAGAAGTCATGCTTAATGCAAGAATGGTGGTCTAGCCCAACATTTAATGGTAGCAATTCAATGCTTTATCACAAATACACACACAAAGCCTTTATTAATTAATTAATTATCTTTACATAATATTCGTCACGGGAGTCTGCAAAGGAAAATAATAAGTAAAGCTATTTACATTTAATAGAAACAATACAGATGATGTGCATCAGAGTGAGAAATTTCAAATAGAAGAAAAATAAGTTTAAATTTTGCTTAGGGTATGTTAACTAAGAATCGCATAGACAAATTCTAATGAGAAAATCCTGGACGCCAAGGCAATGGTACGTAGGTCACTGGAAGCGTTCCAGCCGACAACCAAGGCCAACCTGTAACAACATACATCGGCAGAGAGGTCCGCGGTATATCGGGAGCGTCTGAGCTGGAATCCTAGCGCTAAACGCATTTAGCAAGCCCAGCCTTTGACATATCTTAAAACATCTCGCCAGTAAATTGTTTTTTTAAACAATGTTGACATCAACATTAGAAATGTCTTCAGTTTTATGGCGAGCAAATAGACATTTAATGCACAGCCTACATCCCAAGTTATTTAACCGATTTCAACAAATAAGGTCTATGATTGGAGGACGATTCTAAAGACCACAAAATCTTCCCCAAATTTTCTATTTCGGTACTTAGAAAAGGGGTATAATCCTAAAAATACTAATAATACCTATATTTTAAAATCAAAAAATAAAAACTCCATCTAAAAAATCTATGAAATGGTCAATCTAAAATTCACTTGTAGAACAAAATAATCCACTTTCACGGCCAATGGGTATGTGTACTTTAGAGTATAGGTTCAGCTATATTCTAGAATAGCTTTGTCGAATTTGGCCAATGTTTTAAACACTCTTGTTCGTCAATTCACCAGTACATGCTGAACTGGTCAGGAAGGGCCGTCAACAAGCACTAAACCTAAAATACTGGCGCTCTTCTTATTGACAAACTGTATTGTTGTTATTTATTTGTCATTCTAAGTACACCTATGGAGCAGGCCATGGTAGTGGGTAGGGGATTGCGACTGGTAAGTATCCCACATGTATTTAAATATAGGGCAATTTGACGTGGAGCACGCACAAGATGCCACTGTCCTTTTTGTTAATTAAGCTTAACAGTGGGGTGGAATTGGTAGAAATAGGAGTATATGGGAGGTAGGATTGAAGCATTTTTCTTAATTTCGGGTCGAATTTTCAATGTAATATTCGATTTTAATGAATAGATGCATCTAGCATAGCCGTCTATAAAGAAAAACCATTGTTCTTTGCCACATTTCGCTTCCCATCGAGGGTTAATGAAAAGCTATGGGTGCCGTACTCATGACGACCCAAGTTCTTCCTGAATAAAGAAGAAAGTAAACTTGGAACGCCTTTTTGGAATAACTCCCAGTTAGGATCTTGGTTAGTTTACAATACTTAATGATTATTGAACCAGTGTGATTATACACTCATGGACCAAATTTAAGGAAGAGGAAAGTCTTTGATATCTCCTGTCCTCTGTTTTTTTTTTTTTTTCTTTCTTTTTCTAGGTTACATAGACAATTTTGTTCACACTTGGTTATCTCATGTGTCTTCAATAAAGGCCACTGTGTATCAAATAGTTTTCAGAGTTATTGTCTGAATCCTGATATACATTCTAAAAGGTATAAATTCCTTAAGTTCTGTGTGTGTGTTCATGAGTGTAATTTGGTCTATAATTATGTTTTACAATATGATGGACCACAGAGATGCTGTCTGTTGTGGCAGAGAATCCAGAGCGGCGAGTATCGGCAAAAAAAAAGTAAGTTCTGTATATTAACATATTTCACGCCAACAGTGTAAGACAAGATTTTTATTTGCTTTCAACAATGGAGTATTTTTTAAACAATAGCTCACACATTTCACGCCAACAATGTAAGACAAGATTTTTATTTGCTTTCAACAATGGAGTATTTTTTAAACAATAGAAACAGCTCACACATTTCCATTTAACAATTTATTAATTGGATTTGAAAAAGAAAGGTAATTTTTGACTTTAAAAAAAGTTTGTTTGGGTAATTTTATTTTAAAATAGCAATTCACCATATACGTATTCAATGAACCATTTCTGCATCATCCCTGAGCAATTATCTCGTTATGCAGTTACATACTGAGATTTAAACATAAGAGATTTATAACGAATGAAGACATCAAGAATTGAAGCATTTTTTTTTAAATCAGTAAAAAGTGTCCAATGTGGGATTCGAACCCGGGTCGTAGCGGTTGAAAACCAATGGTTTAGACCACCCTTCCACCGACTCCCCCTACTTAACCCCCTACCTCAATTTATAATCAAATAATTGGAATAATATTTTATTTAATCTCAAAAGTGTGTAATTTCAAGAAACACACTCTACTATATATAACAAATGAAAACATTAAGACACGAATGTTTCTTTCACAAATAAATCAAACTTCTACTCTCCTTACTGGGATGAAAAAAATATATTGGAAGGGATTGGCTCATCAGTGGTGAACCCTCCCAGAGGTTTCGCCAATTTAATCTACCAGACCGCTTCTTTAGAGCTCTAATACTGTATTGGATCATTCTGCTTTTATATGCTACACTGAAAGGTAGAATCTTAGAAATGGTATTTAAGCAAACTATTGACATAAGCTTTTAAGACAGTAGAATTACATTTAAATATTTGCATCGAGCAATAATGCTCTTCCGTAACAAATATTTATTTGTGAAAAGAAACATTCGCGTCTTAATGTCTTCATTCATTATATATAAATGACACGTTATTGACATTCGAAGAACATGGTCTGCATAAGCTGGCTTAGAGAAGAAAACGGGTGGATAACAGAAAAAAAATCTATTTACACTTGGTTCCGTCCTGAAACAAAGGGATGCTATCTAGCTGTTGAAGAAGAGCGTTGTTGGAAGATGTGGCTCACATGCCGGAATTAAACAGAGCCTGAAGAAACATCAGAGAAAAGTTACAAATAGTTAGCTCAGTAGAGTATTGCTAACTTGCCGGGCTGTCCTGTGGAGTCTATCTTGTTTACCTTAGTGAACCAGTGAACCATCAAGTGTTTTACTTTTGTTTCTATGTTGAATCACCAGAGAAGATAGATCCCAGTCCCAGAGAAGATAGATCCCAGAGTCCCAGCAATATAAAACAAAGATGGATTTCAAATATCTCGAATGAATCCAAAGTAAAATCAAAATGTATGTAAAATAGGCTGGATAACTAAACAAATGAACAACTGTGCGTAACCCTGGAACTTACCGAAGTCGCCAACTATCATGTTACAAGCGAGAATTAAACCACTCTATTAACATCAAATTTATGGCATTGTTTACTATTTCTAAGATATAAATAATTTAATTATAAAATATACACTCATAAACAATGCTTGAGGAAATAGAAAGTCTTTGATGTCGCCGGTTTTATGATTTTTTTTTTTAGGAGACAGAAGTAATTTTGTTTACACCTGGTTATCTCGTGTTTTCATTAAAGGTCACTGTGTATCAAATATATTTCAGAGTTATTGCCTGAATCCCGATATACATGTTAAAAGGTTCAACTTCCTCAAGTTTTGTCCATGAGTGTAGGTTTAGTCAGTGTAAGGAGTTTGAAACATTAGTAGAGTAATCAACTAAATATTTATAAATGGCAATGATTCATTGAATGAACATTGAAATGAAGATTGGAAAGGCGCTTGGATCATCAGTGGAGACCCCTTTCAGAATTTTTACCAGTTTTATCTACCAAAACGCTTTAAATGTTATATTGTTCATTCTGACTATTCGGGCGTTCCTTCATTGAAGGAAATGGAAATATGGTGATTGAAAAACTTTTGAATTTTTGTAGATTTTATAAAAAATCCAGCTTAAAATCCAAGAACAAAACACAAAATACATAGGTCACACGTAACATATAGCATCAGATTTATGTCAAAATAAAAACGTATATTTATCGTTCTTAAATTGATGTGTATGGCACAAGAAAAAAAAATGATGTTTTTTTTTTTTCTGTATCTTCAAATTTTAATTAAAAGAGCGCGCCTCATGTAGTGAAAATTATTTGCCTTTCACAAACTAAGGTAAAGCTTTTCGAAACACCAAATTGCATATTTACTGATTGATTAGAATGAAATGCTAAAATGTGAAATCTTCAGGATTCATTGAGTTTAAATAAAGCCTTTCTATTTTTATTGGTGGTGACGGCATCTTTGTGTCTGATGATATCAGCACATCGTCTTGGTCAATAACCCTCACAGACTTTATTTAAACACCCTCCGTCTTCTTCTCTCTTCTCTCTTATCTCCACTCAATCATATTAGGGTATCAAGCTTGTAAAGCTTGAGACTTTTAATGGGGTCTGCCGGGTATGAGTAGAGCTCATCAATGGATGAGTCAATACAGTCAATAATGTGTTTTGGGGTTGCAGGTTGAGAATTGCACTTAGTATATAGTGTGGAAACCTTGCAACCATTCTGGAAAGTCATTGTCCGTAGATGACCAGACTTAAGTCTGGAAATCAAAGACTCTTGTTCTCTTGGGAGGACAGAAGCGGTGCTTGTCCCTCCTGCTCTGTACCAGTCATGTGCAGCATTAGATTTCCATTCCTGCAGGCATTGTGTCTTGATGGTACGGAGGAGGTATCTTTCGTCTAGACACACCCTCCGTCTTACAAAGGATTTTCTTGTAGGTACCTAATAAAGGAAGAAGTATCAAAGTTAGGTAGGAATAAGAAGAAACTATGTATAATACAAGCATAAATCCATTCATTTCAGAAATATACATATACCAGTTGTAGGTGATTTTATTCAACAATTTTTTGATCGCTTTCAACGGCTGCCTCACCTTGCTTTCAGTACGTCACCATAACGCAGGAGAGAAAGTGGATAACAGATTCTATAGGGCGATGTTTGATTTGCAGACACGCATAAGAATTTTCTTTTCCTCCAATATACCCAATCTATTTATTAGTTTGATTGTCACAAGTTTTCCTGTATATTAATTTTCTCCATGAAAATGATGTATGGTGAGTCCTTACAGGACGGAAATGTCCTAATAAAACTGTTGTTGTTGTATATAAATTTCATATTACCATTAAATGTAATCAGCTTTTAAAATGATAACGACAACAATGCTTATTAATGGTATTATTACTGCATGTACCCTCTACATTTGTACTCGGATAATCTGTATAAGACTAAACGTTCTCAAAAAAGTCACCCTGTTTACCATACCTTAATTGTAAATACTCTATCTCTCCCTTTTCTCTTGTGTTGAATATTGTCTGTAATTCCACGGCGAATCTGTACAGGGCAAGACGCCCTAATAAAGTTGTTTTGTTGTTGTTGTTGACTAAACGTTCTTAATAAAAGAGAGAAAGAGAAAATGGTTTTACGGGCTACTAACCATATTATCTCTCTCTTATTAAGACCTTTTAGTCTTATACAGATTCTCCGAGGTCTTAATAAAGCTTTTTGTTGTTGTTTTATAGAACGACATCGGCAAGTGATTTTTGTTGACTCGCTTCACGGCGTCAAGAATCTATTGAGATAACTTGTTGCAGACATTGTTGTGCGGGCGACTATTTAACCAAATTACACAACAAACATTGTCTTTTGTTTACTTATCACTTGAAACAAACTTTCTCAGATAGATAACAAACGCCATGATGATAATTCGTTGAAAATTGATCCATTTTTTTATCGCTTGATTGATAAAAAGATTATCTAGAGGTTAAACTATATTGCTATAGAACTTTGTAAATATGTATTTTTTAAATGTGGCGCCTTCCTTCTTCTTTTGGTTAACTGGAATTCTTCGAACACTTCCAGCCGTCTCGATGGCCAGACTTCCCACATTTCTTCTTCCCCTCCTTCCCTTCATGCAATTCATATTTCCCAATTATATCAACCCAATATTCAAAATTATATTGCATCATAATATTATTTAATTAATCATTACTTTCTTGAAAATAAAGATACTTTGGCCATTTAACCTTTTTATTATCTCGTTGTTTCAACAAAAATCTTTTGTCCTTGTCAGGAGCAAATAAAAATTAAAGCATTTGGTAAGGCGCTAAAATTATTATAAAATCTTTTGTCCTTGTCAGGAGCAAATAAAAATTAAAACATTTGGTAAGACGTAAAAAATTATTGTATTTGATTTAATAATAATTTTTAACGCCTTACCAAATGCTTTAATTTTTATTTGCTCCTGACAAGGACAAAAGATTTTATAATAATTTTAACGCCTTACCAAATGCTTTAATTTTTATTTGCTCCTGACAAGGACAAAAGATTTTATAATAATTTTAACGCCTTACCAAATGCTTTAATTTTTATTTGCTCCTGACAAGGACAAAAGATTTTATAATAATTTTAACGCCTTACCAAATGCTTTAATTTTTATTTGCTCCTGACAAAAGATTTTTTTCTTAACGTCGAGATAATAAAAAGATTTACTGGCCGAAGTATCTTTAATTTTAAGATCTATGAATTCCGGCAAGGCAGCCTCTAACTTTATGATATTCATAACATTTATATATTTTATTACTCGCCATATTTCTATTGTTGTCTCTCTTATTTGTTGTTAATATTTAGATATACTCGAGGAGCCTGAGTTACCTAGATGTGTTTATTTTATTTAAAGTAAATTAGATTTGTGCTCCATCGAAGTACTACACGAATCTAATCTAGATGTATATACACTGGTCCGCAAAATTAAAGGAACAACATTTTTTTTTTCATTTATCTTAAATTTTATTGAACATTTATCAATGAAATTTTATATACAAATTTATTATTCCATTATTGATTAGAATACCCGAAATCAAAGAATTCTAACACGTATTTTATGCAAGTTAGCCGGTCAAGCAATAATCTTCTTGCAGTCAGTGCATATATCTTGGCTATTGTTGTTAATATGGGGTGTGATCGCCTTTAACTGATAGACAGGCTCTACATCGGTGACCCATACTATGAATTAGGGAGTTTATCAGCTCCTGTGGAATCAACGCCCACTCTTGTGTTAAGGCTGTTTCTAGCTCATGAGTATTTCTAAGAGGGGGTTGGAGGGATGAGATCCGCCCTCCTAGGTTGTCCCATATATGCTCAATGGGATTTAGATCTGGGGTTCGAGCTGGCCAATTCATCCGAGCAATTGCATGGTTTTGGAGAAAAGTGTCGACCACACCAGCCCTATGTGGACGGGCATTATCATCCATTAGAAGAAAATTTTCTCCCATTTCCAATGCTTGAGGCATCACATATGCTGCCAAGATCTCGTCCCGATACCTCTGTCCAGTCAGGGTTCCTTGCCGAAAATATGGAGTGCTGTGCGACCGCCCAAGAAGATTCCAGTCCAGACCATAAAACCTTGGCTTCTGTAGGGATCCCTTTCAACCATATTCCGGGGATTATTTCTGGTTCCTACCTCTCTCCAGACAAAGATACGACGAGAATCGCTGTTTAGAGAGAATCTGGACTCATCAGTGAACATTACACGCCTCCATTCATCTGGATTCCAGGCGACATGTTGTCTGCACCAAAGTTATCTTGCTCTCTTTTGAGGTGGTGTCAATGGCACACAAATTATGGGTCGTCGAGCATAGAGGCCCTTCTTGTGAAGCCTTCTGCGTATTGTATCAATTGATACTAAGACTTCTGTAGCTGAATTGAGTCACTTCGTAGTTGCGATGCTGTCATTCTTCTATTGCGACGCACAAGGAGACTCAAATAACGGTCTTGATTTAACGTTGTGACCCTTGGCCGTCCTTGTGTTCTGGCAACATTAGCTGTCGTTGAAATTTTTTCCAAAGCCTTGAGACAACGTTTCTTGTCACTCCAAGCCATCTTGCTACTTCTGCCTGTGATTGGCCTGCTTCCATCCTTCCAATAGCTTGCCATTTTTTTTTTCTTGTGATAAATGTTGCCTATAAGCCATGAAAACTTTAAAAAACAAAAATTTTCAATAAAAATCTAGTGGAGCGTAAAATTAGGACCCTTTGAGAAAGACTCAGGCACGTGCTGGAGGCGGAGTCAACGTAGACGGTGGTATTTTGCATATTGGGAACAACTTTATTTGTTTTTCTGTTTTACATACTCTCTTAATTCATGGAAGCTTCTGAATGTACCAAAACTTGATATATATCCCTTAATATAACTTTTCTTTTTCCTAAACATGTGTTGTTCCTTTAATTTTGCGGACCAGTGTATATACATTTAAGGTCAATGTTAACATAAAGCAAAATAGTAGATATATAACTTTAAACAAAATATTGCTATTTATACTATGTATATTAAAGATATATACAATTAATATAACAATTATACCACTTTATAGGTTTTAGAGTTTTATATATATAATAAATCTCCTATATGTTATTGGAGTAGAGTTAATAAATTGATAATTAAAGCAACACTTAAAGTTTCACCGCATAAGTTTCTTTTTTGTGAAAAATCAATATTAATTTCAAAGAGAAATATGTACTATTTCTAACTTTTTGGATGACGTATGAAAAGGTTGAATATATGAAGAGTAATGGTCTATATATGATTGGATGACGTATGAAAGGGTGAAAATTGATAATTGTTTCGATAAAAAAAAAATTGTCATCGTCAAGCTTGTCTGCCCAAATTTTTCTACATGACATTTTGATGGGAGTGCTAGGTGGGATAGGGGAGACAAACTGAAGATTGTCAATCAGACCTCGAGGTGCTGTGAACTACATTTACCGCGGCTAATTCCAGGATTCCACCGTTCTGCCAAGTCAAGACTTCCCTTCAAGAAGATGTCTCTATAGATGCTCTGACAATAAAGTCGCCCTTCACGCCACAATAAAAAGAATGTAAAGTCACTAGAGACCATTTTTAAAACGCAAAGAGAAAATTTAACCGAAATATAGCCAGATCCGCGTTAGTAGCAACAAAATTTGAAGCGGTGAGTCACAGCTCTAATAAGGAAGACGCTATGTCTCTCTTGATTATTTCTGGAGCGTGGAAGGAGCTATGTCTCTCTTGATTATTTCTGGAGCGTGGAAGGAGCTATGTCTCTCTTGATGATTCCTGAAGCGTGAAAGGAGCTATGTCTCTCTTGATGGTTCCTGGAGCGTGAAAGGAGCTATGTCTCTCTTGATGATTCCTGAAGCGTGAAAGGAGCTATGTCTCTCTTGATGATTCCTGAAGCGTGAAAGGAGCTATGTCTCTCTTGATGGTTCCTGGAGCGTGGAAGGAACTATGTCTCTCTTGATGATTCCTGGAGCGTGGAAGGAACTATGTCTCTCTTGATGGTTCCTGGAGCGTGAAAGGAGCTATGTCTCTCTTGATGGTTCCTGGAGCGTGAAAGGAGCTATGTCTCTCTTGATGATTCCTGGAGCGTGAAAGGAGCTATGTCTCTCTTGATGATTCCTGGAGCGTGAAAGGAGCTATGTCTCTCTTGATGGTTCCTGGAGCGTGAAAGGAGCTATGTCTCTCTTGATGGTTCCTGGAGCGTGAAAGGAGCTATGTCTCTCTTGATGGTTCCTGGAGCGTGGAAGGAGCTATGGCTCTCTTGATTTTTCCTGGAGCGTGGAAGGAACTATGTCTCTCTTGATGGTTCCTGGAGCGTGAAAGGAGCTATGTCTCTCTTGATGATTCCTGGAGCGTGAAAGGAGCTATGTCTCTCTTGATGATTCCTGGAGCGTGGAAGGAGCTATGTCTCTCTTGATGATTCCTGGAGCGTGGAAGGAGCTATGTCTCTCTTGATGATTCCTGGAGCGTGGAAGGAGCTATGTCTCTCTTGATGATTCCTGGAGCGTGAAAGGAGCTATGTCTCTCTTGATGGTTCCTGGAGCGTGAAAGGAGCTATGTCTCTCTTGATGGTTCCTGGAGCGTGAAAGGAGCTATGTCTCTCTTGATGGTTCCTGGAGCGTGGAAGGAGCTATGGCTCTCTTGATTATTCCTGGAGCGTGGAAGGAACTATGTCTCTCTTGATGGTTCCTGGAGCGTGAAAGGAGCTATGTCTCTCTTGATGATTCCTGGAGCGTGGAAGGAGCTAAGCCTCTCTTGGTGATTCCCAGAGCGTGGAAGGAGCTATGTCTCTCTTGATGATTCCTGGAGCGTGGAAGGAGATAAACCTCTCTTGATGATTCCTGGAGCGTGAAAGGAGCTATGTCTCTCTTGATGGTTCCTGGAGCGTAGAAGGAGCTATGTCACTTTTGATGATTCCTGAAGCGTGGAAGGAGATAAACCTCTCTTGGTGATTCCCAGAGCGTGGAAGGAACCATGTCTCTCTTGATGATCCCTGGAGCGTGGAAGGAACTATGTCTCTCTTAATGATTCCTGGAGAGTGGAAGGAGCTATGTCACTTTTGATGATTCCTGGAGCGTGGAAGGAGCTATGTCTCTCTTGATGATTCCTGGAGCGTGGAAGGAACTATGTCTCTCTTGATGATTCCTGGAGCGTGGAAGGAGCTATGTCTCTATTGATGATTCCTGGAGCGTGGAAGGAAATATGTCTCTCTTGGTGGTTCCTGGAGCGTGGAAGGAGCTATGTCACTTTTGATGATTCCTGGAGCGTGGAAGGAGCTATGTCTCTATTGATGATTCCTGGAGCGTGGAAGGAACTATGTCTCTCTTGATGATTCCTGGAGCGTGGAAGGAACTATGTCTCTCTTGGTGGTTCCTGGAGCGTGGAAGGAGCTATGTCACTTTTGATGGTTCCTGGAGCGTGGAAGGAGCTATGTCTCTCTTGGTGGTTCCTGGAACGTGGAAGGAGCTATGTCTCTCTTGATGATTCCTGGAGCGTGGAAAGAGCTATGTCTCTCTTGGTGGTTCCTGGAGCGTGGAAGGAGCTATGTCACTTTTGATGATTCCTGGAGTGTGGAAGGAGCTATGTCTCTCTTGATGATTCCTGGAGCGTGGAAGGAGCTATGTCTCTCTTGGTGGTTCCTGGAGCGTGGAAGGAGCTATGTCACTTTTGATGATTCCTGGAGCGTGGAAGGAGCTATGTCTCTCTTGATGATCCCTGGAGCGTGGAAGGAGCTATGTCTCTCTTGGTGGTTCCTGGAGCGTGGAAGGAGCTATGTCACTTTTGATGATTCCTGGAGTGTGGAAGGAGCTATGTCTCTCTTGATGCTTCCTGTAGCATGGAAGGAGATAGGAGTACTTTAAAATTAATCACAACAAATTATTATTCTACATATTTAATTATTCTATCAATGCCTTTTTGTTCTTACATGTAAATGAGATGGAATTTTTTTTAGTCCTAAATAAATTGCCTTGTCATTTTTACGTTTCTCTTCCTTCATTTTTCTAAGTGGCAATATCATAGGAAATTTCAAATTGTTATTTTAATGCATGGGTTTACTACGGAGTCTCTGCAAATGAAAGAGAGAGAGAGAGTAAAAGCTAATCATTTTTAATATTAATAGTAAAATTTATATGCAGGAAAACATAAAATTGGTTTGTCTAGTTTTTTTTTTCTTTTTTCAAATTAATACTAAAGGCAATTTTTTTCTACTGTACAGTTCACTATGCTGATTTTCAATGACACGCGTTGCCTAACTCTTCTTAAACTCCCATTATAGATGCATCACACGCACAGAAATTACCAAACACGGTTTGTGTAAAAACTTCTATGGATATTCTATATTGAAGAGCGTGCAGATTCATGAAAAACTATCTTTTTCTGAACCTATTTCCCCCAGTACATCCCGGTTATTTATGATTCTAGAGAGGGTTATTTTATCAAGCAAGCAATCAACCAATACCTTTATTAAGACCTTTCAATCTTATATACAGAATCTTCTGTGAAATACAAAAAAAAAGGGTGAAATAAACTCGGATTAACAAAGCTATATCATAACTATGAACATATAGAACTATAATTATTTTGATATAATATTAAATACATAGGTTATAATAGGTATTTTCTCTCCTTCTATCCTTTTTTATATACATATTTCCGTAACTTATGGGAGAGGGGCGAAAAAACACAGGAGATACTCAACAAAGAGAGGAAAATACCTACACAACTCTAAAGTCTATACACCGTTTTTAGAGAGAAAGTACAATAAAGAGTATTCAATAACAGAAGTGA
Organism: Cordylochernes scorpioides; assembly: GCA_030710605.1. NCBI lineage: Eukaryota > Metazoa > Arthropoda > Arachnida > Pseudoscorpiones > Chernetidae > Cordylochernes > Cordylochernes scorpioides. The sequence goes on along the minus strand of CP092879.1, from coordinate 19,380,534 downwards.
TTTTCCTCTAACTTCACAGAAAGATAGATTGAAACTACTTTTATTAATATAGAGAGAGATATTTGAAGAAATTATATAGACTCTGAACAAACAAACGATTGATTATAGCGCTTATTAAAATCACTTGAATTGACATAAGCTGTCTGTAGTTGCCTTTTGAGAGGGTTCTTTTAAAAACACCGACTACATTCGCCGCTACAATCGCCACTGCCGTAGATCAGGATATGATGGTTTCGTAACACCTTCCTTGAGACTTCCTCTACCGTTTGGTGTTTGGTAGACCAACCAAAATATGTGGTTGTTTTGTTCGGCTGCTGCAGCCAACACCTCCCGAGGAAGGCATTCTTTAAAAAAAACTCTTGGAAAATATTCATAATAGAGGTTAGCTCTTTTTATCTGAAACTAGCGGACGTACCCGGCTTCGCCCGAGGTTTTACCCGAGTAAAGGTTTGTCTAGCGAACATTTATTAAAACAATTCTCTAAAAACTTTTAAATGAATCTCTCGATAAAGTGAACATTTTTTCCCGGTCCCTGTGTGCCGTGTCATCCTGAATTTTGTCTTTCCTAATTTTCTACATTAGAAAATCATAGTTTTATCTAGTGAACATTTTTCCCGGTCCTTTGAAAAATACTCGATAAGTTGAATAAAATCAATATTAATTGGTTCCCTCGGTAATTGGAAGTTAAAGGAATAGTATCTTCGCCTTGGAATTGTATCATTATTCTTGTCTCAAATAAATTGCCGTGTCATCCTGAGATAATCTTACTTTTGATAAATAATATTTAAGATAACAAACTTAGTGATAAGAAAACTTGTTATCATCGTCACAATGGGGGCGCTGCTTGCGAGTTAAATCTACAAATCTGCAAATAACTCTAAGGATATTCAAGATATTCATGAAATTATTTTTCAAAAACCTTCCCGGTGATATACCTAATAATATCCCAAAATTTCACGGCGATTGGATGTATGGTTTTTGAATCTATAGAGTACAGACAGACAGACAGACATTCAATTTTATATATATATAGATTTCCAATACTGGTGTTGTGTGTGTGGTTCATTCTTTATCGCCCCCATTACATTTGATACTGAGACGATAAACAAAATCTATTGATTTAGTGTATTTCTAAAAGGAAAGGGACCACTTTTGGTACCATGAATATCATCCTCCCGCAACTATATCCTGGTCAAGATATGCTTTCTTTATTTTTAATATCAACACCTGACCCACTTATTTTTTTATTTTCTATTGTTTTTTTCATATATATATATATCTATATATATATAATTGCCTTATTATGTCTGAAGCTCACGGATAGAATGCGCGCCCATTGGCTGCCGGCGAACACGTGTCCTCCCTGCCCCCCTCTAGACAACCCTGTTATCAGCTGTGTGATACATACACCTGTCTATAGCGGCCATTCTAGACAACCCTGTTATCAGCAGTGTGTTACATCCACCTGTCTATACAGACCACCCTGTCTATAGCGACCACTGACCACCCTGCCTATAGCGACCACTCTAGACAACCCTGTTATCAGCTGTGTGATACATCCACCTGTCTTTACAGACCACCCTGTATATAGCGGCCATTCTAGATAACCCTGTTATCAGCTGTGTGATACATACACCTGTCTATAGCGGCCACTCTAGACAACCCTGTTATCAGCTGTGTGATACATCCACCTGTCTATACAGTCCACCCTGTCTGTAGCGGTCACCTTAGGCAACCCTGTTATCATCAGTGTGTTACATTCACCTGTCTATACAGACCACCCTGTCTATAGCGGTCACTTTAGGCAACCCTGTTATCAGCAGTGTGATACATACACCTGTCTATACAGACCACCCTGTCTATAGCGGCCACTCTAGACAACCCTGTTATCAGCTGTGTGATACATACACCTGTCTATACAGACCACCCTGTCTATAGCGACCACCCAAGACAACGTTTTTAAAATATATTCGCACTCGGGTAAAACCCGGGCGTTGCCCGGGCCATTCGTCTAGTCCTTAATATTATACTAGACGGGTGACCCGGGCTTCGCCCCGGGATTGACCCGTGTTCATATCTACCCGAGTGATATATATTTAGATAAGATTTTTTTTATAATTGTTTATTAGCATTATCTATTTGTTTGCATCAGCATAATTTAATCTAATCTTTGATAGAGGGCGCTGTGTTCGTGAGCTAAGTAGAATAATTTGAATATATAGTTTTAATAATTGATTTATATATTTTTTAAAATAGCCTATCGTCTTCCCCGTATTTTTTTACTTATGTATGGAAATTTTGGTTTGAATTAGTGAACTACTGCGAATTTGTATACCGGACATACAAACAAACAAACATACAAACATTGATTTTTTATATATATAGAAGAAGATATAATCCTTACAATAAATTTTCGACTCAAAAAATCCCTGTAAATGATTTTTGAAAGTACTAAATAATTACAGTATCATCGTAGGTGAGCAAGTAAAAATTCACAAAGGCCTTTTCAAACATATTTACAACTTGAAAACTCTTTTATATGACTATAAATAAAAATGAGGATATTAAGGGGGGAGGTGACGATTATTATGAAATATATATCATATATAGTTATATAAAAGAGTTTCTGAGTTGTAAATATGTTTGATAAGTGTCTTTGTGAGTTTTTACTTTCTCACCTACGATGACACTGTAATTATTTAGAACTTTTAAAAATCATTTACAAAAATTTATGGAGTCAAAAATTTATTGAAAGGATTCTGTAGTACGAAATTTGGCTATGAACTCATCCCGTTTTTGTACAATAAAATGTTCCAGCACTTGTGTAATTAAATCAAAGGTTTTTAAATCGTAACTGTGAAAATTTGTCTCCAAAAAGGTTCCGACACTCTGTTCAGTGAAGGACTATGCGGATTTTGAAAATCAAAATTTCTCCATCAGGTATTAAAATCAAAATTTCTCCATCAGGTATTAAATGCCTTTAAAACGGCGGGGAAGCCGACTGGAGCACGTGCCCACGCATCCGTTGAATCTTAATGTTGATTTTTGACAGTCATTGCCTTGAATCTCCAAAGAGGCTTTAGATGGAAACCTGGATTTTAGGATTTCTTCCTCCTTTAATGTCATAAACAATCGCTCCAAAAATTGAATTAGTAAAGACTAATTCCTAAAGTGGTCCGAATTGAAATATTGTATCAGACGCCCTGACAAGATTACTATTACTGTTTTTAAAGATAGACAGAGTCGCAGCCAATAACAGTAATGCTAAAATACACACACACACACAAAAGCCTTTATTAAGACACACAGGTCTTACAGAGGATTCTCCTTGGGGTTGTAATGCTAAAATATATTTTATTAATATATTGATATTATTATATAAGAAAGGAAAGGATTAAAGCACGAATGTTTCTTTTACACATAAGACAAGCTTTTAGCATCCTTGGGAGGGTTTCGCTAATCTAATCTATCTTACCGCTTTTTAGAGCTCTAATACTGTATTTGACTGTATTAGAGCTCTAATACTGTATTCTGCTTATATATGCTGAATCTTATAAATGGTATTTTCAAGTAACTATGGACATATAATTCTATATTACCGTTATAAAATTATAATAATTTGACTACACCAAAATATGCAGATTAACCCCTTTATCAGACCAATCAGCACATTTCGAAATTGAAACTGTGTGAGTGACGCCTTCCAGACCTATATACAAATAAATGCCTCCACAAACATTTAGAAAATTATGTGTATATATAATTTCCCTGGATATATGTCTATAAAGTATTCAGTTAGGAGGAGAATGGAATTCTCTAACTTTGAAGACAATAACTGATTCTAAGATCTACCACGATGGTTGTCTTCAGCCACTTCTTTGACCATGGACTACATTTATGATGGCCTCAGCTATTTAGAATTTGAATTAACAATCATTCTAAGTTGATCACGATATATTAAATCACTTGATTGATCTTTGTCTTAAAAAAATGTGTCGATTTGGATCAAATTAACGATACACTTTTGTTTCGAAACGAATGAAAACAGATTCTCTTTCCGAGACACGTTTAAACGAAATATTTTGGTAACGACATGTGTATTTCTGTCATTAAGAACATTTTTGACCCACGATCTATTTACTTAATTTAAAAATAGACTCAAAGAAATAAATACCAACCCGATATAAAAGATATGTACCAAATTTCCGTTAAGAATTTATACCTTCAACTTCAAAATTCATCCAATCCAACCATACAAGATATTCTTTGAAATAAAGGAGATATCAATCCCTGATTCCGACGACCTGACGCTTAGTTAGGAGCTCATCATCCAACAGCTGCCCTCCTGCAAGGTCTGGGGGGACCACCTCTACTCCACCAACTCTCCATGTGTAAATAGCCAGAACAAGGTGACTCGAATGTAACACCTGTAAACTGAGACAAAATAGAAATAAATAAGAAATAGAAAGTTTCTGGAGGCAAATCGATCGACTATTTCTTATCTATTTTCTCCTGGAGGGCCGTCTTATTTGTTTTAGCGCTCCTCTCACAATCTTATCTCCCAGCCAACATTCCAGCTGTTCCGTCTGAAGAAGGCATTACATAACCTAGCTGATTGTAGCATTTTCTATTCCTTGGAACACTTGTTGGGTTCTATCCAAGAAGACGTCGCACAGATGTACTTTGGGATAACCGTATAGAACTTCATGTAAAACTTGGAACATAATCTCCTAATTTGAGTTAAAATTCGATCAGTAATTATATAAAAAAAGACGTAACAATATTTTGATTTTTTTTTCTTTAATAGATCCACAGGTACGCTCTTTTATTACTTTATATAGTCACGACCGTCTTTCCTCATCGGCCGCCTCTGTCACGGATAATATACAGTTATCATCGTCATGCGTTCTTAATTCTGTCACCGTTTGCTTTTGGTTCAGTGGTAGAATGCTCGCCTGCCACGCGGGCGCCCCGGGTTCGATTCCCGGCCTATGCATTTTTTTTTTTTTTTTTACAATTTTAAAAACTAATTTATATATTATACAAGAATGACATCCACGGCGCCAATTTATAATTGTAACGAATAGTATTTGAATAAAAGCATTTAATCGGGTAAACCCCGGGCGTTGCCCGGGTCATTCGGCTAGTATATATATAATCTCTTAATTTCTTATATACACTCATAGAAAAAACTTAAGGAAGTTGTATCTTTTAGCATATATGTCGGGATTCAGACAATAATTATAAAAGCTATTTGATACACAGTGACCTTTATTGAAGACACACGAGATAACCAAGTGTGAACAATATTGCCTCTGTCTCCAAAAAAAAAAAAAAACAGACAACGGCGACATCAAAGACTTAAGTTTTGTCTCCAGATTGTATCAGCTTGTATTCCTCGTAGATAAGTTATCGTGTTGTATCCCCAAGAAGCCGTCGCAAAATCTCAACAACCCAAATATGGCTTGAGACATTGGATTAAGAAAATAGAGCTACTTGGAAATCTTGTGGAGCACAAAATAACTTGTCCACAATCACGGAGCAGCTGGTACACCTTGTAACACGGTTATCGTACCCGAGAGTCAGTTCCTGTCATTTGATCTCCGGTGTTACATTTCGGCCACAACCGCTCTTTCTCATATTATCCTTCCTACTTTGTCTTAAGAGAATTTTTCAACTAATTTTTTTTTATATTTCCTTCCTTTTTGTGCAATTCTCTCTCTCTAAACCATCTTATCATATCAAATGGCATTACAGTAGCATTCTGCACGTCAGGGTTATTTATCAATCGCTTAGTAGTAGTATTTTTACAGGGAGAAAGCTGACAAATCTTTTTCTAGACTCACTTGCAAAAATCTTTCGAAAAATCTATAAGGGAAAGGAAATATTTGCAGTGCAATAGCTCTGGCTTTTCTTCACCCACGTATTAAATATTTGCAGTAGCATAAATAAATGCTAGCCACAAAAAAAAAAGGAAAATTATTAAAGTTCAAATGTTATTTGAATCATTAATTGAATATAAACTAAGTGACATATTATTATAGAGACTGTTGATTTTCATATATTTTGTTTAAAAAAAAGTTTGTAATCTGAGCTGTCATTTTCGGCCACTTAGGCTCAAGAGCAATCTTCACCCTCAAAAGTAAACTGAAATCTCCGTGGATTTTGACTACATGTTAATTGTTTAGTTTTTAATTTGCATTTAATATCAAATCACTTCATTTAAACTCATCCTTGTCCGAATCCAATCTACAAATGAGTTCAAATAACAAAAGTAAATTCCAGTATTCTGAAGTTATAAATCCGAAATGCTTGTACGTGAGACAACATCATGGTAATTTTGGAGAATTTCTGGCGAAAATCGGGGCAACAGATGATCCTAGCTGCTTCTGTGGAAAATAAAACCAAGACTCAATACATTTATTAATAGAATGTCCAATCTTTCACAGCTACAGAAATAATCTTTTTTATCCCATCGAAGAAATGTGTGAATTTGTATATAACAAAGTCACCTATATGAAATTCAAAATTTTTTGTAAATTCATTTCAGACTTTCTTTTCTGTTTGAGAAAACCAACCTTTCAGTTTTAATTTTGTGTTTAGTCTTGTTTATCGAATTGTATATAAACTGTTAAAAAGTATCCTAAGCTGGGATATCGCGTCCGATATGTCAAATTAAAAAAAAAATGGCATTGTTTGTGTAATGTGTATTTATAATGATTTACTAAATCCATCAGCAATTCTTTTATTGGAACAGATCGCGTCAATTCAGATCAAAGAATAAGCCACAACGGTATTTTAAACAAATTCTGACTAATAGACCAACCTGTAAATCACGGGGGGGCTACGGTCTTCATTAGTAAAGGAAAAAGGTTTCGATTTCTTAACGTCCTGACGAAGGAGTAATGAATCCGGCCGATTGGCCGAATATGCCAAAAAAAGACCCTAGAAACTCTACCACTTCACCAGTTTGATACAACAACAAAAAACTTTATTAAGACCTTTCAGTCTTATATAGATAATCCGAGTAGAAATGTAGAGTACATTCAGGAATAACAGCAATAGTACCAGTAATAAGCATTGTTGTTATTATATTAAAGCTAATCACATAAAGTTAATATGAAATTTATATACAGGAAAACTTAATTAAGACAATCAAGCTAATAAATAGATTGGTCTGGGTAAATTGAAAAAATATATATTTTACATTGATTTACCACGGAGTCTTATTTACATTGAATAATATGTACAGGTTATTCACATATACAGTGTATTTACATATTTACAAGGTTAGAGCATTGTGAAAGTTCTTGAATTCGGAGTGTTCTCTCTGGAGTTGCCGGATGAGAATCAAATCAAGAGGCAAAATTTAAAAGATGGACGCTACTTGGTCATACGCCAAATTAATAATAATAATAATAAAAACTTTTTAACAATATTTTTGAGTTATGAAATTATAGAAGAATAAAAGTTCTCTCAATATTTTGCTACACTAGACATGCGCTATATTTGAGAAGAGTGGAACTGCTCAGTGCTAATTTTTCTTTTGAAAAAAAAAAAATTTTACTGCCCTCACTAGGATGTAAAAATATTGGGAAGGCTAAGCTCGTCCTTCTAATATTTTTTTATCTCAGTAAGGAAAGGAAGTTGTTTTAATATTGTAAAAAATAAATATTCACGTTAAATAGTTTTATTTCGCCTATATAGATGGCGCGCTGTTTATTTAAATGAAGCACTATACTTTACAGATAGATCACAATCAGATAGAGTCGTTGGAGAAGCTACAATTCCATCATTGCATCTTCTAATCCTAGTCATGCACTCCGCAGACACTTCTAAGTTGAATTTATAGCACTTTTTTAGGGGAGAAGCCACTCGAGAACCTCGCCAAAAGGTATTTTTAAAGAATTTGATTGGGAAAGATCACTGGAAGTTATATGCATACAAGAAATTCCACGATTTTCTCTCGGTTGAATTAGTAAATCACCATACATTTAATAAAAACATTCAATTCTTCTCTGGGTTTCTGGAGATCACGGATGAACGGAAAGAGAACAACATACAGATCAGATCGTCCAATTGAACATTTTCATGCTTTTTAGAGTGGAAGGACAGTCAGGACTGACTATAAGTGCTTCCTCTGTAGAGAGGCGCTCTAACTACAATAGTATCTGTTAGAAGTTACCACTGGTGGAGGAGCAATCAGAAATAACCAGAATTATCTCTTCTGTCGAGAGAGACTGTAACTACAGTAGTATCTTTCAGACCTTACCACTGGAAGTGGGACAGTCAAGACTGACCATAAGTACTTCCTCTGTAGAGAGGCGCTCTAACTACAATAGTATCTGTTAAAACTTACCACTGGTGAGGAGACAATCATAAATAACCAGAATTGTCTCCTCGGTCGAGAGAGACTCTAACTACAGTAACTTTTTTGAGTATTTCCTATAAGGTTTAGACCTGGACCTTCCACTACGAGCATTTCCATGGTTATATTTCTTCCAATTACCTTTACTTCTCTGTCAATATCTTACAAAAAATGGCAACGTCTGTCTATCCCACTGCACTGTTGTGTCTCCTTCTCTATGTTGATTCTGTCCATGTTTACTCATATGTTATTTAAGAAACAATACCATTTTATATTCCTCAGTTAATTAGCATTTTGATTACTCGCGTTTTTACATACTTATGAGACCTATTTGTGTTCTCAACTTGGCTTATATTGTTTTCCTTGATATAAAAATTTTCTTCTTAGTTTTGCCGGATCTGAAGCATTTCTGCTATTGCTTTGATTTTTATTTTTCTTTTATTTTTCCCATAGCACTGATTTCTTCTCGATATTGCTCACTTTTTTTCTGACACATTTGTTCTTGCAGCGTCTTGTGCTAATGCTGTTTCTGAAGCGTGCTGCCAATTTACAGAATAGTCTACATCTGTTCACTTATTATGCCACACCAATGCATCTCGTAATCTATCTTCAAGAACAGCAAATACAGAGCTTACTGCTAGTATTTTAGAGCGGACACAAATTCTACTATAGTCTCATTTTACTTCTCCTTTGCCATTTTTGTGAATTTAAATCACTGAGTTTTAGTTTAGGAAAAAAAAAAAGGTGACTTTTAATTTTTCAGTTGTCTCCAATATCTTTTTGGGAAAGGTCAGTAACTTAAATATTTCTTTGTAACATACAAATATACTATACAAGTATACTTGTATAATGCATAAAATATTGCTCTTTTTTCAACATTTTCCACATCATTATTTATAAAATTATACTTGTTTCCCTCTAAATAACTCAAAAAAGAATAAAAATTATTTGGGTTATATAAATTGTTCAATATTTATCATATTTTAATCTATATTTATTTACCTTATTAATATTTGTAAACCACTATTATTTATTCACTAAACTAAATATTCAATAATAGCAGTTAGAAATCAATATATTGATCTCGAATGCCATAACATTACAATATCTAATCAAAACATAGTAAGAAACTACATTGAATTCAGTTATGGTCATTATGGTGCATTGTAAAGGTCAATAATAAATTTATGATGAATATTTTACATATTGAGGAATTTCTTTTCTAATAGAAACTACAACTATATCTTCTTCTATATATATAAAAATCAATGTTTGTATGTTTGTTTGTTTGTATATCCGGTATACAAATTCGCAGTAGTTCACTAATTCAAACCAAGATTTCCATACATAGGTTTAAAAATACGGGGAAGACGATAGGCTATTTTAAAAAATATATAAATCAATTATTAAAACTATATATTCAAATTATTCTACTTAGCTCACGAACAGCGCCCTCTATCAAAGATTAGATTAAATTATGCTGATGCAAACAAATAGATAATGCTAATAACAAACAATTATTTTAAAAAATCTTATCTAAATATATATCACTCGGGTAGATGTGCACACGGGTCAATCCCGGGGCGAAGCCCGGGTCACCCGTATAGTTTTATATATACCTATCTCTCTTTCAACATATACAAATCAATATATGTACAGAAACAAATTCCTCCAACACACACAAAAAAAGAATGACATTAAGATAGAGAAAAAACATCCTTCTAGGTAGCACATTTATTTTATAAAAATATCAAACAATAGTTCTCGAAAAAAAACAATTTCAAAAGTAAAATGGTGGCACATTAATAACGCTGTAGGATGCAAGCATGCAAACGCGCAGGCATTTGGGTTGTAAAAGTTACATGTGTCATTTTTCGAGATGGAGTTACCTGTTGGTTGCACTTGATCAGTTAAATCAGCAAACATCTGGTGATCTTGCAGGCAAAGAAACATGTTGACATTCAATAGAGCACATTGGATGACAACAGTAGTATGGTCACGAGCATTATCCTATTGGAAAATATCCCTGGAAAAGTGGTCTTGCGTGTTTTCACGACAGCAAGGGCATTATACTCCCTGAAGGGCAAGCTGTTAATTCTTGATATATATTATTTAAAATAATTTAGGTGAATTTTATAAAAGAGTATTCAATAAAAAATTACTGATTATGCAAAACTAGTGAATTTATTCTTAATGGCAATATTCCTGCTTACTGAACGAAAGTTGAGCAAGATATTTTGGACAATAAATAAATATGTGTGCTTAATATCACCCACCTTATTCACCATATTCGAGTTGCTAAGATTATTTTCTGGTACCTCCCAACTAATAAGACACGTTAGATGATATTGAAGGCACCCATTAATCTGTAACATTGATACCTCAGAACATTTCACAAGAACTGATGCAGAAGTCTCTTGATTCATTGTTGGAGTCACAATTAAAGAGTAATTAACTTTAAATAGAAAGTTTTATTATTATAACCCGCTTGTTTATTTTAAAATTATTTAAAAATAAATCCCAAAATTTGATTTTCATATAGTTATTTAAATTGTCCATCTATGTATAAATTTAACAAAATTTATGTACTTATATTTCTTATGATTTAAATCATCAAAAACTACCTCAGCAGACCTCAGTTGATCTGTTAAAAAGTGTTACAAATATTTTAGTTTATGATAATATATTTTATAATCACGGAGCGTACTTATGTTGCCAGGTTATGATGACAAATCCTCAAAATAACAATTTGTACTACATCTAAAATGGATTGATGGATTAAATAGGAATAACAAATTAAAATAATATATTATTGAGAGAATATCATGTCTTTATTAAATATTTCTCGGTTTTACTATACAAACTTTTGTATACAAGTGGATAAATTATTTATATTATAAAATTTTAAAATTAATTGGCTAGGAGAAAAGGGATGATAAGCGTGAATATTCAAAATATTAAGCTTTATTTAACTTATGGCTCCTTTGAGAGCAAAAAAATGGCCGGAAATATTATTTCCTTGTAGAGAAATAGATGATAAATAGTAATGAAAACAAAAACTAACGAAATTGAAAATATATGAGTTAGAAACGAGAAAGGTATATTGAAATTCTCAAAAAATATTTAAAATCTTTATAGATATTTCAAAAAATGAAATAATATTTAAAAGTTGGAATTACCACCCCCTTTTCCCCATACTTATTTTTTAAAATTTGACCAAAAATTTTGTTCTGAATTTATATTGACCACCCCACCTTTCTTACGTGATGTATTCATGCGCAAAAGAAAAAGTTCTATAATTTACAGAACTTTCTTATTTATTTTTCAAAAATATATACAATTTTAAAAACTAATCATAGAATTATTTTCTTCAAATATAGTATAAATATTCTGTTTCAGCATATAGTCCTTTTTTTCTACTAACGCGGAAGGATATCAAGGCAGTCTTGCCAACGTGGTTTATATTTAGTGAATCTAGTGCGTTCTTTTTTCTTTAACAATTTTCGTAGATATATGTAGTTGTTTGTGTGTCCCCTATATATAAAAATATAAAAAAAACCATAAAAATTATAAAAATTTAAAACTTTCAAAAAAAATTAAAAACTTCTAAAAGACAAAAAAAATTATCTTTCTTATAGATAATTTACAAAAGTAAGTAGTTTAGTTTTTTCTCGTAAAAAGCATGTTTCTTAAGCCTAATTCACGTTTTGTTAATATAGGTCATCAAAATGAACAGCAATGCTCCCAACTATCCTATTGCTTCCCTCTATGTCGGCGATTTACAGCATGAGGTTACCGAAGCAATGTTATTTGAAAAGTTTTCAACGGCTGGACCTGTGCTTTCCATAAGAGTATGTCGTGATATGATTACGCGACGGTCTTTGGGCTACGCATACGTCAATTTTCAACAGCCACAAGATGGTAAGTAAAAATATTTTGCCTACATTTAATATAACCATTATTTTTATGGCTTATATAGAAATTTTTAATAGTTACAGCTTTTGTTTTGATAACTACATATGTAATGCATTTTTGTGAAATTGCAATATATTTGTTAATTTTATTATCTTATATTCTTCTTTACTTTATAAAATACAAATTTAATTTTGAAAATTTTTCGTTAACCACGTTTCATTATTTAAAATCTTGAAGATAAGTAAAATTTTTTAATATTTTAAAATTACCAACTATAAAATTAACATGAAATTTAAATTTGTGGCTTTTTTTTATTCATATTTGAAGTAGTATATATAATTTATATATAAAATCTATATAATGTATGCAATGTGGTTACAAATGTAAAGTAAGAAAATACACTTTGGGACTAAAATCAGCAAATTATTTTCATTTTAATAAAATGAATATCATGTAAATCTATTATAAAACATTTAAGTATGTTGCCAACATGAGTTAAACAGATATTTCTCAAAAAGATGCAATCTGTGACTTAATTACCTCAGATAATGCTATGGCAAATATTGTCTTATAAATTAATATTAAAAAGCCTTTTATTATTGTCCTCCTGTAAATTATCTTAAAATTTAGTTACATTTGTGGTACAATTATAAATTTAATCTTAATTTTTAATCATTTTATTAGTTTTGCCTCAAACATGGTATATTTGACATGACTAATGCTTATAGCTAATATATACAAAAGAAATAATCAGTACAGTTTATTTGTATTTTGCTATTAATTTATTTGGATTAGGTCTTATTTTCTTGTAGCTATAATACAAAGAAAAATTGCTTTTTAACCAAGCCTATTATAACAAGCATATGAATGTGACAATGTTTTGGTCTTGTTGAAAATAACCCAGTATATATGTATAGTACAATAATTCCATTTTGATAAGTCATATATAGGATTTAGATATCAATCTTAGGACAAAGCACTATTATGTGTTTTGTTTAAAAGCTTTTATTATAAGTGCTTGTTTATATATTGAAAATGGTTTTCTAGTCTGCATTGCTATAATGAGTAGTGAAAGGGTAGTAGCTGGTAGAAAATAAAATCTGATTGTGAATTTAAATGCTGCTATGTTTGTTATTAGTAAGGGAACTTTTGAGTTTTGATTAAAAATATTTAGCTTGCCAAATTGCATTTGCCTAATATATAGCTTGCTTAAATGCAAATTGCAAAATTTCAAATATTTAATATAATGGGTTGAATCTTGGGCTGTTTAATTCATTAAACTTGACTAATTAAAAGTTGTCACAGATTAGCACAGATATTCCTAGCAATTTGTAACATTTATAAACAGTCATGTCAGAAAATGCAAGTTGGAGTCTTTCCAAAATGACAGCAAGTGGGTCAAGGTTGGGAAAAACCTTGAGAGACAGGTAAAACTTCCCAAGTGTTATTTATCAAGGTCTTCAGTCTGCAGCGATTTTTTTTCTTTTTAAGAGCCTAATTACCATCTAATCAAACACATACATGGCACCTACATCATTTAGAAACTGTACAAGTGACTAAATCTTCAAATAAAATTACTCTTTGGACACCTTTAAGATCTTGGTTGTGATAATTTGATTTTTTTGATGTGTTATGCACTCCTGGACACAGATTCTAACTTAATTTTTGCTTTGATATTTTAGTCATATTCAGGACTTGTGGAATAGCTGTTATTTGATTGAATTGCTCTGGTCATCATGAGTTGTATTGAATTTAATGAACAAGGTTTATTTTCCTTTTAATATGGCAAATCGATGTAGTGATGTTCAGCTTTAGTTAGAAATCTTTACTATTCAAGGTTTGAACTGTGTGAGCCCATTGAAATATAAAAGGTTATCAACAGTACCTAGATTTTTACATAATTTTCTTTCAGAACACAAGGTTTTAAGATATAAAAATGTTGTTGATGCAAAATGTGTTTTAGCGCCTATTAGCTTTTATGTGAAACTCTGTTCCAGTTAGTCTTGACAAGGCTACTTTCATCATTGTCACCTTTTTCATGGATTTGATGCCTTGTCAAATTTCTTTAATAATCAGTTGTCAATCCTAAGCTAATTTTTCAGATACTAGTTAAAACACATGAGCCTTTACCATTTGTTCTAGTGCCTAATTTATTGAAAAAATTTGATTTCTTGTGACTGAGCATTCTCTGGTATCCTGTAATGGGGATACTTGAGTGAATTGTCTTAAGGCCATAATCTAGTGATTTGTCTATTAATTGGTAGTAGGTTCTCCTTGCCTTCCATAGTCATTGACCTAAGTTCAGTGGGCACAAGGTGTCACTTGTTTAAATATAAAATAAAAATGCCTAATAACAAAATAGAAGCCTTCCTTGGCCTTCAGAAAATGTTATAATTAGTCTGTTCAATTACCAGTTTAGCTTTTTAAGATTATCTTACCCTCAAATGTACCATCTTTGTAATGGTGGTCTTGTTAAGCAGATGTTGAGCTACTACTGGAAAGTACACAGGCGCTATATCTAATATAGTACATTTAAAATAGGGTAGCACACATTTTGTATCTACTCAAACCCAGTTATTTTAAATTTTCTAAATTTGACATTCAATTTTGGTATTTTGATGAATGTGTCAGTTGGAGAAGGAATGGAAGATAAATCTTTAACTGGCATGTTTCAGCGGAGCGAGCCCTAGACACCATGAACTTCGACCTCATCAAGGGAAGGCCTATAAGAATTATGTGGTCCCAGAGAGATCCTTCCCTTAGAAAATCTGGGGTTGGAAATGTTTTTATCAAGAACTTGGATAAGAGCATTGACAATAAGGCCATGTATGATACCTTCTCGGCATTTGGCAACATCCTATCCTGCAAGGTAAGAGGTCAATTTATATAAATTTGCATCTTGGAACATATTTTCAATTTAGGAATTCTTTTGGATATTTTTGTACAATTTGGTATTAATATATACTTTTGTAGGTGGCAACTGATGAAGAGGGAAACTCGAAGGGTTATGGATTTGTCCACTTTGAGACTGAAGATGCCGCCAGCAATGCCATTTCCAAGGTCAATGGGATGCTACTAAATGGGCGAAAAGTGTAAGTATTGCCATATAACTGGTTAAAGAAGTGGTGTTATAAACTGTCTGTTGGTGCTGCAGGTATGTTGGGAAGTTTATCCCCCACAAAGAGAGGGAAAAGCTCATGGGTGAAAAGGCTCGCCGCTTTATGAATGTATACATCAAGAACTTTGAGGATGCCCTAGATGATGAAAAGCTCCGTGAGCTGTTTGAAAAGTATGGCCGTATTACCAGTGCCAAGGTGATGTACGATGAAAATGGCAAGTCTAAAGGTTTTGGCTTTGTTAGCTACGAGGAGCCAGAAAGTGCTGAAAAAGCTGTTCAAGATCTAAATGAAAAAGTAATCGATGGCCGTACGCTATATGTTGGTAGAGCCCAGAAGAAAGCCGAGCGCCAAGCCGAACTACGCCGCAAATTTGAGCAGCTAAAGATTGAAAGGCAAACCAGATACCAAGGTGTTAACTTGTATGTTAAAAATCTAGACGACGCTATTGATGATGAAAGACTGCGGAAGGAATTTTTGCCTTTTGGCAACATCACCAGTGCCAAGGTGATGACTGACAACAACGGGAGATCCAAGGGGTTCGGATTTGTTTGCTTTAGTTCCCCTGAAGAGGCCACCAAGGCAGTGACGGAGATGAATGGCAGGATTGTGGTCTCCAAGCCTCTTTATGTAGCCTTGGCTCAGCGCAAGGAGGACCGCAAGGCCCACCTTGCCTCGCAGTACATCCAGCGAATCCAAGGCATGCGTATGCAGTTGGGCCACATGTTCAACCAGGGCAACGCTGGCTACTTTGTGCCTACCATGCCCCAGACCCAACGAGGATTCTTCCAGCCACAGATTCCTCAGATTCGCCCCACTCCCAGATGGCCCACACAGCAGGGAATTATGCGTCAACAAGCCCAGCCTGCTGCAGGTAACTAATAACATCTTAATATAATTTTGGCTTTCATAAGACTAATTATCAGAACTAGTATCTAACCAATAAAATTTGTACGTGTCAGGCTACCCCCTGCAACCTCCCGCCTTCGGATCCCGTCCCCCACCAAGAACTGTGCCCACCAACCAGGCAGCCGGCATGAGGTCCAGCATGAATGCCCGCCCCATCACTGGGCAGCAACCAACCGGGGCTGCAGGCGCCGCTGCGGGCCGTGTGATGGGCCCCTCTGTTCCTCCACGGCCTCTGCCCCCGGCCTCAGTCGCTGCCAGGCCCCAACAGGCCTACAAGTACACAGCCACCGTGCGCAACCCTCCCGTGGGACTGCCGCAACAACAACAGCAGCAGGCTGTGCTAATGCAGGGACAGGAGCCGCTGACGGCCTCCATGCTGGCAGATGCCAGTCCACAGGAGCAAAAGCAGATGTTGGGAGAACGTCTCTTCCCTGTAATCCACCGCTGGTATCCAGAGATGGCTGGGAAGATCACGGGCATGTTGCTGGAGATAGACAACTCGGAGCTCTTACATATGCTGGAGCATAACGAGGCCCTGAAGGCCAAGGTGAGTAGTGCAGTAAGATAATGAGAAAGAGTAGAGGCCAACACTACACTGCTGTACAGGTGGAGGAGGCTGTAGCCGTTCTCCAGGCCCACCACGCTAAGGAAGCCCTGGTCAAGAAGGAATAAATAACCACCCACCGGCAAGAACTATTAAGTTACCCTGTGTTTCTTGTATGTGGGTATTTTTATTCAATAAAGGGGCTGTTTAACCATTTGTTTTGAAAAAAAAAAGTTGTTTTTCTTCCCTCTTACGTGTAGTTTACTGCTCACCCTTCAGCTCTTCCTAATAGCCTTTTAAAAAATGCATTTGTAACTATAATATCAAAATTAACTGAGTTATGACCTGATATCAAGTTTGATGCTTTACTATTGTTGACTGGGCACAGCTGCTATTACCAACAGCCATGACTTGCCTTAATGTATTTCCTGCTACATGCTTGCTTCACAATTTTGCTTTCTACCATTCATCACCACATCAATTCAAACCATGCACTTGTAAATTATTACTTTCTTTTAGCTATATCTCTCTATATATATATAAAAATGAATGTTTGTATGTTTGTCTGTTGGTCTGTATGTCCGGTATACAAATTCGCAGTAGTTCACTAATTCAAACCAAAATTTCCATACATAGGTAAAAATACGGGGAAGACGATAGGCTATTTTAAAAAATATATAAATCAATTATTAAAACTATATTTTTTTATTCAGAAAATGATGACGATATTGCTGTATCATGTTTGATTATCAGCTACAAAATTATATCGGGAAAAATTCCAAAAAGCAGAGACCACGGGTGAAACCAGTTCATTATTTTGTACGCAGGAACAAAATTCTAACAGAAACACATTCATTCGAGCAGAAAACAAAAGCCAGATCATCTTTCTATAAAAATATCGCTTCTCAGACACAAAGTTTGGAGCGGGACGTTTCACAAGAGTGACATCCACGGCGCCAATTTATAATTGTAACGAATAATATTTGAATAAAAACATTTAATCGGGTAAAACCCGGGCATTGCCCAGGTCATTCGGCTAGTATTATATATTTTTTTCTATGGAACAATTTTTCTGCCAATAAAATTGGCAACAAAATATTCCCATTAAACATTAAGAATAAAAATTCATCCATGGTAATAAATTGGCTTGTTGTACCCAAACATTTGAAGCATACTAAGCTTGGGTTTCTGCTTATACAAAGTGTAAATTATAACAGTTGGAATTCGTGTAATCTTTACACAAGGGGATAAGAAACAACAAATTATAACAGTTGAATTACATTACTGTTATAATCACAAACTATTGAGGTCTTGGAAGTGTTGCAAATAACTTGGTTATAAATTGCTATAAATGCTTATAAGCAGTTACTGTGACCTAAGTATAAACAGGCACTAGAAATGAGATGTGTATTCTTTACACAATGGGATAAGAAACAACAGAATTGAATGTTATACCATTTAAAAAGGATCTAATTTTATTATATACTTTATTTGATACATTAATATCATTAAATTTGTCAGGAATTACATTTGTAAAGAGCTTAAAATTTTGACATTTCTAACAGCTTTTCAAAATATCAATTCCTAGAATTTAAAAAATTCTTGAACCCTATATAGATTTAAGTTTTAATTTTTTGTTTATGTTCTTAACAAGAATTGATTTGGCTATTGACAAAATCCTCTTTCAGGCATTTAAAAAATTCCGCTATTTGATTGAATTCCACTTTTGATTTTAGTGTAAAAGAAAATGTTATTGGGAGCAAGAACAGGAGAATAGTTTGGCTTCAGTGTTTACCTAAATAGTTGTGTGTAACTCGTGTGTTCTTAGAACCAGCTTTCACTAGTCTGTGCTGCTACAAATTAATCCTTTTTATGATAAGGCACAATATGGATTATTAATATATACAGTTATCAGCGTCATACACAATTCTTTCTTAATTCTGTCACCGTTTGCTTTTGGTTAAGTGGTAGAATGCTCGCCTGCCACGCGGGCGCCCCGGGTTCGATTCCTGGCTGATGCATTTTTTTTTTTTACAATTTTTAAAACTCATTTATATATTATACAAGAATGACATCCACGGCTCCAATTTATAATTGTAACAAATAGTATTTGAATAAAAGCATTCAATCGGGTAAACCCCGGGCGTTGCCCGGGTCATTCGGCTAGTAGATAATAATTCCAAGAAAAAGAACCATATAAATTGTTGTTTCGGTGACAGCGTTGTTGCCATCATTGGACAAAAGAATAAATGTAAAAATGAGGAGAGCTTCAGATCTTGAACTCTAAAATTGAATCTTCAAGTAATAGCTTAGAGAGAGAGAGAGAGAGTATCATATGGGTCAGTGGAAGGCTGGTATAAACTGTTGGTTTTCGACCGCTACGACCCAGGTTCAATTCCCCTCATTGGGCACTTTTTTCTGGTTAAAAAAAAAAAAGCTCAAATGTCCCCCAATTCTTGTAAAAGTCCAACCCCACCAGCGAGTGCAAGTAACCAAACGGGGCTCATGGCATATTTATTTGTAAATGCAAAGTTGAACTGCTTTTCATGTGTGTAGACATGTGGTGCACTGACAGTAAAAGCAGTCGCCTTGTACCCACCATGATTATCATGGCCTGTACCACGTGTTGTTGTTGTTTCTTATCCCCTTGTGTAAAGATTACACGAATCCCATGAGTTCATGATCTCATTGAATGGGGTATAGGGGTGCAGCTTTCGTTGATCCAGGCACACTTTGGTGAAAGGTACCACGTGTACTAGGGATAAGCAAAAAAAAAAAAAATCATTTATATTCACTTGGAATTCATTTTCTTCAGCTCATAGGAAGAATAACTTCTTAGGTACATTGGAGTCTATAAAAGGAGAAAGGCACAATTTGGATTATAGGTTATAAGTACAAGAAAATAAGACCAAATTTTTGTTTGATGATGGTAATGCTGTTATCGAAATGTTCCACACTTATTTGGTCTTGTAGCTATAATTCTTTTTACTTGGATTCGACCATCCTCACTTTCTGGAACCAGTTCTCCAGACACTGCAGTGGTCATCTGCATACCCATAGTTATATCCCCAATATAGCTGAAAGAAAAAAAAAAATCCAAAACCTGAATAATTTAATCTCTATATGTATTTTTTTTTATTTGCTCAATCTTTTTTTTGCCCAATTGCCAAAATCTGATAGCAAAATGTTGGTCAGTCCTAGAGAGAAAAAAAATAGCCAATATATAGATTGAATTTACACTCAAAAGGCCTTTAATAAGGCAACTCTTTCCATACATTCACATGGCAAGCTCAAAGTGGCAACGCAACAAGATCAAAATTGAAGTAAATAGAAGCCTACACACATATTACAAAGTGTATCATTTAAAGAGTATCTGTAAAGTGATACCATATTCAACTGACTATAATTCAATAGAGACTTTAATTCAGTTACAAAAGTTCTGTGTTGAAGAATTTTATTCAGATAATAATATAGATTGGAAGCATTTTTGTTTATATAATGTATCCCAATTAAAAATTATTGGAAGTGCTTGGCTCATCATTATAGAATTCTTATAGTGGTGTGTTTTGCCAAACTGCTCTGCAATTCTTGATGATTAAAGATTATGACATAAGCTTTGCTGAATTAAAGTCTGAGTGTTAAATATTTTAGACAAAAAAAAGTACCTAGATCTGTGTAAAAAAAAAAATTCAAAGAATTTCAAGGGATTATCTCTTTGTCAATTTATTGCACAAAAATTTACAAATATTTTAAAATTATATAAAAGGGTGTACCTGGATCTGTAAAGAAAAAAAAAACAATTTTTTTTTCTCAAAATATTTCGAGAGATTGCTCCCTCTTTTATCAATTTATTGCACAGTGATAAAGAGGGAGCAATCTCTCGAAATATTTTGAGAAAAAAAAATTTTTTCTTTACAGATCCAGGTACACCCTTTTATATAATCTTAATTAATGGATCGCCTTTTGACTCAAAATATTTTAAAATCAAATAGTTTTAATTTCTTGGCAATTTATTAGCAATTCCTTTATTTTGAACAAGTTTTTCTTTAACAGATCCAGGTACACATTTTAATACACTCATAACCACATTTAAATTAAAGTTCATTAAATCCTGTCTTGAGAGTTTCCATTTGGTTTCAAGCAAAAATGCACTCTCAAGATTGTTGAATAAAATTGGTTATAATAAACCTAAAGCCTTATGCAAATTCAATAATGCTCGAGGATATTCAGCCCAATTAGCCTTCAGGAGCTTAAAAAAAATTTAGATATAAACATGTTAGACGAGGTCAGATTCCTGAGAAAATTAAAGGAACTCGGGTGGATCGCTGGTTGGCATTGTTTATGGTTATAACTAGGGCGGTATCTGATAGCCTTTGGACCTCTAACTTTCCTTATTGATTAATTAAAACATTCCTGGTAAATGCATTTGCAGTAGAATGGATAAATAAACAATATTCACTAAAAATTGACTCCTAAGACCAGAAAATTCCCAAGATAAGCAAGTTCTAAGACTGTCAGACGCCTGAGAAAATTAATGGATAAACAAACATTCCTCCCTCCACAAAATTGACTTCCATGGCTGGTGACTTAGGTTTTACTGTATATATATATTCATAGATGTAACTTAAGGAAATTGATGTTGCTGGTGGTTTATTTTATTTTTTTAAGGAGACAAGCAATTTTGTTCACACTTGGTTATCTTGTGTTTTCAATAAAGGTACTGTGTATAAAATATCTTTCACAGTTATTGTCTGAATCACAATATACATGCTAAAAGGTACCACTTCCTTAAGTTTTGTTCATGAGTGTATATATTAGCCTAATATATACATATGGGAGGGCCCGGTGGTAAACCTTCCTAGCAGTTTTATTATAGAGTTGGTGTTATTAAACATAGACAATTAGATATTCTATCTAAGATACAATATAACAAAAAATATATATTTATTTCAACAATGTGTGTCAATAGGTATAATATGGCACAGGTGTTTGTTCAGGAGGATGAGTACAGTTTCTATGTCTCCTTCCACCGGTACTTGATGACATCTTCACAGTCCCTCACCTCTGTGACACATACATGGAGTGACAGCAGCTATCTGAATAGACATCATTACATACACTTTTTTTTTTTTAAAGAGAAACCTTTTTGGAAACATTTTGTAGTGTTAGTACTGGTTCTCTCCCATGAGGGACTGCCGTAGTTAAACCCAGTATCTTCCTGGTAGCTGTTTTGTTAGAAAAACTCATGACTTGGTCATTTTGGAAGTTTTGATAGAAGACCACCTCCAGGAGAGTAGGGTCTCATGGGAGACTAATGTATTTATCAGAGTGGTTTCTTCTGAGGATATTGATGAAAAAGGTTGAAGATGTTTATTCACTTGAATAGCACACAACAACAACAAAAAAAAAGGGTTTAAAGTCAAAATTGTTAAAATCAGTTGTATACTAAAACCAAAAAGTTTTCTTTATGCTAAAATTTAGATTCTTGAATATGTTTTTAGAAAAGTGCTGATTTCTTAGTATCTGGTACTAGACTTGTCCACCAGTTCCCAAGACTCACCTATCTTTTTTTCTTTAGCCAGTTTGGTGAGGTGGTGGGTAACATTGGAGGCTGCGGCAGTGTGCAGATGTTCTGGGGTATCCTGCACCACACTCATGGCTTTATACACTCCTTGTTTGGTGGACTTCAACATATAATACAGTAGTACAACCTCCATTAGAGGACACTTCTCTATAAAGGGCAGTTTTCTTTTGTCAAAATTACCATTTTTAACAATTAGCTACACTAAGTACGAGGCCATCTCTCTATAGAACACTTTGGCTCTGCAATTAAGTGATACAGATATATATACAGGTATTTAGATCATTGAATATGGATTAAAAAATCAGTTAAGAAACTCAATTCTCCCCACATACAAAAATAAAAAAATTGATAACTTTCACCATTCTCTACAGAACATTGGTTTTAAAAATCCAACAGGGTCATTGATGATGATAATATGCCCAATTTATAGGAGAATATATGCCTCCCTACCATGACCAGGTCACCACTATATTCTGTAAATTCTACACACATTTCTATGAAGGATTCATTAGTCAGTGATGATAAGGCACAATTTGGATTACATGAGTATGATAAGAGTAACTATTTAAAACATGCTGTGGTAAAATTTCTTATTCAGTACTTTTGTCTGAAGATGGTAACAACGCTGTTACCGAAATGTCACACATTAATTATTTATTTGGATTTGGTCTTATTACCTTGTGTTGGACAGGATATTTTAAACCAAGGACACAGTTTGTTTTAATTATAGGTTACTTTACTGATACTTATATTTTCAAATTTGAAATTTTAATTGATGATGTGTAGATATATTTTAGTGGTGGTTTGTTATAGTTTTTATTAGTGAAAATTCTTATTTTATTTGGTGAGAGGGAGTTTTCTCTATATTTATACTCTGTGTTGTTAAATATAGAGCATTGAACACATGAGAAAAAATATTTATTAACTTTAATACTTTAAGTTATCGTTAGAGAAACGGTTCCCCAGATAGTTGGTGACTTTAGTACGTGGCTTACATAGAGAGAGAGATAATAAATCATTCAAAATTAGCTTTAATATTTAATCATTTTGAAGATAGAGCACAATATCCTCATATTTACTATCTATAAATATATTGGAATTTACAGAGAATACATGTATATGATCCCAATCATTTTTGAGGGGCAACTTGCCCCTCTTTATCAAGGTTGTTTGTGAATTGAGCTAAATCATGTGAGCTATTTTTTCATTTTAGACACATAGTGGGACAATGAATTAAAAAAATCCAATATAAGCATTTATCTATCTATATATATAAATATATCTATACTGACTAAATGGCTTTGCCTGAGTATTATCCAGCCATCTTTTGTTAGGTTACCTAATAAGCTAAATGATTTTAACCCTTAACTGGACGGGTGGATTTTTCTTACGTAACTGGACGGGTTGGGTAGATTCAACCCACCTATGTAACTTTATGAAATAAGCACTAAATAATGATTGAAATCAATATTTAAACAAATATTTAATTAATATATAGTTAATATACAGATTTTGACTTTTAAAAATTCTGAATATAATCTTTTTACAGTTTTCAAAAATTATAAAGAAATGTTATTTCAAACGCTTAGTTGACATACAGAGCGAAGGGTTTTTATTTTTTACTGCGCTTTTTGATGGACATTTGTATCACCTTTTTAGAGTATCAGATTGTTGTGGCATCGTAGTTTCACTTGGTTTACTTGAACCATCATTCTTCTTGAATTGTCGCCTGTAATTGCAGTGGGAGAGAATTGAGATTACGTGTGGCCAGGTGTTCATCAGTCAATGCTCTCCCAAGATCAACAATAAAATGACTCCTTTCTTTTTTACCTTTTTTATCAATCTGATTACCGATTTTTTTCTTTTTTTTTTTTTGGAACATAGGAGACTAAAGTGGTTGTTCCAGAGAAACCAAAAATAGAGGTTCCTGATTCTCTATTAGGGTGCGGTTGAAATTGTGGTGAATCTAAGGTTTGTTCTTTCTCATCGTTCCTAAATATGTATGGCCATGTTCTTTCAACTTATCAACTAATTCTACTGAAGTGAATCAATTGTCTGCTGGAATATTTCTTCCAAAGTGTGGTCGACTAATCTCTAAAACATATATATTTTGGGTTGGCAGGGATAGTTCTCTCTGTTGACTTGATTGATTATTCTACTTATCCAAAGAAAGAAGTGTTATTTTATAAAAAGGAAGCTAAAAATAGCGGAAGATAGAGACTCAAGTATGAGCCACGAGCTAACACTGACACGAAAAATTCTCACGCTTCTGGACAGGCTGGGCTGAATCCGCCCACACATGCAAATTTAACCCCCCTCCCAAAACTGAAATTTATAAACAATGGATGGAAAATGTTTGTATCACTGTAAAATTAGAATACATGAAAGCTGGTAGCTCTAGGTAAACAAAAAAAATATTTTTTTCCTATGTTAAATTTATGCATGGGCAGAATCTACCCAACCCGTCCAGTTAAGGGTTAAGTTTCAAAAATATCATGGTGTTATTTATTAGCCCTAACACATTCTACCCTTAGAGTTAAAAATCAGTAAAAAATAGTTTTTTAATTTAATAGAATTACTACATTTAAATAGCCTATAATGTTAAGCTACATCTTAAGCTACCTCCATGTGAAAAATTTTCAATGATTAGGTAGTCTTGGTTGAGAAGTGTAACAAATATTGATTTATCCCATTTCTCACATACACTATATATAATGTATATAAAGAAACAAATAAATGTGCTTGACTATGTAATTAAGAAATGATGTGATGTCCATGAAATAAAGAACAATCCTCAAGAGCTATATAAATCTCTCTAACATGATATATCTAGCTACTTACCACATAAATCATCTTGACAAGTTCCATTGCTGTGAGCTGTGAAGAGGCCTGACTTTTGAGGACCTCCAAGATCTGGGCTTCCCGCTTCATCCGGTGATTGAGGTATTCAGCAATGCGGGGCAGGGGCTCGGTGATGGTTGGCCCATGGCCCGGGTAGATGGCTGACGGGGCCAGAGCCTGGATCTTGCGCAGGGAGGCCATGTAGTCATGGAGGTCTTCAAACACCTGCCAACATCATGTACCCCTGAGGATTGGGAAAACACATGTTTTTAGGCCAACTCTTGTGTGCTGATGCCATATATAAATTGCATTTAAATTTACCAAGTAATATGATGCAAAAATATCCTTTTCTGGTTGCAACATGAAAGTAAAATAATTGATATTTTAAAAAAATATTTAGAAATCAATACAGTAGAACTTCCATGAGAGGACACTCGCACTAGAGGACACCTCTTTACAAAGGACAGTTTTCATTGGCAAAATTACCATTTTACTATTTTGCAACTCTCAAATAAGCAGACACCTCTCCCTAAAGGACACTTTGGCTCAGCAATTAAGTGTCCTTTACAGAAAGGTTATACTGTATAACTTATTTAAAAAGAGTACTCTCTCAAACTGAATATATTCTTTTTAGCTGAAGAAGGGCTTGTTTGAAAGCTACTGTTAATTTAAAAAGTTACAATGTTTTGATTTGTAATTTCCAAAATCTCCAACCTCATGATCACAAAAGATGACTAGATTATTGAATATTAGATAAGAAAACACACACCTAAATATGCACTAAACAGTAATAAGACTGTAGGGTAGCCTTTTTTGACTTGTAGTCATTCAAAGTGTTCAGTGTTTTGGAACACACTATAAAATTAGAACAATATAAGATTATAAGAATAGGACACTATAAGATTTGAGCATTATATAAAATTGGAACGTGATACAATTAGAACACTATTAAATTGGAACTCCGCCTTTGCCGGTCCCAAGCCCGGATCAAAAAGGAGGAGCAGTAACAAGCTCGCTAAAAAACCTGGGCTCAGTTGGCCAGGCTGATAGTACCCTGTAAGGGCTCCTAATCCAGGGATACAGGATGAGCAGCGTTTGTACTCCATGTTAGGAGCGGCTGCACATGGCGTCTGTTCCTCATGTCAGAGGCGGCCATTTCTTTTGGAGCTAAGTCGGCCAGCTACTGAGTAGTGCCCCCAGTCTTAATGACAAAGGCAGACGCATTCTACTTCACCCAGTCATGGTGGTTGTCAAACAGACACCATCAAGGGTCACAACTTGATACCCTAATATGATTGAGTGGAGATAAGAAAGAAGAAGAAGACCATTAAATTGGAACTCTATGAGATAAGAACACTTTAAGATTAGAGAACTCTATGATTAGACTCAACAAGATAAGAATACTATAAGAGATTAGAACACAATAAAATTGTAACAAACACAAGGTAATAAGACCAAATCCAAATAAATAAATAGTGTGTGAGGTTTCGGTAACAGCGTTGTTACTGAAACGTCACACACTATTTATTTATTTGGATTTGGTCTTATTACCTTATAATCTATAATCCAAATTGTGCCTATCATTAAAATTGGAACACTATAAGATAAAAAGAATACTAAGATTAGATTCTATAAAATAAGAAACTATAAGAGATTATAACACTTATAAGAACACTATTAGATTGGGGCACTATAAGATAAGAACACTATAAAGGTAGCATCCAGAAAGAAGTTGTTCAACCTGGATAGAGAACCATTTAAAATCCAGCTAGATGTACCAGCCAGCAGCTGGATCACTCTAACAGCTGCTACTTTGATAAATAAAAGAACACACCAGTGCATACAATGTTAGGTAGAGGTACACATTACATTTGAAATCTATAGAACATTAGTTTTCATGGTTGTTAACATTGCAACCTGGATAAATTGTATTTGGTCTAATTTGGAAATATGCATATTTGACCCACCTATGTTGGATATTTAAGGATTCAGATTAAAATAAAAGTTTTATATTCAGCTTGTGTTCTTCTATTAAAATATAGTACAGTAAAACTCTAAAGGATGCTTTGTTGAAGAGTCAAAGTGTCTAGAGGTGTCCTAATAATTGAGCTGGGGGCAATATTGCTAGACCCAATAAACACATATTAACTAATTGTTTTCTTTATTTAATATTCTGCGAGCTTTCAGGGAAGATACCTCTTTCTTCAGGCCAAATGTAACAATAAGATAAAATTATAATTTGAAATTGATTCTACACATGCATACATTTGCATATGACCCTCTCTCTTTCTTTGTGGTTTTACAACTAGATGTACTTTATAGAGAGGTTCTACTGTAACTTTATTTAAATTGTTAACATTGAATGTTATCTTTAATATCTTCATTATATCTAATTTTTTAGTTCTTTATTTTTTCCCCTTCATATCAGAGAACACAGTGTCACCCTAAAGATGACAAGGGGGTTTATATTTTGACAACAGACAATTGCTCTCATGATGACCTTAGGAGTTAACGTTATCATTCTAACTTTAATTTTCACTATGCATGTGTTAACTACCTCCAGAATGTCTATCAAAGATACCAGCTACAAGCCTGAGGCCCACTACCAGCCTGAGCACCATTCCCAGCCCTCCTTCAGGCAACCTGTCCAATCAATTACCATGAATCTTTACTCAAAAACTCCCCTCACCAAAAAAACCTGTTTCAAACTCTCATTCCCCACCAATAATGATAATAGCAAAAATGGCTTGGTTAAGTGAAGTGAGAATATAATGTTGGGGATTAATGCAAACCCACAGTTTGACTTATCTAATGAAATCTATATTGCTTTCCAAATTTTTATTCCATAAGAAGTACTGCAATGAAAATGGCACAAAGCCTAAGTCCCTAGTTGACCCTGTAAACATAAGGTCAGTTCTCAAGTCTTAGAGGTTTTCATGTTCAAAACATGCAACCAATTATTTCATCTCTACCCGGGTCTCAGATCTATCCTTTGTAGACTATGTGTATGAGAGAGGATCTATCCACATGAATCCAATCAATGGTGCCCAGTAAGCTGATGTACCCATGGTTGTTAATTTGTCTTCGGGGTAAGACCAAAGAAAACAGTGCGAGGTTTAGAGCGTCCTCCCACAACACCTTTTATTGAATGCTGATCTGGAATACCACAGGGGGCCAGGTGAGAGCACTCTGGGATGCCAGAACCCCTCCCTCCTTCAAATATCTACTATCCCCTACTTGACCCATTTTAGCCCCACTGTTCAGGCAGGAATTTGATTTAACCTTATAGAGACCATCGTTACAAATTTGTTTCATTTGAAAAGATAAGCTCTCTTAAAAATTGGCAGAAAGATGACTTAAAACCCCAACATTATAAATTCCTAATACTTGCCCCCCATGGTGTCCAAATGTGTTGCTGGCTATCTATACATGCATTTTTGTTGAAGGACTGACAAGTCCGAAAGCTTGAAAAT
Organism: Cordylochernes scorpioides; assembly: GCA_030710605.1. NCBI lineage: Eukaryota > Metazoa > Arthropoda > Arachnida > Pseudoscorpiones > Chernetidae > Cordylochernes > Cordylochernes scorpioides. Next base: position 19,351,784 of record CP092879.1, on the reverse strand, counting down.
AAAAAGTTGCACAAGAAACTTAGCCCTGGAAGCTTTATTTATTTTATAATTTTTGTTTATTATTTTATGATTTAAAAAAATCATTAATCTCAATATATTAATTTAATAATAAATAAAAAAAAGTGCCCTTTTCTTGTATTAATAATAAATAATAATAAAAAAAAGATTCAAATGTCCATTGTTAGTTCATACCACAACACAATTACACAGGCATGAGGTAAGTACTTTAGTCACTCTAAAGGCCAGGAAATAGGAGAGTAGGATTCAGTATAGATAGGTGCGCCATTCAAACTGGATATGCTGGCACAGTTCTATCTTTTTAGCTATCTGTCACATTGAAGATTAGATAAGAAGTGTCCTGTAACAAGGATGATAAGTTAGTCTACATGGTAAAGGCTTGATTAAAATAGGGAGAGTAGTGCATCTTTGCAGATACACATCATTTCCTGCCTAGATTTCTTAATCAAGAGGGAGGAGAATCCTGCAGAATTATGATACCATTCAGGGGAAGAAAAGGCTGGTAGAACTATTACAGGTAGAGGAATCCAAAATTGAAATTGGTTGCCTAGGTAAATCAAGGGTACATTCTGTGGACATCCATCACATGCTGTTAAACAACACCCCCAGTACCACTGGGTGAACTTCCATTGATATTCAAATCTCTCATACATAATTCATGTAAATTTTAACTTCTTACTATCACGTTCTTTGTAGGAATAATTTTTGTAAAAGATGAATGGTCTAACTAAAGACTTATGTATGCAGTTATCATATGTAAATATCTGTGTTTTTGTTATTATTATTTTTGTTTTCCTTATAGACTTATCATACAAATCTCTCCATGTGTGAAACTGATTGTCTTAACTAAGCTTTTTTAACTCTTTGCATACTTGATGGTGGGTAAAGTTTTCAACTAGCAATAATCGCGCCTCGGAAGATCCTCATGGGCTATGATATCGCCTCTGCGCAAAGCATACTTGATGGTGAATCCATGTAAAAGACTATAAGCCTTAATAAAGATTTGTGGTATGTATGTTACATGCCACAGATGAATGGCCATTCTGGAGTGGGGTCTGAGGAGAAACAGCCTGCCATTTCTGAGACTAAGTTACAGATTGTATAGGACACACTGTTCAATTATCTTAATGAATGTTTCCTGTGGGATAGTGTGTATTGATTAGTATTTCTGTGGGACAAGAGCAATCATATTATCAGCACAGGTTTGAAAATGGCCATATGATCTATAATGGGGTTCTCCTCAAGAGTTCACAGTAAATACAAATGAGGGAGACATCCTTTAAAGACACTTTTTAACATCTCCCAGATTACAAGTCTCATAATGCAATGTGTTAAAAATGGTTTGATAAGTATGCACATGTTGGTAGAGCACTCATTGTAACTTAATGTAGGCAGAATACTCAAATGGAGGGTCGAAAGGTAACACAGCATTGTTACCATTATCAGACAATAAAGAGGATGTTGTCAAACACACCTTTGCTGTTGAAAGAAAAAAGTAAACTATGTTTGAATGCTTTAAGTAAACAAACTTATTCATGATTCAAGATAAAATTGTGAACTACAAACATTTGCTTACAATGAGTTTCCTTTTATTATTATGAAGGCATTTTTGTAGTTTTTAAACAATCTTATATAATTTTCTAAAAGAAATGTCTCATTATATGGAATCTTTTATTTGAGAATCTCTATCCTATATTTTAAGCAAAGGATTGCAGAGAAGTAGAACAGTAGAACATCCGTGAGAGGATACTTGCACTAGAGGACAACTCTCTACAAAGGACAGTTTTAATTTGCAAAATTATCATTTTTACTATTTAACAACTCTCTGGTAAGAGGATACCTCTCCCTAAAGGACACCTTAGCTCTGCAATGTGGTGTCCTTTACAGAGAGGTTCTACTGTAGTAGAAAAAAGAGATGATCTCTAAATCCAAACTGGTTAGATGCGGCTTGAACCCTTCTCTCTAACTAAGTCTAACCATTAGGATCAGACTTCTTAGGAGTTTCCTGAATCCAGGGGTGGGGTAAGAAAGAGGAACAAACATGACTGCACCATTATTACAGACGGAGTATCTAGAGAAGCACTTTTTCTGTGGTTAAAAAAAAATTGTAGGATTTGCAAAAGGGTTGAATTGGAGTAAGTGTTGATTAGTAGTCAGTTTAATTAGAGAAGTTATATTCTAAATAATTAAAATAATGTCGGAAGAGTTTAACCATCAGTACATACAAAAGTCTACTAGAGCCAAGATTATGATGGCCGTGTGTGAAGGAATCTGGCCACAACAATGGTGTGAAACGTGTCTCGTGGGGTTTCAGTAAAGTCAGAGCCAGTTGGGAGTGCAGTTAGTGGCTGGAACTTACTAGTGTTTTTTTTTTTTTTTTTAATATGCTTATATCCAGAAGAGATTTCACAGGTCTTTTTCCATGCTTCCATTTTTAGCTTAACCTTCTTTCACTGCAAATGCTCATTAAGATTGCTGGAGCCCTGGCGGCGGACGGTTGGCTACTCGGCAACCCTAGAGCTGACTCACTTCCTGTTGATGTAACCCTACCTGCGGCGTCTCGCCACGCCATGTTCCTTCTCTCCATGTGTGTTTACTTTTAATCTATATATATTCCCTTTACCTTATAGTTAATTAAAGTATAATTAACGTTGAGCGCTGTGTGTAATCAATTGGAATACAACAAAGATTATGAGACTGAAGAAGCGCAAGGATTAAAACGTCAGACTGAAGAAGCGCAAGACTTAAAACGTCAGACTGAAGAAGCGCGAAGCCTAAAACGTGAGTAACAAAATTTCCTTTGATTACTTGGAACATCCTTTTTTCTACTTATCAAATATTTTGTAAAATGGCAAACACAACAATTACAAAATTAAATGGTGCTAATTACTCCAGCTGGAGCTTCCAGATGAAACTCGTTCTAATCGAAAACGATTTGTGGAGTTTGATCAATCCAGGAGAGGCTAAGCCTGACCCTAGTGACCTTGTTGCAACAAAACTTTTTTTGTCGCGGGAGGGTAAGGCGTTTGCAAAAATTTGCCTCGGGATTAATGATGAACAACAATTGCATGTTCAACATTTGAATACTCCGAAAGAGGTCTGGGAGGAACTGGAAAAATTATACGCACCAAAGGATAGTAGATATCGAGCCGTACAACTAAGAAGGCAGTTATATGGCGAAAGGTTGACTCAGCACAGCAATATGGAAGGGTATATGGGGAAGATAAACTACATTGTAAACGAACTGGCCCAAATTGGCGACAAAATTGATGATGGCGATTTGGCTATGGTTCTTTTGGGTGGATTACCAGAGGATTGGGACACCGTTGTCTCAACCATATGTAACTTGCCTGATTCAGACTTCACGACCGCCACAGTTAAAAGACGGCTGTTGGCAGAAGCAGAAAGGCGTTCGTCTAATCTACCAAAAGATGTGGGTGCCATGGTCGTTAATGCCTCTTCGAAGCCCATTGAAACAGAAAAAACAATTTAAAGCAAAGGTTGTTTGTTTCAAATGTGGAGGTAAAGGCCATTATGCAAGGGAATGCAGGAAGAAAGGAAAGAATGAACAAAGACCAAAGAGGTTTGACCAAAACAAAGGCGTAAATATGTCGGCAATGTGCAACACTTTGTTTGGAGCTACCGCCGAGACCTGGATCATAGATTCTGGAGCGACGCACCATATGACTCCCAAGAGAGATTACTTCACATGTCTGAAAGAGTGCACAAGCAATATGAGTTCCATCACTATTGCGAATGGCTCTTCTATAGAAGCATGTGGTATCGGTACTGTCAGTGCCAATATTGTTGGAAACAAGGGAGATGCCAGCAAAATGGTTGCCCAGAACACCTTGTATGTTCCAGATATGCGTCACAGTGTTCTGTCTGTACTCCAAATGATAGAAAACGGTAGAAAAGTTGTCTTCAACAAGAGTGGTTGCCACATTATGGACATGAAAGGTAAACTCTTGATAGAGGGAAAGAAGTTGGGTAGACTTTACTACGTCCAGACTACTCCATCCTCTCCGATAGATCAGAATGATCGTGTTTCTCTTGTATCTGAATGCAAGGAAGAGCTTACACTGGAACTTTGGCACAAAAGGCTGATGCATGTAAATGCATATACGATAGCAAAGATGGCCAAGAACCAAAGCGTAAGAGGACTTGATTGCAGCCCGGCAAAGCCAGAAAAGTGCGAAGACTGCTTGATCGGCAAGTCTTACCGTCTGCCATTCCTTCAACACTCACACAAGGAGGAAAAAGAAATCATGCCATTGGACTTGGTGCATGCGGACTTGATGGGTCCACTCGACGTATTGAGCTGGGGAGGAGCCAAGTACGTCTTAACCATCATTGATGAATCTACGAGATATACAAGTGTATTTTTCCTGAAAAACAAAGGCGGAACCCTGGGAAAAGTCAAAGAGTGGATTCAAGAATCTGAGAAACAAACCAGCCGGAAACTAAAACGGATACGTACGGATAATGGCTTGGAATTTTGTTCCAAAGAATGGGACACTTTCTGCAAGAGCGTTGGAATAGTTCATGAACACACTATGACGTATACACCTCAACAGAATGGTGTGGCTGAAAGAATGAATAGGACACTCCTAGATCTTGTCAGGAGCACTATATCTGGAAGTGGTCTGCCAAAGGCTTCCTGGGCGGAGCTGACTTACACCGCAGCCTATGTCAGAAACAGAGTTCTCAACAATCACAATGGTGAAAGCACGCCATATGAACTGTGGACAGGGAATAAGCCTAGTCTTAAACACCTAAGAGCTATTGGCTGTCAAGTATTTGTCCATATTCCAAAACAAGTCCGTAAATCCAAACTCGAAAGGAGAGCTGTCAAAGGTAACCTTGTTGGATATGCACTCAGAGGACGTGGCTACAGAGTGTGGATTCCTGAGATGAAGAAAGTGGTGGAATCTCGGGACTGTGTCTTCAAAGAGAGTGATGTATCGAGGAACGACAGCAACCGGGAGGTGCTTCCATCAGTTGAACACTACAGCTATGGGACACAACGGGAGATTGAAGAGATTCCAGTGTCTTTATTAGATCAAGAAGACGTGACACCTACAGAAGAGGACAGCCATAATGAAGATACTGTGAAGCCTTCTCCTACTCGATCTCATCCAATGATCCTAAGGAACCAGAGAAATGCTCAGAACTCAATTGAACTCCTCAGTACCGAAGTAAATAAGTGGAAGAAACCGAGCAGACATATTGACCAAGCCACTGGGGAGAAACCTGCACGAACTTCATCGTTCGAGACTCTTAAGCGGCGAAGTGATCCATGAATAGGAGGTCACTTCGAGGGAGGAGATTGCTGGAGCCCTGGCGGCGGACGGTTGGCTACTCGGCAACCCTAGAGCTGACTCACTTCCTGTTGATGTAACCCTACCTGCGGCGTCTCGCCACGCCATGTTCCTTCTCTCCATGTGTGTTTACTTTTAATCTATATATATTCCCTTTACCTTATAGTTAATTAAAGTATAATTAACGTTGAGCGCTGTGTGTAATCAATTGGAATACAACAAAGATATTTTTGTATAATACTTATAAGACTCACTTTACAGTGCTGCATTGTTGTTTCCAAGTACACTGCCTTTGAAGAGGTCAACTTGGGTGGAGTTCAATTTAGAGAGTTTGGGGTTTAAGTGAAAACTTTAATATTTTTTAAAAAAGCATTTTTCCTTTTTGGGAAGAAAGGAAGATGGTTATGGGCAGGAATAAAACATTTTTTTTGTTAAGTAGTTCGATTGCTCAAAGAAGGTGGATCACTCGCATAATCACTCATTGCATAAGTGTGGGACTCTGTAGAATGCCTTACAATTGGTTTTATGAAATTGAAGTCATTGTGCTGATATTATTTGTCCTGTAGAAGTGTGGATCATCTTGGCTTGGAGCAAAAAAATGTAAACTGAAGTCTATTGTGGTCAGACAATTCCTGGTGTGTGTGTGTGTGTGGTAGGGAATCCAATCAGTAATTTTGTCTGCCAGGCCAACAGAACAAAAGTAAGGTTGATGACAGAATGCTCTTCCCATGCCATATCTATTAACTACAGACAAAGGAATTCCTCAATCCCTCCATTTGAACAATTCTATATTGAAATGACCACAGTAAAACACCTCATTATAGAGAAGAGAGAGTTTAAGATGAAATTCAATTACATCTCAAGAAAATGTCAACTAATGGCAAAAAGATCTACATTTCAGATAGGAATTGTCAAGTCATTATCTCATGCATGACAAAGCAAATGTTTGCAGTTGCAAAGTGATGAAAAAATCTTAGTTGGAGATTTTCTATTATCACAGCAGCATATTATAAGAAATGGGATCATGAGACAGATCCTATTGTGCGGTAAAGTTGGACCCTGCTGCAGGGATGCTGGAGTTCTTGTAATAGTACCAAGACAAAATTTCTCTCAGCAGGGCTACTCAAGTCCAGACAAGTTGAAGAGTATTCAATGATTTGAGCACTTTTGAGGACCTTTATTTTACTAAATTTGAGTTAAATTTCTGTTGAACCATTCTCATGAATCCAGTGAATTAGCATTCATTTTATATCTACTGCATTTAGGAGTCTTAGCACTGCACTCTTTCATTGTATGGGAACCACATTTGGGAGACAGGGGACACTATGTCATTAGATGGTGGTTCCAGTCTTCACACCAGAGGGTGTGCACATCCAGCTTTCTCAAAAACCTCTTTAGGGTTCAGGAAGAGCTCTTTCCATTTGATCCAATGCAGTATAAAATGTGATGAAGTGAAGGGGGGTTTGTGAGGCATTTGATGGTGAGTGGGAGAGTTTTCTCACCCCCCCTCAATGTCAATGGTGTCAAGTGGCCTGTTCTAAACATTGCAATCCTGATGTAATCAATGTGAAAGAGATTGGTTTTATATTGCTGCTGTATCAATGGTGTCCTTTTACTTCCCAAGGCTAGCTCTGAACTGGTGTAGGTAGTCTGTATCACTAGGTTTAATGGTGTTTATTATTCTTTTAAGACTCCTGATTTACATAATGCATTTGCATTTTCATTTCCCGAATGTCTATGTGAGATGCAAAATGATGATGTTTTTTTTGTTGTTGAAGGTCGTTACAGTTTTAGCTCTTTCTTTCATAAAGTAACTTGTGAAGCAGCTCTTGAGGGATAGACTTGAGGGTCTGTGAAGACTGGATGACTTATATAGCCTGAAGTACCACATTGAGATTTGTTAAAGCTGAAGAGGCTGGTAATGTTTAATGATTTTATTTCTATTGTGTCAGTTTTATTAGAGACACTGCTGTCAGAATATCTATTTTATAGTAAAACTGCTATTTGATTAAAATTTTAATGATTTATGGATTGGTGTTTACAATTATTTGAAGGCTTATTGATCTAAGAATTTCTGGAGAGGTATTATTTTTGGATTGGTATGGATAAGGTTGGTGTTGAATATAAAGTGTTGCTGGTAGGTAGGTATTTCAGTAGACATTGGTGTAGTTGTGGCTATGTGTATGTGTTTAGTGGGGCCCTACCTACTTATAAATTTACCTAATCTGTGGTGTTTTGAAGCATCCTTCCAGAGGTTTCACCAATTTATTTTATCACATATCGTTTTAATATTATACTTTACTTAAAATATAAATAAAATCATCCAAATACAATATTAGAATGGTATGGTAGATTAAACTGGTAAAACTGCTGGAACACCACCAAGACCTTCTCATTGCAGTAAGATCAGTAGAATTTGTTATACAGTAAAGCCTCTCTAAGGCGAACTCCAATGGGACTGAACCTGTAGTTCATTATAACCATGGTTTATTATAGCCATAGTTCTCACTGTATAATAAAATAAAAATGACTATTTCAGGTTCATTATAAGGGATGGTTTGTGTGCTGAGAACATGTAAGAAAACATCTACGTATGTTTTCCCACGTGACGCAGCGGAGCGTGACCTTGCCCGCACGGGTGAGTCAGTTGTTGTTTTGCTCTCTGTATAGATGGACATTAAAACATGGTGGCAGCGATAACTGGATAAAATACGAACCCGTATATCGCAAAATATCGATTTTTGCGTACCTTGGAAGATAATTCAACATGGCTCAGATTCAACCTCCAGAAACTTTCGACTTCTCGACTCCCAACGAATGGCCCAAATGGAGGAAGAGATTCGAACGATACCTCGTGGTCAGTGGAATGAAGAAGAAAGAGGAGGCGGACAAGATCGATTTGTTCATGTACTTGATGGGTGACCGCGCGGATGATATATTCAGGACCTTCAAGTTCGAAAAGGAGGAAGAGGCAACGAAAATTGATTCCGTCCTCAAGGCGTTCGACAGCCACTTCTGTGTCAGAAAGAATATTATCTACGAACGTGCGAAATTTAATTCAAGAATCCAAGAGGATCGGGAGCCAGTGGACGAATTCATCACTTCATTGTACAAATTGGCTGATAGTTGCGAATTTGAGGGTCTTCATGAGCAGTTGATCCGTGACCGAATAGTGGTTGGAGTGAGGGACAAAGCTTTATTTGAAAGAATGCAGTTGGACAGCGAACTGACTTTGGAAAAGGCGGTGAAAATGGTTCGACAGCAGGAAGCCGTTCGACAGCAGCAAGTCGACCTGCAGCGTCCCTCAACAAGCCAAAAGGTCAATCAGGTGAAGTTCAACTCGAAGAAACAATCACCGAAACAACAACAGCAACCTTCGAGAAAGAAGGAGAAGTCAGCCAAAACAAGATCACGATGTCCAAAATGCGGAGGTTTCACCCACAGGGAAGGACAGGCCTGCCGTGCTGAAGGACAAAGATGTAACCTGTGTTCAAAAACTGGCCATTTTGCAAATTGCTGCCCAGATAAGCAGGCGAAGACTGCGGAAGTCAAAGCTGTTTCTGAACTTGATGAAGAAATTGGTTTTCTCCTGGAGGTCTCAGCTGTGGAGGATTCATCTAATCTCGATGATGATGAAGGCGAGTGCAGGAGGCGATGGACAGCAGAAATCCAAGTGAACGGGAAAAAGGTGAAGTTCAAGCTCGACTCCCAGGCGGATGTTACATGTGTTCCTCTGTGTCTCTTCAAGAAGATAATGGGACAGCAACGACTGGTGGAAAGTGATATCAACCTTAGAGCTGCTGAATTCTCCGAACTTCAGACTGTGGGTATGTTTATATCAACGCTGCGAAATGGCAATTATGAAATCAAGGAGAAGATTTATGTCATTCGTCGTTTGAGTGAACCTCTTCTGAGTCGCCGGGCATGTGAGCTCTTGAACCTGGCGAGGCGGATTGAAGTGGTTGCGACGAGAATTAACCCGATCAAAGAATTTCCTGAAGTATTTGAAGGACTGGGACAGATCGGAAACCCTTACGAAATCAAATTGAAACCTGGAGCAAAACCATATGCTGTGCATACTCCTCGACGGGTACCAATACCTTTGATGGAAAAGCTCAAAACAAGATTGGAAGAGCTCGAGAAGGCGGGAATCATAGCACAAGTTAACGTTGCGACTGAATGGTGTGCACCGACTGTGATTGCTGGTAAACCGAATGGCGACATACGACTCTGTGTGGATCTCTCAAGGCTGAACGAACATGTACAGCGCGAAGTGCATCCTATGCCAGTGGTGGAGCACATGCTGGGGCAACTGGGGGAAGCAAGATTCTTTTCGAAACTGGACGCAAACAGTGGCTTTCACCAGATTCCGTTGAGCCCGGACTGCCAGCATTTAACGACCTTCATCACTCCTTTTGGGAGATATAAATACTGCAGGATGCCATTTGGAATCTCACTCGCCCCAGAGTATTTTCAGAGAGTTATGTCAATAATCTTGCAAGGCATGGACGGTGTAATGTGTTACCTGGACGATATCCTGATATTTGCCTCCGACTCCAAGACTCACGATCGAATTCTTCGTTTAGTGCTCCGAAAACTGAAAGAGGCGAAAGTTACACTAAACAAGGCCAAGTGTGTCTTTGGCGTGCCAAGAATTAATTTTCTTGGGCACATACTGGATGAAGACGGTATTCGACCAGAAACTGTTGTAAGCGATAATGGGACGCAATTTGGAGCTGCTCGTGAGTTTGCAAATTTCGCAAGGCAGTACGGATTCACACATGTCACTTCAAGTCCTCGATTCCCGCAGAGCAATGGGATGGCAGAAGCAGGTGTGAAAATTGCTAAGTTGATCCTCAAGAAAAATCAAGACCCATCGCTTGGACTCCTGGAGTATCGATCGACCCCTTTGGAGAACGGTTACAGCCCTGCTGAGCTTCTCATGGGACGTAAACTCCGAACGACCTTGCCAATTGCACCAGAGAATCTTAATCCAAAGTTGGTGGACTCTCAGACCCTGAAAAGAAAGGAGGGGAGAAGGAGAAAGGATATGAAATCCAGATATGATCGACGCTGCGGCGCTACGGACATGGAGGAGCTATCCGAAGGTGACACGGTTTGGATTACAGATATGCGTACCTGGGGGATTGTAAAGCAGAAAGCATCGACACCAAGGTCATATATGGTTGATACTCCAGTTGAGACTTTACGTCGAAACAGGTTCCATCTACGAAAAGGAGTTACAGTGCAATATCCAGCCGACCCATCGACGCCGACCTTTTCGGAGGAGGAACTGGTTGAAAATGAAAAGACCCCAGTTGTGGATTATCCCTCTAACGACTCAGAAGACGGCCAGATAAGAACCCGGAGTGGACGAATTGTTAAACCTGTGGATCGCCTTCATTATTAATTATATTATGCATTTAAAGTTTGTTATGTATATATATATTTCAAGTCTTAAAAAGGGGGATGTGCTGAGAACATGTAAGAAAACATCTACGTATGTTTTCCCACGTGACGCAGCGGAGCGTGACCTTGCCAGCACGGGTGAGTCAGTTGTTGTTTTTCTCTCTGTATAGATGGACATTAAAACAGTTTGTTATAGAGGGGTTATACTGTATTTATTTAAAAAAAAAATCCTTTGCAATATATATTAGTGTAAATTTCTAATAAAAAATGGCATCATGTTGTTGCTGGCATCCTAGAAATACAACCTTTTCAGAGAATTTCAGGCAGTAGATTTTACAAAGTTGTTGCTCTGCAGTTGAAATAATGTACTTATAACATGTCTAAGGCAACAAGTAGCTTACCAGGCGAGTTCACCTGGTGGTAGGGAATAGGCCTTCAGCTATCTATGATCTGAGCAGGATTTCCCTTTAGAAGATTTATCAAAAAGGCAGTGATGGACCTACAGAAGTAGTATCACCAGAGTATGGTGTGACAATACTGACTATATAAAAAGCAACATAAAAACCTAAATACAAGGCAAGACAGATGGAGCTTCTTAGAACTAAGATTCATTTCAAACCCAGGGCAAATCTCCCTAGCCTTGATCAGAGACTTGTCTAAAAGAGGCAACTTTGATCCTGTCTCTCACATAGTATCAGCCCCAAAGTCATATCATGGAAGTGACCATGATGGTGACCTCCATATGGGAGATGGCATTTCATGATGATTATAAGAAACTATTTTTGACACGTATGTTTCTTTTTAAAATAAAGCAATTTTCTACTGCCCTTACTGCAATGACAAAATAATGGGAGGGGTTGGCTCATCAGTGGGGAACTCTCCCAGTGGTTTCACCAGTTTAATCTACCATACCGCTGTAGTATTACATTAGGCTGTTTTATATTTCATGATGATGTTAACAAGAAACTCCTCACAATTTTGGACTTTTGATAATATAGTGGTGATTACCCAACTTATGAGGTTGATAAGCCAACTTACCGCAGTGCCCTCTCCCAGGATACAATCTCCACTTAAGAGAACGTTATCTTCTTGGAGGTGAAGGACAATGTGGTCCTCAGTGTGTCCAGGTGTATGCACCACCCTGGCAACATAACACTTACTTAGAGGAACTTGTTTTTATTATTGACAACAATGAGGGATAAAATATAGTATAACCTTTTTTTTTTTTAAATTAAACAAACTATTACACTTTATATAATTCTCAACCAGTTTTTGAATCCCAACCAAATTACCTACAGTAAAACCCCGCTATAACGAACCCTGGATATAACGAACCCACGCCGATTCCCAATTCCATTCCATTGAAAATACCATCGTTATAACGAACTTTGCGATTTTTAGAATAATGAACTACCCCTATAACGAACCTATTTCGGGTCCCAAAATGATAAAATCTATTAAAAATACTATGCTTATAACGAACTTAGAATTGTAATTAAAAAAAAAAATTAAAAAACAAAATTTTGAGCATGTTTAAAGCTCGCGGATCGCGATTTCAAAACAATAAATTTAGCGGCATTGTTTGTTTGATTTTTGCACTTTATTTTTGCTGTATGTTGTATAAATTTTTACACATTATACTTTTTATTAATTAGAATATCTTTGCATCCATTAAATTTGAAATATAAAAAATGCAAATGGCTTCCAAAATGAAGAAAACAAAGGCATTTTAAAAACAAAAGCATTATTTCTTTAAAAAAAAAAAAGGCCATTTTCAGAACTTTTCAAAGTGAAACAACATAGGCAAAATGTTAAGAACATATTAAAATAAGAGAATATAACTTTTCTATTATAAAAGATAAAATATAAAGTTATTAAAAATTGTTACAAAGAGGAATCAACTTCAACTTTTGCCGCGATCGCGATCGTATGTTTTAGGGCTAAAAAAAAAAAAGTCCAAATAAACGGTCCCGTGATGAAACAAAAATTATTTTTATGCCATTAACTATGGTGATTTTAAAGTCAGCAATGATTTGCATGGCAGGTTAAAAAAAAAAAACGAAATCTAGACCTAGAAGAATATGGGGAAACATGAAATGGAAGAAAAACACTAACTTTATTTGAATGGTGCAATGCTTGGAAGAATGCTTTGAAACAACAAGGTATTAGAGCCATTTTTTCAAGTAAAAATTGTATTATATAATGTGATAATGATGTTTTAAAATCATTTCATATCTTTGAATATATATTTAATAAAACTTTGCCTAGGATTTGTCTTGATTTTTAACTTAGACATAGAGGTACATGTATGTTAATCATAAGAAGAACCTATTATCTAATGATTTCTATTATTATTCAGTAGTAATATAAGGAAATTAGTCAATTAAGGGAATTAAAATAAAGTGACCACTATTAAGAGGCAGCCTCTACTTGTGTGTATGGCTGTTTTTTAATTATACAGTCTAAAATTTTTGAAAAGTAAAAAAAAATAGCCAAACCGTGGCTATAGTGAACTGTGGCTATAGTGAACCAAAAGCTCTGTCCCATTGGGGTTCACTATAGAGGGGTTTTACTGTACTTTAATTTAAATGAACACATTTTCAACACCTTCTTTAATTTAACAGGAAGTACCTTTTCCTTGAGCAGTTGAAGAGGTTTGCTTGTATTTAGTTTGTTCTTTTTTAAAAGTATTATTGCGAGAGGCTGTGCAAAAACTTTTCTAGAAAACTTGAGAGGAAAAGTTAGAGAGGAGAGAGATGATTTCTATAGATAAATAGAGAGAGAATATGTAACAAATAAATATATAGATCTATTCTAATGAATGCTTTTTTTTAATAAAATAAATTATGAGAGCACAAGGTAATAAGACCAAATCCAAATAAAAAAATAGTGTGTGACGTTTCGGTAACAGCGTTGTTACCATCTTCAGACAAAAGTCATGTTACTGAAACGTCGCACACTATTTTTTTATTTGGATTTGGTCTTATTACCTTGTGTTTATAATCTATAATCCAAATTGTGCCTTATCGAAATTATGAGAGCTTTCTGTAGAAGAGGATATCATTCCAAACACCTCACTATAATAACATCATTTGGGAGTAAGATTTTATGTTAACCAGGGTTAAAATAAATGGGAATTTATAATTATGATATTGTAGCATATTGTAGCCATTAAATCAATCTTGTTTGCCTTTTTTGAAAATAAGAAACAAAACTTCTGGATCTTTCTATACTTAAAGCAGATTTAGAAAAGGTTGCGTGTGTTTCCCAACATCACTAACTCTCATTTAGTTACAAAGGAGGAGGCATACCACACACACCAGAAATCTATCCCTCCTTACATGCACCCAATTTTATAACCAAGTATATTCAAAAAGGTGTCCACATAGATGGAATGGAAATAAACAATATTTGCTATGCTGATGACACCACACTGCTAGCAGAAAACAGAGATTAATGAGAAAGTTGAAAAAAAAAAGTTAAAATTTTTGGTTTAGAAATTAATATCAGCCAAACAAAAATTATAACTATATAAATAATATAAATAACTTTTTAATTCATCAAGAAAAAATTGATATAGTTGGTCACTTCAAATTCTTAGGATCCAGGATTCACAAGATGAGAGGTTGCATAGAGGAAGCAAAAAGAATAATAACACTATGAAATTGGACAAGTTTCTGAAAGATGAAGGCATTTCATTCAAGACAAAGAAGAAAATTGTAGAGGCATTAGTATTTCCTGTGATCAATTATGGATGTGAGAGCTGGACTTTCAGAATAAAAGAAAGAAAAATAATTGAAGCTTTTAAAATGTGAACATGAAAAAATCTATTCAGAGTGTCATGGATAGATAAAAGGACAAATGTTTCAATCTTAAATAAAATTAATCCTGGTAGATCCTTAGAATACCAAATATGTAAACAAATACTGACCTACTTTGGATACATAGTGAGAGCAAATGGATTTGAAAAGATGTGAAAAAATAGAAGAAAGAAGAGAGATGCAATGAGAAGGGATCAAGGAAGCTACAGGATGGTCACCAACAGACCAATTTGGAGAATATTTGTCTATATAGTCCCCAAGGGTCGACTTGATGGACTCTAACAACAAACAACACTCGTTGGCCACACTGAGATACTACCAGCTCCCATGGAATCAGATAAGTGCCCCGGAGAGGGGAATTTCACAAGCAATAAATGGTTCTTATATGAGAAAGAGGCCAGGAATTTTCAACAATGAGGTGAAAAGTGTCCTTACTCCATGTTAGAAGCTGCACTTTCAAAAAATAAGGAACCTATTGACTCTTATTTGAAAAGAGATACATTGAACTGTTCATCTTTGGAAAGCACATGGAATTGAACCTTTGCCTTGTGGAGAATCCATTATAAGATGATTGGCAATTTCATAATTTTAAAGAAAAAACAAACATCCTAATGACAGACTGGCATAAGGAAGAGGAAATATGTAATAACAAAAGAAAGTGCTGATGGCTTATCTGTCCCACCACACAGCCTCCATATCAGAGATTGCTTCATGGGATGATAACTCCAAGGTCTTGTTTTCAAAGCCTCTCAGGAGCACTTAGGGAAAATACAAGGGTCACTCCAAAAGTTTTTGCAATCACTTATTTTTATTAAAGTTGCAACTTTCAAATTTTCAGAGTTTCTCAAAGTATTCACTCTTAGCACCTATGCAAGATTTAATCCATGAAAACCAACTATCGAAGCACTTACACCAGTCATCTTCGGGGATGGAATTTACAGCATTGATGAAGGCTTGCAGTGCTTCATCAGGGTCAAATTTTATCCTTTTCAACTATAACTTAATTTTGGAAATTAAAAAGTTCCAAGGTGCTAGGTCTGGTGAATATGGTGGATGAGTGACTAATTGGACACCAGAGTTGGCTAAAAAGTCTAATGTTTGGGCTGAGGTGTGCGGTCTTGCATTGTCATGATGTAGAAGGACTCCTCTGAGTTGAGTTCTTGGCTTGCTTTGCTTGATTTTTTCAAATACTGCTGGAAGGCATTTTTGTTGTATATACCAGTCACTATTAACTGTCTTTCGATCATATCAATGGAACCACTTTTTCTAAAAAAACAAGCGACCATTTGTTTTTCAACACTTCGAGCACGAGAAAATTTTTCTTGCATATATATATAATTAGATTTCTGCATCTTGATTTCTACTTAACACGCTTCCTGATGTGAAAGTCAAGAGTTTTTTGGGATTGTTCGAATTGTCATCAGGATTGAGCAACCATGTAAATTTGAGAGCATTTAAATGGTCTGGAAGTACACCTATCCCCCGATTTACACGGTACTTGTTTTACACGTTTTCGTTTTTACACGTTTTTTTTTTTGTTTTTATCACATTATACTAAATGCTACTGTGATTGAACACATGCGCTGTGTACACATCTCACGAGGAATCCCGAGCTTATGTGCTGACTACATATTTTAACCTGTCAATGCATTTTATTTTTATTTCTGTGTACACCTATCCCCCGATTTACACATTTTTCTCAAGAACGTATCTACTATGTAAATCGGGAGATAGGTGTATATTAAAAAGGATTAAAAGGCTTGTGGACAGACATTGAAAGCAAGTAAAGGCTTTCAAAAATACTCCTCACTTGAGAGTAGCACCCTCAGTAGATATGATCTGTCCGTCCTTCAGTTGCCAGAACTCCTTGCATTCATCAGAGTCGGATATCCTTGGGTACTTGACCACCTGGAGGCCTGACAGCACACAACTGAGTCAAAAAAGAGGAAATAAACTATCAAGGCAGTGAAATGATAGGAAAAGTCTAATTATTTCTAATGGTAGCAAACCCCCCACCACATATCAGAATAAACATAACTACACATGGATTTAACTTTATTACAGAATATTGGTCTGAAAATACTTTTTAATATATTAAGAAATTCCCACTATATATGCATGTTAGACTTTTAGCCATTTTCAAGTACCTTGATAACCTAACAAGGTAAGTTGTAAGTCTTTTTAATAAATTAGTAAAAAGGCCAAATGTATTTCAAAATTTAGACAAGTATGTTTTAACATTGGGGAAAAAACAGTAGCGAGGAATAATATACACAACACAACAAAATGTTATAAACTAGTATGACAGTAGAACCTCTCTCTGTAAAGGACATCTGGGTTCAGAGCCAAAGTACCCTTCAGGGAGAGTTTCTAATTAGTAAAAATGGTAATTTTGATATTGAAAACTGTTTAAAGGCAAAGCGCTTGCAGCTACCGGCGAAGTATGGAAAATTATGGAGAAATCCAGGTTGAATTCATTTGGTTCATCAATGAAACTATTAGACTCGATTATCCTGTCAACTCTGCTGTATTCTGCTCCAATTTGGGCAAACGAAAAGTACAAAATCTTGGACCAAATTCAGAATAACTATCTCCGACGACTATTGAACTTGCCGAGTAACACACCAGGCTACATACTACGCATGGAAACCGGACGCTTCTCACTAGGAGTCACAGCAACCAAACTAATTCTAAAGTTCTGGTTAAGAATATTAAAAATGGAAAAATCCAGATTGCCCGCAATCTGTCTAGCCCAATTATGGGAAACATCCACTCTAACGAATACCTTTATAGGTTTTACAGAAAATTTAATGAATATCCTAAACTCAACTGGATTCATGTGGTTAAAGAATTGTTCAGACCCCAATATTCTACAGAAAGCAATACCTCAAATTATCAGAATCACTATAGAACAGTCTATCCAAACCGATCAATCAAGAATAACCAATTCGAAGCTGCACACACACTACAAATATTTACATAAAACATTCGCAGCAGAGAACTATCTACTAAGGGAACTCCCACTGCCGACTAAACGCCTCATTGCGCAATTGAGAATTCTATTTGTTTTATATCGAGAAGACCATATAAAATATCTAAGGACAGAAGACTTGTATTGCCAACTATGCAAAAATAGAACCGAAAATGAATTAGAACATTATATATTTGAATGCAAGCCTCTTGACACGGAAAGAAAAAGACTCTTTTCTAAGATAGGCCATACACACTTCACATTATATTCTTTATTATCCAACTTTATAGACAATAGTTCAGTAGCTCTGAATCTATATAACTTCCATAAAAATGCTGAAAAAAAGAAAGACTTAACCGAACATCCAAACATACCAAAAAATTCTGTTTGATGAGAAGGACAGAACCAACATCCAATTATTTGTTTAGGCAGATACAATAAGTTAACCCCCACACTGATAAAACGGTGTTTACCTTACAACCCTGAACACGCGGATTTTCCTGGGAAATCTCTTAAAGATTTCCTAAAAAATACATGGCCCACCTGTGCTGTGTGAGAGCTTAAATTGTCTTGTTCCATATGTAAATACCTGTTTTCTTTCCTCTTTTCGCTCTCCACTTCTCCCATCCATATTTCCAAAATTTTTTTATTTTATTTATTTATTTTTTAAAATTCTTCTTATTTCTTTATTCTTATAATCTGTATATATTTACCATATTTATATATTCTTTCACCATTTTTATTTCCCACTTTCTCCGTTTTGTAACCCCAAGGAGAATCCTCTGTAAGACCTGTGTGTCTTAATAAAGGCTTTTGTGTGTGTGTGTGTGATATTGAAAACTGTTCTTTGTAAAGAAGAGTTCTCTAGGACAAGAGTGTCCTCTCATAGGGGTTCTACTCTGTAATCGCAATACAATTATTTAAAAGGTAACACAAGGTAATAATACCAATTCCAAATACATAGTGTTTGATGCTTTGGTAACAGCATTGTTATCATCATTCAGTACTTGTGTCTGATGATGATAACAAGGCTGTTACTAAAATATCACACATTATTTATATACTTGGAATTGGTCTCATAATCATGTGTTTTTCTAATATATATTCCAAAAATTGTGTGCACCTTATTATTTAAGTGGGAGATCAAAACATTTCGCAATATCTTTATTTTTAATAACAATATCCTAGTAAGCTTTTAAGCTTTTGTTCTTCACAATCAGCTCAGAGAAGAAACATGGAAACCACTTCTTTCCTCAGTTTTGTGAATTGATCAATCTACAATGGGGGAAAAATAAACAAATACAATAGAATCTGCATGAATGGAAATCTCTCTACAAAGGACATTTTTTAAAAACCAATTAGCTGCTCTCCAATAAAAGGGCTCCTGTTTCTAAAGAACACTTTGGCTTTGCAACTTACTGCCTTTTAGAGAGAGATGGAGAACCAAGCCTGTATATTTATAATGCTTTAATAAAAATATTAACAAAAATCAATTTTTGTAGATCCAGTAGAATTTGGCATTTAAGTCCAGAGATGGTCTCTTATTAGAGGTTGGATTATTTAGTTAATATTGGCAATTACTCTGGGAGGTGGTTGGTCATCTGATAAGTTGCTTTTAAGAGGTTTTATGGGATGTACTTGAATCACTTGCTGCACACAACAAGAATCCTAGAGACTTTGGTCTTTTTTTTTGCTTATCCCTAGTACACGTGGTACAGGCCATGATAATCATGGTGGGTAGTTAGCGACTGCTTTTACTGTAAGCGCACCACATATCTACACATGTGAAAAGCAGTTCGACTTTGCACTTACAAATGTGCCAGAGCCCTGTTTGGTTACTTGCACTCGCTGGTGGGGTTGGACTTTTGCAAGAATCGGGGGCCATTGGAGCATTTTTTTTTTTTAAACAGAAAAAAGTGTCCAATGCGGGATGTTCTCTACATAGAAATTTACATCTTTGCAAACTTAAAATTTTCTAACAGTTTGAAATAGTCTCTGGACAATGAACACTAAGTAGCTTTAAGGAAATCAAATGACAAGACCAAAATCTGTGTAGTTCAAAGATATATGTTAGGATGGATAAATGGTAATATAAATATATGGGCGCCATTCATGAAGGTTATATCAAAAGGGGTAAAAAAACAACAATGTTTTTGTGGCTCACAAGGGGCTCTACCCCACAACAGGGGGTGTGGGGGGTTCTCCCCTGGACCTTCTGGTTCCACTATATTTGCATATATTTGAAGGTGAAAATATGCTCCTGAGTTACTCGGACCTTTTGTAAACTTCTTGATAGATTTCTTGTTGAAATCACTAGAGCATATCCCTGGCTAAAATCTTCTCGAAATTATAGTAGAACCTTGTTATAGCATCATAATTCTGAGTTCTAATTGCTTTAACCATGGTTATAACAATTTAAAATCTTGGTCCCAATTAATGATGTTATAGTGAGGTTCAACAATAAAATTGGAACAAGGAATAATACAACCCAATAGACACAAGGTAATAAGACCAAATCAAAATAAATAAATAGTGTGTGACGTCGGTAACAGTCACACACTATTTATTTATTTGGATTTGGTCTTATTACCTTGTGCCTATAATCTATAATCTAAATTGTGTCTTATCATAATACAACCCAATATTTTACTCTTTATACTGTGGTGTGTCTATACTGTGGTAGAGGAGAGAAGTATAATCTTTTTAAAAATATATATTATCCCATTGTATACTTATACAAGATCATGGAGGCTTTTAATAAATTCCTAGATAAAATATCAAATAGACCTAATGTATAAAAGTGATTGGGTTTTTGTTATAGTTTCTGTTTGAAAATACCAAATATTGATAACCTTTGCAAGAAGATACCCAGAGTACACAATGTTGTTTGTAAACAAACATTGATAAAAATGAAATGCAATAAGGCCAGATAAGTAAACAATGCCTGATGATTGTTAGAAAATTTGATACATCAAGGTCATTGTTCATGTGGATTATTTATTTGTTGTTACTTTTTACATTGTTTGTTCCTTATACTGTCATGTCAGATATGATGGTCAGCCATCATAGGATAATATTTAAGTAATAAAACTTCCCATAATTTAACTGTATAGAACCAAATATGGGTCAATCTTATTTACATATCTAAATTGTAACATCCATTTGCAGATGTCAACTTAAAGAGAACTCCGCCTTTGCCGGTCCCAAGCCCGGATTAAAAAGGAGGAGGGGGAGCAGTAACAAGCTCGCTAAAAAACCTGGGTTCAGCTGGCCCGGCTGATAGTACCCTGTAAGGGCTCGTGATCCAGGGATACAGGATGAGCAGCGTTTGTACTCCATGTTAGGAGCGGCTGCACATGGCGTCTGTTCCTCATGTCAGAGGCGGCCATTTCTTTTGGAGCTAAGTCGGCCTGCCACTGAGTAGTGCTCCCAGTCTTAATGACAAAGGCAGACGCATTCTACTTCACCCAGTCATGATGGTTGTCAAATACCATCAAGGGTCACAACTTGATACCCTAATGATTGAGTGTAGATAAGAAAGAAGAAGAAGAACTTAAAGAGTATAAACAGTAGAACCTCTTTTTAGTGGACACCCCGGTAATGGACATCTCTCCACAAAGGACAGATTTCATTTGCAAAATTACCATTTTTACTATTTAGCAACTCTCCGATAAGAGGACACCTCTCCCTAAAGGACATTTTGGCTCTGCAATTAGGTGTTCTTTACAGGGAGGTTCTACTGTATATAATAAATGGAAGCATGAATGCTTCATTTACACATAAAACTTCTACTGTCCTTACTGCAATGAAAATATATTGGGAGAGCTTGGCTTATCAGTGGTGAACCCTCCCAGCGGTTTCACCAATTTAACCCTTAACTGGACGGGTTGGGTAGATTCAACCCACTTATGTAAATTTATGAAATAAACCTAAATAATGATTGAAATCCATATTCAAAAAAATATTTAATTGATACAAATATTAATATACAGATATTGACTTATAAAAATTCTAAATATAACCTATTTACAGTTTACACAAATTTTAAGAAATGTTTTTTTGCAAACGCTTAGTTGACATACAGACCAAAGGGTTTTTATTTTTTACCGCATTTTTTTTATGGACATTTGTAGCACCTTCTTGGAGTATTAGATTGTCGTGGCATCGTAGATTCCCTTGATGTACTTGAATCATCATTCTTCTTGAATTGTCGTCTGTAATTCCAGAGGGAGAGAATTGAGCTTACGTGTTCCCAGGTGTTCATCAATCAATGCTCTCCCAAGATCACCAATAAAATTATTCCTTCCTTTTTTATTCTTTCTATCAATCTGATTACCAATTTTTATTATTTTTGGAACATAGGAAGCTAATGTGGTTGTTCCAGAGAAACCAAAAATAGATGTTCCTGATTCTCTATTAGGATGCGGTTCAAATTGTGATGGAATATACGATTTGTTCTTTCGTATCGTTCCTAAATATGTAAGGCCATGTTCTTTCAACTTATCAACTAATTCTACTGAAGTGAATCAATTGTCTGCTGGAATATTTCTATTACTCTTCCAAAGTGGTCGACTAATCTCTAAAACTTATATATATTTTGAGCTGGCAGGGATAGTTCTCTCTGTCGACTTGATTGATAATTCTACTTATCCAAAGAAAGATGTGTTATTTTATAAAAGGAAGCTAAAAATAGAGGAAGATAGCGACTCAAGTATGAGCCTCGAGCTAACTCTGAGAGGAAAAATTCTCACACTTCTGGATGGGCTGGGCGGAATCCGCCCCCACATGCAAATTTAACCCCCCTCCCAAAATTGATATTTATAAATGATGGATGGAAAATGTTTGTATCACTGTAAAATTGGAATACATGAAAGCTGGTAGCTCTCAGTAAACTGAAAAAAATATATATTTTCCTATATTAAGTTTATGCATGGGCGGAATCAACCCAACCCGTCCAGTTAAGGGTTAATCTACCAGACTGCTTCTTAGAGCTCTAATACTGTATTGGACTATTTTGTTTATATATGCTGCAATGAAGGGTGTAATCTTAGATTTTCAAGCAAACTTTGGACATAAGCTTTTAGGAGAGCAGCATTACATATAAATATTTGCATTGAGCAATGCTATTCCACAAACACTAAGTACAAGACCAGTTAGGCATAATTAATTAAAAGGCGATAACGTGACATCTCTATATAAAAAATGGAATCATCAAAGCACGAATGTTTCTTTTTAAATATAAAATAAACTTCTACTCTCCTTACTGTGATATTTTTTCATTGCAGGAAGGATATATATATATATATGAAACTAGCCGAATGACCCGGGCAACGCCCGTGTTTTACCCGATTGAATGTTTTGATTCAAATACTATTTGTTACAATTATAAATTGGCACCTTAAATAAATGCATAAATTAGTTAATAACTATAGCCTATGTGCTTTATCTGTCTATGTACTGTTGGCTTCCGTAGGCGTCTCTTACTGGGAAAAAGAAAGAGAGGATTCCATTTAGTTATTAACTAATATATGCATTTATTTAAGGAACGACCCGCTCCAACACAATAGTTACAAAAACCAAAAAGCGAGTGGGGGGGGGTCAAAGTCATAAACAAAGTGTCTCGCGTAGTGGCGGCGCCATCGTAGCCACGTGATCATAGCCAACCAATAGGAGAGCGCCATTCCATAAAAAAAGCAAACGGTGACAGAGATGACGCATGACGCTCGTAACTGTATATAGAATTACCAGGTTGTCAAAACCTTTTCATATTTGCATATACAGTAAAACACCGCTAATACGAACCCTGGATATAACGAACCTTCCCTTATAATGAACCTAAGGTGATTTCCAATTCCATTCCATTGAAAATTCCATCGTTATAACAAACTTTGCAATTTTTTTAAAATAACGACTACCCCTATAACGAACCTACTTTTGGTCCCAAAATAATAAAATCTATTAAAAATACTATGCTTATAACAAACTTAGAATTGTAATTTAAAAAAAAATTAAAACAATTTTGAGCATATTTTAGCTCGCGGACCGCAATTTCAAAACAATAAATTTAGCGGCATTGTTTGTTTTGATTTACATTTTATTTTTGCTGTATGTTGTATAAATTTTGAACATTATACTTTTTATTAAATAGAATATCTTTGCATCCATTAAATTTGAAATAGAAAAAATGCAAATGGCTTCCAAAATGAAGAAAACAATGGCATTCTAAAAACAAAAACGTTATTCCTTAAAAAAAAAGGCCCTTTTCAGAACTTTTCAAAGTGAAACAACACAGGCAAAATGTTAAGAACATATTAAAATAAGAGAATATAACTTTTCTATTATAAGATATAAAATATAAGGTTATTAAAAATTGTTACAAGAGGAATCAACCTCAACTTTTGCCGTGATCACGATCGTACGTGTTAGGGCTAAAAAAAAAAACATCCAAATAAACGGGCCCGTGATGAAACAAAAATTATTTTTATGCCATGAACAATGCTGATTTTAAAGCCAGCAATGTTTTGCATGACAGGTTAAAAAAAAAAAAAAAACGAAATCTAGACTTGGAAGAATATGTGGAAACAAGAAATAGAAGAAAAATACTAACTTTATTTGAAAGGTGCAATGCTTGAAGAGTGCTTTGAAGCAACTAGATATTAGAGCCATTTTTCCAAGTAAACATTGTATTATATAATGTGATAAAGATGTTTTAAAATCATTTTATATTTTTGAATATATATTTAATAAAACTTTGCCTAGGATTTGTCTTGATTTTTAAATTAGACATAGAGGTACATGTATGTTAATGATAAGAAGAACCTATCATCTAATGATTTCTTTTATTATTCAGTATTAATGTAAGGTAATTGGTCAATTAAGGGAATTAAAACAAAGTGACCACTGTTAAGAGGCAGCTTCTTCTTGTGTGTATGGCTGTCCTTTAATTATACGGTCTAAAAATTTTGAAAAGTAAAAAAAAATAAAAAATAGCCAAACCGTGGCTATAGTGAACCAAAAGCTCTGTCCTATTGGGGTTCACTATAGAGGGGTTTTACTGTACATACTCCAGGCACAAAAATTTCTGGATACTTTGTTACTATATTGTATATCTAATATACTTGAGAGAGGGAGGCAGCATACAAGTTTTTTATTTTTTAGCACAATATCTTGTAGGTTTATATTGTGATGGAAAATTCATATGTGTCCCAATAACACATTGTATACCTCGGGAAAAGTAAAAAGTTCTTGGTAGGGTGTTCTACCCTGGTATTCTACATAAACTTCAACTTTTCCATCTGGCAAACATATAATACCAGTATAAAATGTAAAAACTATATTTGAAGTAATTTATAAAAAGGATTCTGAATGACAGTTGTCAAATAGGTTCTAACAAACTTCAAAATATGCTGTCAATTGATACCTGCAGCAGTTTTAGATATAAGACATTCAAGAAGTTCATCATGCACAGATGCCATTTCAGCAGCTATGATGAGATAATCTTTGCAGACAATTGCTTTTGCCAACCTCTATAATATTTGAATCAAAACTGGAGACTAATAAAAATGGATCTATTTTTGATACCAACATAAGGAAATAATAGTTTTTACATCCTGGTTTGGTTTCAGGATCACATTGTCAAATGTGAAAGTGATATTCATATTTAACAGTTTCATTTCTTGTATATAAATGATGTGTTAATGCCTTATATTGGATTTATTTAAAAAAGAAAAATGCTTTATGGTCTCATTTCTTGATAGAGCACAATTTGAATTATAGTTAAAAGAAAATAAGACCTAATTCAAATAAATTAATAATGTGCAATGTTTCGGTAACAGCATTGTTACCTTCATCATCATTTTTCTCATTTATTCTTTTGTCTGATGATGGTAACAATGCTGTTACTGAAACGTCACACACTATTAATTTATTTTATCTTATTTTCTTGTATCTGGGTTTCATTTATTGTATATAGATAGTGTGTTATTGTCTTATATTGAATTTATTTAAAAAAGAAACATGGTCACATTTCTTGTATATAGATCCTGCCTTATATTGGATTTATTTATAAAATAAACATTTGCATACTTAATGCTTTCTTGATAAGGCACAATTTGGATTATATATTAATATATACAGTTATCAGCGTCTTGCGTTCTTAATTCTGTCACCGTTTGCTTTTGGTTCAGTGGTAGAATGCTCGCCTGCCACGCGGGCGCCCCGGGTTCGATTCCCGGCCGATGCATTTTTTTTTTTTTTACAATTTTTAAAACTCATTTATATATTATAGTGGCGGGCGCCCCGGGTTCGATTCCCGGCCGATGCATTTTTTTTTTTTACAATTTTTAAAACTCATTTATATATTATACAAGAATGACATCCACGGCGCCAATTTTATTTGTAACAAATAGAATTTGAATAAAAGCATTTAATCGGGTAAACCCCGGGCGTTGCCCGGGTCATTCGGCTAGTAGATTATACAAGTATCAGAGTCATCAACAATCAATTCTGTCATCGTTTGCTTTTGTGAATGGAATAAATACCCAAATATGGCCATTTCTTATAAACATCGGTGGTTCAGCGGTAGGATGCTCGCCTGCCACGCGGGCGGCCCGGGTTCGATTCCCGGCCGATGCATTTTTTTTTTTTACAATTTTTAAAACTAATTTATATTATTATCTTATACTAGCCGAATGACCCGGGCAACGCCCGGGTTTTACCCGATTAAATGTTTTTATTCAAATACTATTCGTAACAATTATAAATTGGCGCCGTGGATGTCACTCTTGTGAAACGTCCCGCTCCAAACTTTATGTCTGATAAGCGATATTTTATAAAGAGATGATCTGGCTTTGTGTCTTCTACTCAAATGAATGTTTTTCTGTTAGAATTTTGTCCCTGCATACTAAAAAAGAACTGGCTTCACCCGTGGTCTCTGCTTTTTGGAATTTTTCCTGATATGAATTTGCATCTGATAATCAAATATGATACAGAAATATTGTCATCATCATTTTTTAACTAAAAAACAACTATTTATGCCCACAACCTGTCAATTTCAATTTTTCTTGGCTAAAAATCCAAAAAATATCTCTTCCAGATTTTTCTCTACGTCCTGTTAAAACACGTTTTACATGTACATTAAGTCAACTGATATTATCTCCCATCTTCACCGCTAGAGGCGCTGCTTGCGAGCGAAAGGGCAAATTTGCAAAGCAATTTGCAAATAACTTGAAGAATATTCGGGATAGAGACCTGAAATTTTCACCATAAGTTTTTCCAGATTCTACTCTATATACTGTTAAAATTTCAGTCAGATTAGTTACGTATTGTGGACGTGTATAGCCGACATAGGAACAAACACACATACATACATACACTGACTTTTATATATATAGGGATATAAAAGTCAATGTCTGTCTGTCTGTTTCGCGATAAACTCAAAAACTACTGAACCAATTGGTACCAAATTTTGCATGTCGCTTTTTATAAACCTGTATTGCTATTCTATGGCACTTCTACCATTTATTATTGATGTTATTTCAGTATGAAGGAAATTGCATTCAGGGGAATTCTCAGGCGAAGCCAGGTCATTCATCTAGTAGATTATAAAAACAAGGTAATAAGACCAAATCCAAATAAATAAATAGTGTGTGAAGTTTCGGCAACAGCATTGTTACCGAAAGGTCACATACTATTTATTTATTTGGATTTGGTCTTATTACCTTGTGTTTATAATGCTTTCTTATTGTGTCAAATGTAAAAGATGTGGTGTAAGGTTGCACTTTGGACTAGCACCACAAGAGCTCTGTGTGGCTGTCACTACTAACCCCTGTTGATATTATCAAGTGCAATATGAGGCTATGGTGTTCTGAAGGTAAACCTTAGAATTAATCTCCAGAAAGAGTGCACTACTCTAACAAGACAACATTTATACATACTCTATGCCAGATAAAGAGAAACAATAAAAAATGTTGACGAATAGAAATGTTGCTCCAATCAGCCTAGACCTTGTACCATTGCACCACAAATTTTAAGTCCTCTTATCTCATTTCCTATGTTGGTGGCGGTTGATAAGGTTATTGATGCACAAAATGGATTTACGGCTTGAAAGCTGATAAGAAAGGTATAGAGTTTACTTTTGGGCATGCTGATGGCAATAATCTCAATTTTTTTTGTATCATCCTTAGTACATATGATACAGGCCATGAGAGATAATCATGGTGGGTAGAAGTTGGCAATTTCCTTTACTGTAAGTGCATCATATGTCTACACAGGTGGAAAGCAGTTCAACTTTTTCCCTCACAAGGGAGAGCTTCATTTGGTTACTTGCACTTGGTTAGGTTGGACTTTTGCAAGAATCAGGACCATTGGAGCAATTTTTTATAAACTCAAAATCATATGGGAAAAATTTACTTTGAGAAAAAATTAAAACAACCAAATTTTGAGCATGTTTCAGCTCGCGGATCGCGATTTCAAAACAATAAATATAGCGGCATTGTTTGTTTTGAATTTTGCACTTTATTTTTGCTGTATGTTGTATAAATTTTAACACGTTATACTTTTTATTAAATAGAATATATTTGCATCCATTAAATTTGAAATATAAAAATACAAATGGCTTCCAAAATGAATAAAACAAAGGCGTTATTTCTTAAAAAAAAAAAAAGGCCATTTTCAGAACTTTTCAAAGTGAAACAACACAGGCAAATGTTAAGAACATATTAAAATAAGAGAATATAACTTTTCTATTATAAGATATAAAATATAAGGTTATTAAAAATTGTTACAAGAGGAATCAACCTCAACTTTTGCCGTGATCGCGATCGTACGTGTTAGGGCTAAAAAAAAAAAAACATCCAAATAAACGGGCCCGTGATGAAACAAAAATTATTTTTATGCCATGAACAATGCTGATTTTAAAGCCAGCAATGTTTTGCATGACAGGTTAAAAAAAAAAACAAAAAAAAAAAAACGAAATCTAGATCTAGAAGAATATGGGGAAACATGAAATGGAAGAAAAACACTAACTTTATTTGAATGGTGCAATGCTTGGAAGAATGCTTTGAAACAACAAAGTATTAGAGACATTTTTTCAAGTAAAAATTGTATTATATAATGTGATAATGATGTTTTAAAATCATTTCATATTTTTGAATATATATTTAATAAAACTTTGCCTAGGATTTGTCTTGATTTTTAAATTAGACATAGAGGTACATGTATGTTAATGATAAGAAGAACCTATCATCTAATGATTTCTATTATTATTTAGTATTAATATAAGGAAATTGGTCAATTAAGGGAATTAAAATAAAGTGACCACTATTAAGAGGCAGCCTCTTCTTGTGTGAATGGCTGTTTTTTAATTATATGGCCTAAAATATTTGAAAAGTAAAAAAAATAGCCAAACCGTGGCTATAGTGAACCAAAAGCTCTGTCCGATTGGGGTTCACTATAGAGGGGTTTTACTGTATATATATTTTTTCTTATGTCCATAGTTTGATTGAATGCCATTTCTAAGATTCCACCCTTCATTGTAGCATATATAAGAAGAATCATCCAATACAGTATTATAACTCTAAGAAGTGATCTGGTAGATTAAATTAATGAAATCGCTGGAAGGGTTCACTACTGATGAGCCAAACCCTCCCAATATATTTTCATCACAGTAAGGACAGTAGAATTTTATGTTTAAAAGAAACATTCATGCTTCCATGTCTTATATATAGATGACATGTTATCGCCTTCTATTTTTTTCTTTTAGAGATTTTGTCTGAGGATTGTTACAATGCTGTTACCTCACATGTAAATCTTCTTCTTTCTTATCTTCACACTGGGTGAAGTAGAATGCGTCTGCCTTTGTCATTAAGACTGGGAGCACTACTCAGTGGCAGGCCGACTTAGCTCCTAAAAGAAATGGCTGCCTCTGACATGAGGAACAGACGCCATGTGCAGCCGCTCCTAACATGGAGTATAAATGCTGCTCATCCTGTATCCCTGGATTAGGAACCCTTACAGGGTACTATCAGCCGAGCCAGCTGAGCCCAGGTTTTTTAGTGAGCTTGTTACTGCTCCCCCCCTCCTCCTTTTTCATCCGGGCTTGGGACCGGCAAGGGCGGAGTTTCACATGTAAATGACATATTTGAATTTGTCTTGTTATCCTTGTAATGTTTATCTATAAACCACACATTGTGTGTGTGTGCACACACCATCACCTAGAGAGGGTTTATATATTTTATATATGTGTGTGGGAGAGATTGATATTACAGTAGAAAACTTGGATAATTCGAAAATGTCTTTAATTCAAATATTTATCCTGGTCCCTAGAATTTGGTCTCTTTTATTCAAAACGTTTTTAATTCAAATTTTTGGATGATTCAATTTTTTTTGGTCCCTTGGGCTTTGAATTATCTAAGTTTGATTGTAGTTTAAACATGCATTGATGAATTGGAAGTACTGATAAACACTGGATTCAGCAGGTTCTATTAATCAGTTGACTCTGTCTATGCACAGATAGATAGCATAGACCTAGAGAGCACTAACATAGTAGCTCATGATGTCCTTCCATTGTGGATATTTACCAGGGTTGGCATCCACTCTGACAGCATCCACACCTCCAATGTGGTCCATGTGCCAGTGGGTCAGTATCACTGTGTTGATGTTACAGCCGGCATCATGCAGCACTGAGCGCAGCAGGCTCACGTACTCCTGCTGCTTGCCATCTCCTGTGTCCACCAGCACCCTACTGCACCACTTCTTTGGTTAGCAGGGTCTGATGAGCATTTACACTACCATATGACTTCTAGTACTGAAGGATGCAAGGAACTAAATAAACTTATGAACACAAGGTAATAAGACCAAATCCAAATAAATAAATAGTGTGTGACGTTTCGGTAACAACCGAAACGTCACACACTATTTATTTATTTGGATTTGGTCTTATTACCTTGTGTTTATAATCTACAATCCAAATTGTGCCTCATCAATTAAATAAACTTATGATACTCAAAGCCAGTATATAGTAAAGGTGGTTCATTATTCCTAATCCTGCCTATATTATAAGGGTACCTCATGTCTAGAGCTAGATTTGAAGTCACTGGTAGAAGAGTGGATTTGTGTGTAAGAAATATTATTATAGAGATAGTAGTTAAATCTTCAAACAATAACATTTTATATTCCACTTTTAGCTATAAGAAAATAAGACCTAATCCACACTATTAATTTATTTGGATTAGGTCTTATTATTTTGTAGCTATAAACTATAATCCAAATTGTGCTTTATCACATTGCACTTTATTTTTATAGGATTATATTTTCACATGCTAAGTCACAATTTGGATTATAGATTATAAACACAAGGTAATAAGACCAAATCCAAATAAATAAAGTGTGACGTTTCAGTAACAGTATTGTTACCATCTTCAAACAAAAGTACTGAATGAAGATGGTAACTATGCTGTTATTGAAACGTCACACACTATTTATTTATTTGGATTTGGTCTTATTACCTTGTGTTTATTTTTTTTCCTGCTTTTTAATATGCCAATAAGGTGGTGTTAAATACATGAAGTGAGTGTTTACTAACAAAGTTATTTGATGCTACTATTAGCACTGTGTATGCATTGTTTTACTAAATACAATGTATATATAATATTTGAAGAATATAGAAAATATAACATCTAAATATAAACAACAACAAAAGCTTTATTAAGACCTTTTAGTCTTATACAGATTCTCCAAGCAGAAATATAGGATAACATGAAGGAAAAACAGTAATAGAACTTAATGGTAACATGATATCTATCTATATACAGGGAAAATTATATAAATACAATCAAGTTAATAGATTAATCTGGACAAATTGGAGGCAAAGAAAGTTACTATACATGGATTTACCACGTCGTGTTAGGTCTTGTGGAGTTATTTGGTAGCAGCTCTGAGACTTAGCTATGTTGAACTTTTCCTAGTCATCATCCCCGCCCTTGACATTGCCAGTTGGACTTCACTTGTAAGCATTTTGACCTGTGAGTCAATTGTGGAGTCTTCCACTAGAAAATTATTTTAAGAAAAGGCTTCTTCTTATCGAGCAACTGAAAGTTGCTGATGGCTTGCGCCATCTATCGGAATAAATATCAACTATTCTCGTTGATTTTTAATTATTCCAGAATTGGACAAATACCCATTCTTGATTAATCAAGAAAAGCTAACCACGGACGCGTTTCGGGCTGTTGGCCCTCATCAGCGTGGTGCAAGCTGTACCTCAACAACCAAAAAAAAAAAAAAAAAAAAAAAAAAATTGGTCATTAAGGCATCCTGAAAAATCATGAAACGGGTAGTTAAGGCCAGAATTGCGTGAGAACGCTACACAATGTGAAAAAATAGTACAAATGTAATATTGTACTGGGATAAGGTGCATAAATTAAGAAAAAGGCTTCTTCTTATCGAGCAACTGAAAGTTGCTGATGGCTTGCGCCAAGGATGCCTTAATGACCAATTTTTTTTTTTTTTTTTTGGTCGTTGAGGTACAGCTTGCACCACGCTGATGAGGGCCAACAGCCCGAAACGCGTCCGTGGTTAGCTTTTCTTGATTAATCAAGAATGGGTATTTGTCCAATTCTGGAATAATTAAAAATCAACGAGAATAGTTGATATTTATTCCGATAGATGGCGCAAGCCATCAGCAACTTTCAGTTTCACGATAAGGAGATGCCTTTTTCTTAATTTATGCACCTTATCCCAGTACAATATTACATTTGTACTATTTTTTCACTAGTAAATTAGTTGAATCCCTCAAGCTGCCCTTGTAAGATGTAGCCTTGTCAGCTGCCCAGGAATACTTGCCAACAGAACGAAACTTCGTATCATCTTTTGCCTTTATACAGAGGGTGTTCACACTTATAGGGTAAACAAGTTTTATTATAAAATATTAAAAATTAACACCATATTTGAAAATTTTCAAATGTTCTATTTGAAAGCCTTTTTGTTTATTTACAGAACGGCACCTGATTTTCCACGATAGCAGACACTTTCTGATCATGGTCATACTCAAAAGATCCCATTCTTCCTTTACCACTTTCCAGAGACCTTCAATTGTCCTAGGGTGTCTCTTTCAAAGTGCTCTTTTAAGGCATCTAAAAATGCAAAAATCCATCGGGGCTAAATCAGGAGATTTTACAGGGATTCTGTTCTTTGGAATAATGTTGATTCCTGTTCTTTGCCTTAGATCTTCCAAATAAGCTTGGGTTGAAGATGAGGTATGACTTGTGGCGTTATCATGGTGAAACCAGACTTTGTTGCTCTGTTTTCCATAGATAGAGGGAATATCAATCAAAAATATAGGTTCTAAAATGTTGTTTTGATAGTACTCCGAGTTTATTTTGGCATTTCTTTCAACTTTTCTTATTTTTAATTTTCCTTCATATGATATACCGCATGCCACCATAAATCCTTTGGGGTAACTTTCGGCACATTCCTTCAACCAAATTGGCTTAGATTTTTCCACCCTTTTTTTGATAGTTTATAGCTCTTTTTCTGTCGCAATCGGTTAAATATACCTATGTTTCGTCATATGTAACAATAAATTTCCATCTATCAGCAGCCAAGAAATCTTTTTTCCATTTCTCCGTAGGTGCTTTGAATAAAAACTTGATATTTTTGTCGTGAATAATATTATAAATACCTTTTTTAGAAATGTTGATATCATCTTGTTTGCATATTTTAATTATGTCCAAATTATAGGTAAGATTAGCTCTGGAAAGTCCTAAAATATAACCTCTTATGAAATTATTGTATTTGAAGGGCATTTTTTTTTTTAAATAACAAAAGAAATGTATTGCGTGTTAGAATTAGCTTACGCCTTTTCGAATTCCATGTTGTTGATTTTTTAAAATAAAGTAATAGTTCCTTTTTTATACCGGGCGCTTGTTTCCTATAAGTGTGAACACCCTCTGTATTGTTTAGACCATTAAGACAAGTGGTAGATGATCTAAATAAGGCATGCATTCAATAGTAAGATCAACAATCAGCTCAAGTGGTGCAGGCGAAACAATAGAAAGATCTATAACTGAGGATCCTTGAGTTGAAGAATAAAAGTTTCCATATTTATCACTGATAGATCTGTCTTCTATTACCGTGAGTGAACTCTCATTGAGAAAATAATAATTCTACAGAGTCCACCTATATTCCAGGAGATTATTCTATGACGATTGTTCCTTAGTGATTTAACATTTTATTTTGATAATTAGAATGTTTATGCTGAGCTACAAGCGCAGATTGACGACTTTTTTATGTTTTTAGAAATGAGCAATCATGTGATAGTTCTTGTCTAGGTTGTCCCAAAAATTAATCCTGAGAAAGATATTTTAACTGTGAAAAATTAGGTTGGACGGTGGTACAGTATGAATGCTATCCGAAGTTTGCTATAATGCATCCCCGTTGGAGCTGACAACGCGGCCATTTAAAACAGAGTAGCTTATGCCACGGACAATTATCCTGTTATCTCTTTGTTTGGAAACAGTTCCCTTACTCATGAGTTCTTTTCGCTTGCTAATTAGCAATATCCTTTGGTATCTAATAGTTGGAGGGTAATCTTTATTTATGAATATTCTTTTGTTCCTGAGTCTGAAAGCGTTCCTAAAACATCTGAATATCAACAAAACTATGAGCCATCTATGGACTGTCTAGCAGACTCTGGACAGTAATAAAGCTACAACATCTGCTTTTGGAAAATTCAGAATGCCCGCTTGAGGACCATGTTTTGCATTTTTACAATCTTTTTATTCGTGATTGAATGTTGTGGCCCACTGTATGTATTACATCCCAAACACGATGCGATGCCAGCCATCTCTGTCTTGAGCTTGATGTACCATTTCGGCAATCATTGAGCCAGTGAGTTCCTTTAATTGGTCCATGAAGTGTGTTGGCGAGCATCTAGGTATGCATTGCCCAGATGTCTTTCCGGTCAGTATGGTGTACTCCATTCCCCTGCGTCGCACGATGTGACTATGGACTTGTCAATCCAGAGTGAGCTTTGCTTTCACAAGGTCTGCAAGGGATTGGTGAAATCCCCGGCGATCAATTCTTGCAGAAAGCAGCCACAAGTCAAAGAGACTCTATAACTTTGAAAGTCAAACCTATAATTAAGCTCCTGTTTATCTGATAAGGGAGGAGCTACCTCTTTGAGCCAGTAGCTGTAGAAAATCCCAAAAGACTCGCCCTGATCCAACACCTTCAATGGCTGACTAACTTTAGGTTTGTTGGGTGGTTTCTTACAGCAGGTTCAGATAGAGTGGATATACAGTAGAACTACCTCCCTGTAAAGGACAACACCTAATTGTAAAGGACAACACCTAATTGCAGAGCCAAACTGTTCTTTAGGGAGAGGTGTCCTCTTACTGGAGAGTTGCTAAATAGTAAAAATGGTCATTTTGAAAATGAAAACTGTCCTTTATAGAGAGGTGTCTGCTAAAGGGAGGTTCTACTGAATATATTACAAACAGGAATATGAAAGCTTCACAAAAATAAAATTCCTATTTATTTGTGTTTATCTACAGCTATATTTATTTCTAAACCAGTTATCATCAATGCCACAGAGTTGGTGTATTTGACCATTGATTGGCCACATGGTGTCTGGGATTTATTCATAACTACTTGTGGTAGTTATTTTAGCCTGTGTTCACATTGCAATGGACTCTTCTCTAACTCAACACCTCTAACTTGACAAGTGACCTTGAAGGACAAGAACTCCAGTGACCAGATGAGGTCATCCACCTCCAGGAGTCCATCATCCATTCTACCAATCCCTAAAAGAAAATAATACCTAATCCAAATAATTTATTAGTGTGCGACGTTTCGGCAACAACATTGTCACCATCATCAGACAATCTTTTGTCTGAATGATGGTGACAATGTTGTTGCCGAAACGTCACACACTAATAAATTATTTGGATTAGGTCTTATTTTCTTTTATTAAATCTATAATCCAAATTGTACTTTATCATACCAATACCTATTTTTAAATAAATCTTTTTTTTTTACTTCCAGTGGCTCCTTCCACAAAAATAAAAGGTAATAAGACCAAATCCTAATAAATAAATTTATTTTAATAAATTTATTTGTATTTGGTCTTATTACCTTGTGTTTATAATCTATAATCCAAATTGTGCCTTATCCTTCCACAAAAATGAACATGCCATGCACACTACATTTTCATGGCAACCCCCTATTTGGCTTTTAAAAAGTCACCTTAGTTAGTATTCTGACATGTTAAATAACAGAAATATAAATTTTACAGAGCATAGAATAGTGAATAACAAGATGATCTGCTCTGTCAATCCTATAATCTTCCTAACTGATGTAAAATGCTCCTTCTGATTGGCTCATGGAAACATTTGCCATTTAGAATTATGTCACAACAAAACAACTTATTTCCCATGTAAAATGTAATTTTGTTTTGGTTAAAATGAAATTAGAGATATATATGTGTACTGAATTTTGCCTTAAATTTGCTTAGGATTTTCTTGATAGCTATATATAGAAATATTTGATAGCTGCATTCACATATGTATATTTATGATTGACAGTTTTTTTTGTCCTGTCTATAACCCAAATAAAAACTAATTCCCTCATTATGGGTAACTTTTTAATTCAAGCGAATTTAATTGAACAGTTTTCCAAATCTGTCTATTTATTTTAACATAGTATAATTCAACATAGACTTTAATTTGATTAAAATTTCTGACTCATTGGGGTGTTGAGTTAAAGAAGTTGGACTGTATTTTGGTTTCACTTCACATCTAGCATGTGCAAGATTAAAAAAATTACATTATCTCCATAAATAAATCTCTTATCTTGTATCATAGTGGGCTCATATTTAATTAGATGCTACATTTTAAAAATTATTTATAAAATAGGTAACATTTTTGATGCTCTATAAAACGGTTTCATATAATATGTATGCCGCGCATAAAGATAATAATGTCATTTTGTGTCGTCTGCTTTGGAATTGGGGATGTGAACAACTGATGTTGCAATAATCTTTAATTATAAACCCGGACAACGAACAATTCGAAATTATTAATAATTTATTGAATAATTTTAAATATATACCTTTTTCCAGTTCCAATTAAATAAGTATTTGTTCCCTGTAGGGTCATTGGGCCGGGATTGCAACCTAAAATTCTAATAACTCGACTGGAAAGTCGGGTTATTTTTTCTAAAGCCGTCGTCATTTTTAAAATAGTTTGAGAAAGACAAGTTTTTATCGACAGGCGTGATTTAGCAATCCACAATTTCTCACTTGTTTACAAATGAACATATGATTATCTTTGATATTTAATTGATCACAGATGTAAATTGCGAATAATTTTATCTAAATATATTTAATTTCATAATTTTTAAATTAAATTTTCGATGTGATTATTTTTTCCCTGAATTTTATAACTCAAATAATAGGCTGGAAAAAATAAATGATACTAATCTATAGGGGTATGTTGAAAATTTGACCATTCTTCTTATTGTTTATGTAAACACAAAGTAAAAAATATATAAAGATAATTATGCAATTATGAAAAAATAGAACAAAATGCTAGCCCCAACTGTGTCTAAAAGGTAGGTACTTTAGACATTCTTCTTATTATGTATAAATGTGCTCTCACCCAAACATATTTAAATTCATTTTATTTTAATTTACAAGTCATGCCATCCAGGTTTTCAGTGATTTGTAGAATTGCATCTATATTTCATACATAAATTTTAAAAATAAATTATGATGGTGCTATGTGTTATAGTATATATTCATTTTAAAAAAGATTCCAAAATTGAAGATTACTTCAATTGTAAAAGAGGTGGAAACCTTTTATCTAGTTTTGCTATTTAAAAAAAACTTCTAGGATATACATCAGAAAAGTACAATTCACAATTTAAGAGAAGGATAAGAGAGTAAAATTGTTTTTTTTTTAAGCCATTAAATCAAATCAATTGCTCATTATATTGCACTGACCATATAAGAGAGAGAGAGATTACATAAGGTTAAATAAAATATATATATAAATATTAATAAGGTTATATCTAAGGATATATAATGATTAAATATAATACATATATAGAATAATATATATTGTATATATAAAATATAAACAATGACTTCATTTTGGTGGCGTCCACTGAGGGTAAGAATACTGGTGGAAAGTTCTTTCCCACAGAGTTGGCAGGTCAAGGTGATGGCTGGCATTGCCCACCAATATTTTAAATGGTCAATTTAACTACTGATGTGATCATGCGGATAGAGCCGACGGCAAAGATCTAGGCAGCCTGCAGGTCAGGGCACCTTGAGGAGGCAAAGACCTCCCAGATTAGAGGTCGAATGGCTTGGCAATTTCACATTCTGTGGCTCAGCAATAGACCCACAGGTGGCATGCCTCAAAGAAGGCTGTTCAGGATGGGGTAAGGAAAATGGGCAAACTGTAGAGCAACATCATGCCCAAAAAGCAATGTCAGCTTTGTTAGAATGGTTCCTGGACTGAAACATCACACTATTTATTTGGATTTGGTCTTATTCCCTTGTGTTTCTAATCTATAATCCAAATTGTGCATTATCAATCCACAAGAGAATTATGAAATGTGGTGTTTTTAGCTGGTAAATTGGATGGATCACTTCACTAAGAATTTAAAGACTTGAATGGCCGTTTGACTTTTGCATTTACAAGTGTGCCAGAGCCCCATTTAGTTAATTTTTCAAGAATCAGGAGCCATTGTAACAATTTTATCTTCAGTCCCCATGTCATGGCAGTCAGAAATTGACAATCTATACCACTCTTCCACCAAGCCTTCACTGTCTGTTGCCCCCATCTTGTAACTTATCCTTCTTTTTTTTTTTTTACTTATCCTTTTAGTCTAAATTAGACAAGATCTTGGAGGTCGTGCTCGTAAAGAAGCTCAAGAACTCTTCTTGGTTCTCTGTACAGGGATCTTTTGTCCTTTCCAATGCAATTTAGTAAATGTTGGGGAGTGGCCTCTTCGGTTTTGCACCTAGTGCACATGGGGAAGCTTTTGGCTCCTTCTTTATAGACTAGGGGGCGCAGGTGACCAGATTTCCATCTGGCCAACTGTGTCGATTCCCTTCTGTTTAGTTGGAGGGTCTGTCTTTTGGGGTTTTCTACCTGGTACCAAGAATGATGGAAACTATCTCTATGACTTATCCTTCTAATCCCTGTAAGGGCAACTCCATACAGAAGATGGCGGTGGACTTTTAAATAATAAACAAAACACTTCCAAAAGGATGAGAGTTTCTTATTTTATATTCTGGGATTCTCTCTTCTCCCATAAGAATATAAAATAAAATAAGAAACTTATCTTGGAAGCCATTTTGTTTATATTTATATGTATTGGAGATTTTGTTTTTCCGAATGGGTAGACTTTGTTGATGTAAACATCTCCCCCAATACTGTAATGAATGTCAGGTGGTGCACATGGGAAGAATTTTTTCTTTCATTGAATGTGATAGTTTTAGTATGTGTGGTCTGTTTTTAATCTGAGGGGAATCAGGGTCACATGCCATGCCTGTTTAGATAACATCTGATGTTAAAGCAAAATTTAGATTATAGATTATAGCTTCAACAAAATAAGAACTAATCCATATAAATTAATAGTGTGTAATTGTCTGATGATGGTAAAAACACTGTTACCGAAACGTAACATACTATTAATTTATTTGGATTAGGTCTTATTATCTTGTAGCTATCACATCCGATGTTTGTTCCGTGTTTTATTGCTGCCGTACCATTGGAGGTACATTGAGGAGTTTCAGTCATTGGTGATGAGGTTTTTTTTTTTTTTTTTATCAGCACAACTCCTGTATTTTATTGATTGGACATTTTCTGATGGAGATGCTGATATGTCAAGAGAATCTGCTTTTTCATTTCCTGGGATTCCAACAAGGCTTGGGGACCACTTAAAGTGGAAATAGCTGTTTTTATGGAGTTTATTCAAGTATTTTTACAAATGATTTATATTGTTGTTGTTTTTTCTTATCCCCTTGTGTAAAGATTACACCAATTCCATGAGTTCAAGCTCCTTGAGCTATGATGTAATGAAAATTTGAAACTATTATAGACGCGTATGATTCTTTTAAAAATTAAACAATTTCTACTGCCCTTACTGCAATGGAAAAATCAATGGGGGGGGCCTGACTAAGATTAAACTAGCGAAACCGCTGGGAGGGTTCACCACTGATGAGCCAGGCCCTCCCATTGATTTTTCCATTGCAGTAAGGGCAGTAAAAATTGTTTAATTTTTAAAAGAATCATACGCATCTATAATAGTTTCGAATTTTCACAACATATGGCGCGCTAATGCAGCATAATATA
Source organism: Cordylochernes scorpioides (assembly GCA_030710605.1). Lineage (NCBI taxonomy): Eukaryota > Metazoa > Arthropoda > Arachnida > Pseudoscorpiones > Chernetidae > Cordylochernes > Cordylochernes scorpioides. The sequence goes on along the minus strand of CP092879.1, from coordinate 19,311,883 downwards.
ATTGTTATATGTGGTGAAACAGTTATTCACAGCATAGAAGGGCAGCCAGGTATCTGGAAAAGATCATACATGGGTTGATTTTTATTTAAGTGGCAGTGATTCTGGCTGCACTGAAAACAAAATACAGTGAAACCCCCCTATAGCAAACCCTAATGGGACTGAACCTGTGGTTCACTATAGCCACGGTTCGTTATATAGCCATAGTTCACTGTATTATAAAATAAAAATGAGGATTATTTCAGGTTCAATATAAGGGAAGGTTTACTATATCCAAGGTTCATTTTGGGGGGTCGGTGGAAGGCTGGTTAAACCATTTGGTTTACGACCACTACGACCCGGGTTCGATCCCCGCATTGGACACTTTTTCTGTTTAAAAAAAAAAATGCTCCAATGGCCCCCCGATTCTTGCAAAAGTCCAACCCCACCACCGAGTGCAAGTAACCAAACGGGGCTCTGGCACATTTGTAAGTGCAAAGTCGAACTGCTTTCACATGTGTAGACATGTGGTGCGCTTACAGTAAAAAGCAGTCGCTAACTACCCACCATGATTATCATGGCCTGTACCACGTGTACTAGGGATAAGAAAAAAAAAAAAAAGGTTCATTTTAGCAGGGTTCTACTCTAGTTTCTCTTAGTCTAAAGTTCACAGTTTGACTGTGGCCCATCTTTAACAATGACAAGTCCTTCGCCACCACAATCCAGATGGCTGCCATCTGTTTAGGTAAGGTGGTCGTTAAAATTGGTAATTATCCCTAGGACACGTGGCCATATGATAATCATAGGGGTAGAAGTTGGTGACTGCTTTTACTGTAAGTGCACCACATGTCTACATATGTGATAAGCAGTTCGACTTTTGCACTTACAAATATGCCAGAGCCCCATTTGGTTACTTGCAGTCGCTGGTGGGGTTAGACTTTTGCAAGAATCGGGGGCCATTGGAGCAATTTATAAGTTAGGAAAAAGGTCCAATGCATGATTCAATCTCTGGCTCTATTGGTCAAAAACCAACAGTTTAGACCACTTGTCCACTGAGCCCCCCCATTAGCAATTATTATTTTTGGTAATGTCTTTCTTATAATATATTGTCAACTCCAATCTATTTCTGGGCTTGATTGTCTTAATTAAGTTTTCCTATATATGATAAAAGCACAATTTGGATTATAGATTATTTAAGAACATGCTGTGATATTTTTTCTCATTCTTTTGTCTGATGATGGTTAACAACACTATTACCGAAACGTCACACACTATTAATTTATTTGGATTAGGTCTAATTTCTTGTATCGTTTCTTGTATATAGATTTCATTATTATCATTAAATGTAATTAGTTTTTACTCTTTCATTCTTTTCATTTGCAGACTCTGGGGTAAATCTACGTATAAGACTATATATGTCTTAATAAAGACTTTTGTGTGTATGTGATATTATCTCTACAGATTTTACAGCAACAATAAAAATAATTAGATGAGAGGGCTTGGCTTATCAGTGGTGAACCTTCTCAGCAGTTTTGCCAAATTATTTCCCAGACTACTCTACTATTGTATTGGATCTCTATATACACTAGAACCTCCACGAGAGGACACTCCCGGTAGAGGACACCTCTCTGCAAAGGACAGTGGTTATTTCCAAAATTACCATTCTATATACAGTTACGAGCATTATTCCTCATCTCCTAATCAACTCTGTCACCGTTTGCTTTTTTTTTGGAATGGCGCCCTCCTATTGGTTGGCTACGATCATGCCACCTTTGCCCCCCCCATCATGCCTCCCCCACTCGCTTTTTAGTTTTTGTAACTATTGTGTTGGAGCGGGTCGCTCCTTAAATAAATGCATATATTAGTTAATAACCAAATGGAATCCTCTCTTTCTTTTTTCCAGTAAGAGACGCCTACGGAAGCCAACAGTACATAGACAGATAAAGCACATAGGCTATAGTTATTAACTAATATATGCATTTATTTAAGGCGCCAATTTATAATTGTAACAAATAGTATTTGAATAAAAACATTCAATCGGGTAAAACACGGGCGTTGCCCAGGTCATTCGGCTAGTTTTTAATATTTAGCAGATTTCTCTAGTATGAGAACACATAGGATACTTTGGCTCTGTAAATAGCTGTCTTTTATAGAGAGGTTCAACTCTGCCCTCTGCCTTTACTAAGGAAGGCAGCTTAGTGGTGTTTAGGGAACCTATGGACATATGCTTATAGATCTTTAGAGGTGCATACTTATAATTGCAAGGAATCACTTCGAGTAATACTCTTTTACAAATATTCACAAGGTAATAAGACCAAATCCAAATAAATAAATAGTGTGTGACGTTTCGGTAACAGCGTTGTTACCATCTTCAGACAAAAGTACTGAATGTAGTACTGAATTCAGTACTTTTGTCTGAAGATGGTAACAACGCTGTTACCGAAACGTCACACACTATTTATTTATTTGAATTTGGTCTTATTACCTTGTGTTTATAATCTATAATCCAAATTGTGCCTCATCAATTTTACAAATATTGTTTCATATTAGAGGTATTATTAGCAAATTACGATGCACTAGCGCCCCATCTGTTATGAAAATTTTAAACTATTTTAGACGCGTAAGATTCTTTTAAAATACCCATTCCAAGAGTCTAGCAACAGTATCACTATAAAAGGAAAATCAAAAAATGCAATATAACAGCGGTATGGTAGATTAAACTGGCGAAACCGCTGGGAGGGTTCACCACTGATGAGCCAGGCCCTCCCATTAATTTTTCCATTGCAGTAAGGGCAGTAGAAATTGTTTAATTTCATAAAGAATCTTACGCGTCTAAAATAGTTTCGAAATTATAAATTCAATTATCATCTATTGATAAAATTTATAAATATTATTTTTGGCCATGTTTCTTATGATATCAATTATCAGACCTAAACTTATGTGTGTCCATTGTTTCCCTAAACACCCTTAAGCTGCCTTCCTTTGTAAACACAGGGTATATATGATATAATACAATAGTAGAACGGTCTGGAGATTTTTTACTTATCCTTTTAGTCTAAATTCGACAAGATCTTGGAGGTCGTGCTCGTAAAGAAGTTCAAGAACTCTTCTTGGTTCTCTGTACAGGGATCTTTTGTCCTTTCCAATGCAATTTAGTAAATGTTGGGGAGTGGCCTCTTCGGTTTTGCACCTAGTGCACATGGGGAAGCTTTTGGCTCCCTCTTTATAGACTAGAGGGCGCAGGTGACCAGATTTCCATCTGGCCAACTGTGTCGATTCCCTTCTGTTTAGTTGGAGGGTCTATTTTTTTGGGGTTTTCTACCTGGTACCAAGAATGATGGAAACTATCTCTATGGTTCCTTATTAGTTGTAGTTTCAAGGTCTGGAGATTAATTTGGTGAAACCACTGAGAGGGTTCACTACTGATGAGCTAAGCCTTCTTATCTAATAATTTTTATCACTGCAGTAAAGTCTGTAGAGATTGTCATATTGTCAACACAAGATAATAAGACCAAATCCAAATTAATAGTGTGTGACGTTTTGGTAACAGCATTGTTATTGAGACCACTATTTATTTATTTAGATTTGGTCTTATATAATATTGTGTTTTTAATCTATAATCCAAATTGTACCTAATCACATACAAATTTTCTCAATTGATAGCAATTGAATTTATAATGGTATGGGGGTCTTTGCATTGATATGTTTCTATTTGCTTTAAGAGCAGCCGCAAGGGTTTTAAGTTTATAGAAGTGGGTGGTTTAATTCGTGGAAGGACTTGAATCAATGGATATTGTAGGCAGTAATGGAGGGAAGTCATTGGAAAGTTCAGGAGATGTCATTTTAATTTCAACTTGGTTTCCATAGTGTTAATTAGGACTCTTCTGTAGCAGCACAAATTAATCTCAATTCACAACTAAGTTCCAATTGATCACTTATTTTTTGAAATTCCAAACTTCATAAACTCGCATAAAAAATAAACAAACTTCTAATGATATTTCTTGAAGAATTCTTTCATTCTAGTTTGATCCGAATTAGAGTGGAATGTATATTTTGGAATGTATAAGCCAGATGAAATATAAGCAAAGAATTCCTTTTTTTTGTAACAATTTTATGTTTCTGCTGTTGAAATGTACTTTTTGGAAGTGTATTTGTGTTATCTTGAAAAATAACATCTCGTCTTGAATCTAAAATGTTCCATTTTAGTCAAAATTGGTATAGAAGTCTTAAGAATTTGTAGCATTTTTCTTGAAGGATCAGTAATCTCATTGTGGTACAATGTTGTGTTTATCTCTCTGCTATCTAATCACTCAGTGCCGCCCACTGTGACAATGATGGCGGGTGACAGGAAGGTGATCAACCAGGACACGGGGCTGGACCTCTTGGTGACCAAGTACCACCAGGTGGAGGCCCCGCTGGGGGGGACTTCCACAGACTATTCCATCACCATGGTTACCTCCCTCCCGGACTTCAAGACAGAGCTCCATGGGGATGCTGAGGTGGTCACCCACACTGTAGGTATGCCATGGCTCATGGTACAGCCCTGGTAGTGCTATGTTGTTGTGCAGGTGAGCCGCAGCTATAGCGAGGTAGCTGCGCTGGTTTCCCGGTTCCCCCATGCCAAGTTGAAGGTGCCTCCTGCAGGATCCAACCCTGAGGAGAATGTCAAACAACTCGCTCAGGTCATGAACAGCCTCGCACTCCACCCTCCTGTGGCAGCTTCAAATCACCTACGTTCCTTTTTAGGTACGTGCATAGTTGGTGGGGTTAGTAGCTTATGGGTGAGTAGTTTGTGGCAGGGAAATTTAAAACTTGTTCTAGAAGTAGTTTTTAGATGAAATTTGTTTTAAGACAATCTCCCTATTTGCTATAGAAGGAACACAGGTCGGGGAGAGGACCTTCTTTCTATCTTCCTGATATGCTTCTTCTTCTATATTTATTTTTGATGTGGGGTAAAATAATGCATGGCTCACTTTTTACAGGTATTTATAAAAGCCATCACTATCAATGAAGAAATAAGTATTGCTTTGTTTAAGTATGTGAAGATAGGGGGAGTTGAAGAGAGCCTCCCAGAACTCTCCAAATTGTTTTAGTCATTTGTCCCCCCAATATCAAAAGTGATTAACTTTGTAAAACCGCTCAGAAAGTAATGGTTGCTGTCTTCTCTTCAATCTTTATACTTTTTGAAACGCAAGTTAATAAGACCAATCCAAATTTAAAAATTGTGCATGACATTTTAGTAACAGCGTTGTTACCAAAATATAACACAAAATTTATTTATTTGGATTAAGTTTTATTACCTTGTGTTTCTAATCTATAAAATTCAAATCATATCATTTATACATTTTGTTAATTTCAATAAGATTTAAAAACTTTTCTCATTTTTTTGTTTGGTTTTTCCTGGTACAGTGGAACCCCGTTATTATAAGCCTCTTTTATAACAACAACTTAATAAGGCACAATTTGGTTTATAGATTATAAACACCAGGTAATAAGACCACAAATCTAAATAAATAGTGTGTGACATTTTTGGTAACAGCATTATTACTGAAACGTAACACACTATTTATTTATTTATTTGGATTTGGTCTTATTACCTTGTGTTTAACAGCAATCTGGTTATAGAATCATAATTCTAAATTCCCCAGTAATGTTGTTATAGTGAGATTAAATACTATATTTGTTATAATCTCTTCAGTGTAAAATTATAAATAAAAGATAATTTTTGGTGAGGGAAGAGTTTCTTTAATGTATACCACAGCCAAATAAGCTTTCGGACGTAACAGCCCTTTGACAGTTTTAATATCGTAATTGTACACGTTGAAGAGCTGTTATGCCCGAAAGCTTGTATGGTTGTGATAAAAAAAAAAACTCTTCCCTCAAAGAAATGGTAATAGCATTGTTACCCAAGAATCACACACTATTTATTTATTTGGATTTTGTCTTATAACCTTGTGTTTATAACATAGAATCCAAATTGTGCCTTATCAAATTTAAATTTATAAAATACCAGAGGGATAAGGGATGTTTGCAGTGTAGCAAAATAATAATAATAATAATAATAATAAAAAAAAAAAAAAATATATATATATATATATATTTATTCCGATAGATGGCGCCAGCCATCAGCAACTTTCAGTTGCACGATAAGGAGATGCCTTTTTCTTAATTTACGCACCTTATCCAAGTACAATGTTACATTTGTACTATTTTTTAACATTGTGTAGCGTCCTCACGCAATTCTGGCCTTAACTACCCGTTTCATGATTTTTCAGGATGCCTTAATGACCAATTTTTTGGTCATTGAGGTACAGCTTGCACCACGCTGATGAGGTCCAACAGCCCGAAACGCGTCCGTGGTTAGCTTTTCTTGATTAATCAAGAATGGGTATTTGGCCAATTCTGGAATAATTAAAAATCAACGAGAATAGTTGATATTTATTCCGATAGATGGCGCCAGCCATCAGCAACTTTCAGTTGCACGATAAGGAGATGCCTTTTTCTTAATATATATATATATATAGACTGACGAGGGCCATTAGCCCGAAACCATGGTCTCTAGGTGGACACTTCTCAGTTTGCCAAAGCTGGTGTTGTGGCTTTGTCACCGACCCGAGGCCGCTAGTTGCAGTGACGGTCAATAGATGGCGTCTTATTTTGATGTGAGAGGCGCCCTGTGCTTCTATGGATCAAATTCCTCCCGGCAAATTTTCCATCTATATATATATATATTTTGAAAATAGAGCAATGCATAAATAAATCTTTAAATAAAAAGGCATATATTGGATCAAAAAATATATATATATTTAAATATATATACACCCATACCTCGCTTTGCGTCAGGGTTATGTTCCAAAAAAACACGACGCAAATTGAAACGACGCAAAGTAAAAATAAATTTTCTATAGAAAACCATTTAATGATCGAAGATAGGTTCCAGGCTTACGAAAATACTACCTTTTAAAAATAAAATTGAACAAAGTAAAATTTTTTCAAACAAAAATAATATACAAAAAATGTATTCAATTAAACAAAATAAACTACATGGTTTTGGCCCAGCCACATTGCCAGCAAAACACCTCTTTGGTAGATTGTGAAGATTCCATTAGATCCCGTGTGGATCTCATGGAATAAAGTCCGCCCTAGACTGACGAGGGCCATTAGCCCGAAACCATGGTCTCTAGGTGGACGCTTCTCAGTTTGCCAAAGTTGGTGTTGTGGCTTTGTCACCGACCCGAGGCCGCTAGTTGCGGCGACGGTCAATAGATGGCGTCAGTTTTTGACGTTTATTTTGACGGGAGAGGCGACCATTGCTTCTATGGATTAATTTCCTCCTGGCAAATTTTCCATCTATAGTTATATATGTGGTGATGAGTTTATCCTATCGGATGAATGTGATATTGCAAATAATCCTGTCGATTTGATATTGTATTGCAAAATATCCTTTTGACTTAATGTCGTGTTGTGGTTTATCCTGTAGGATGAATGTAGTGTGGCATGGTTGGTTAGATGCAGTAGTGGTGACCAAAATGATCAGAGTTATTATAGGCGTGCATGGGATGGCACAAAAGGGCGAGGCATGTTGGATGTCATCTCCGAGAGAGAGGCCAGCGCTGGCCGAAGGGGTCTGATCTATTCTAGAGCCAGGGAGAGACTGGTGGTAATCTGACTATGTTTTTCGAACTGACGGTGTAATCGGAGACCTTTCTCCTGTCTGGGCGTCAGCTGTCACTCAATATAATTTTATTATTCTGTTTTGTATTACATGATGGTCAAACTGGCGAGTTGAATTGTGTCTACAGTTTTGGTTGTCATACTATAGCTATATTACATATGGGAATATAAGTATATATTGAAATATATTACAACATATATATATACTAGCCGAATGACCTGGGCAATGCCCTGGTTTTACCCGATTAAATGTTTTTATTCAAATACTATTCGTTACAATTATAAATTGGCGCCGTGGATGTCATTCTTGTGAAACGTCCCGCTCCAAACTTTGTGTCTGAGAAGCGATATTTTTATAAAGAGATGATCTGGCTTTGTGTCTTCTGCTCGAATGAATGTTTTTCTGTTAGAATTTTGTTCCTGCATACTAAAAATGAACTGGCTTCACCCGTGGTCTCTGCTCTTTGGAATTTTTCCGGATATAATTTTGTATCTGATAATCAAATATGATACAGCAATATTGTCATAATAATTTTCTGACTAAAAAAAAAACTATTTTTGCCCAGAACCTGTCAATTTCAATTTTTCTTGGCTAAAAATGTGACAAATATCTCTTCCATATTTTTTTCTATGTCCTGTTAAAACATGTTTTACATGTACATTAGGTCAGCTGATATTTCCTCCCATCTTCACCGCTAGAGGCGCTGCTTGCGAGCGAAAGAGCAAATTTGCAACTCAAATTTGCAAATAACTCGAAGAATATTCGGGATAGAGACCTGAAATATTCAATATAAGTTTTTCCAGATTCTACTATACATACTGCTAAAATTTCAGTCATATTAGTTACGTATTTTACGTCAAAGCATTCCATTCACAAAAGCAAATGATGACAGAATTGATGACTCTGATACTTGTATATTTTAATAATAATATAAGAGATAAGAAAGAAGAAGAATAATAATATAAATGAATTTTAAAAATTGTAAAAAAAAAAAAATGCATCGGCTGGGAATCGAACCCGGGGCGCCCGCGTGGCAGGCGAGCATTCTACCACTGAACCACCGATGCTTATAAAAAATGGCCATATTTGGGTATTTATTCCATTCACAAAAACAAACAGTGACAGAATTGTTGATTGATTGTTGATTGATGACTGATACTTGTATATTTTAATATAGAAATATCACTATTTAAAGGCTGTTCATAAATAATATTCTCCTATAAAGCTCCTTCCTTATGGGAGCAAGTCTTTTTGCTACTGACATGTTGTCCTTGGAATCTTTAATAGTTCATTTTTTAAAAATTATCCCTAGTACACATGGTACAGGCCATGATAATCATGGTGGGTAGTTACCGACGGCTTTTACTATTAGTGCACTACATGTCTACACATGTGAAAAGCAGTTCGACTTTAAACTTACAAATGTGCCAGATCCCCGTTTGGCTACTTGCACTTGCTGGTGGGATTGGACTTTTGCAGGAATCGGAGCATTTTTTTAATTATAAAAAAGTGCCCAATGCAGGATATGATCCCGGGTCATAGCGGTCGAAAACAATGACCATCCTTTTAGACCATCCTTCCACCGACCCCCCATGTTCATTTTCTTGTGGCTTTAAGAGCGGCTTTATTGTCATATCATCTATAAGGACATAGTCTTCTTGGAGGGAAGTTTTGGCTTTGAGACAAGGCGGTGGAATCCTGAAGTCAGTCATGGAAAATGTAGTTCACAGCACCCATGGCCTCAAGATCTGTTCGGCAAGCTTCAGTTTGTCTTCCCTAATCAACCCAGCATCTCCACCAAAATGTCACATTGAAATTAAGAAAGACTAACCTCAAAATTGTGCGGCAATTTATTTAATGGAAAACATAAAAATCAAAGAGGGAAGTTTACAGCATAATAAAGTATAAATATCAAATTCAAAATATGTTCATACATAATTAATTATTTTGCTACAATATGTATAAAAAATAGATTAAGTTATATATAGAAAGTTTATATCCATCAATCAAATTGGCATATATATACTGATACATAGATGTAGATTGAGTATATACTGGGTAGTTGGTGTCTGCACTCCAGGAACCTGGGTTTTCTCTCTAGATTGAGTATATACTGGGTAGTTGGTGTCTGCACTCCAGGAACCTGGGTTTTCTCTCTAGATTGAGTATATACTGGGTAGTTGGTGTCTGCACTCCAGGAACCTGGGTTTTCTCTCTAGATTGAGTATATACTGGGTAGTTGGTGTCTGCACTCCAGGAACCTGGGTTTTCTCTCTAGATTGAGTATATACTGGGTAGTTGGTGTCTGCACTCCAGGAACCTGGGTTTTCTCTCTAGATTGAGTATATACTGGGTAGTTGGTGTCTGCACTCCAGGAACCTGGGTTTTCTCTCTAGATTGAGTATATACTGGGTAGTTGGTGTCTGCACTCCAGGAACCTGGGTTTTCTCTCTAGATTGAGTATATACTGGGTAGTTGGTGTCTGCACTCCAGGAACCTGGGTTTTCTCTCTAGATTGAGTACTTCTTTGAAATGTCAACAGAGGTTTGCTGAACTGGTTGAAAATAAAATATTGCAAGAGTCTAATGTAAATAATTTATTTTTTAAGTAGGTTTAAACAAAACATATTATATACAGTAGAACCTCTCTTTAGCGGACACCTTGCTAGCGGACAACTCTCCACAAAGGACAGTTTTCATTTGCAAAATTACCATTTTTACTATTTAGTAACTCTCTGGTAAGAGGACATCTCTCCCTAAAGGACACTTTGGCTTTGCAATTAGGTGTCCTTTACAGGAAGGTTCTATACTGTATATATGTGTTAAAATATTAATTAATAAAGGGGAAAAAAAAAGGTCTATTTTAGAGGAGTAATACAAAGATTGTTTTCTGGGAGTTACTGTAGGAAAAACAAGATTTGTGGATCTCAAGTACATATATTAAGGTGAAATGGAACGATGAAGAAAATTCTGGAGATGAATGGAAGCAGAATGTTTGGACTGATTAGCTGGATATGGGAGGCAATGAAAGAAATAAAACAAAGATATCAATAAGTCACTGGACACCAAGAAGTTTCAGGCACATTGATACATATATTGCTTATGGATTTATTCTTGCTCTTTGAGAATTAGTAAATTAATAATTACCCAATAAAAGTATAAAATATTTCTTATAGACTTCAGGCATGAAGCTATGCCTAAATAAATACAGTCTTCTTCTTTCCTACCTCTCATGACTGGGTGAAGTAAAAAGCGTCTGTCTTTGTCATTAAAGACTGGGAGCACTACTCAGTGGCAGGCCGACTTAGCTCCAAAAGAATGGCCGCCTCTGACATGAGGAACAGATGCCATGAGCAGCCGCTCCTAACATGGAGTACAAACGCTTATCATCCTGTATCCCTGGATCAGGAGCCCTAACAGTGTACTATCAGCCGGGCTAGCTGAGCCCAGGTTTTTTAGTGAGCTTGTTACTGCTCCCCCTCCTTCTTTTTCATCCGAGCTTGGGACCGGCAAAGGTGGAGTTGATAAATACAGTAAAACCCCTACAGAAAACCCTAATGAGACTGAACCTTTGGTTAATTATAGCCAAGGTACGTAATAGCCATAATTGACTGTATTATAAAATATAAATGGAGATTATTTCAGGTTTGTTATAAGGGATGTTTGCTATATCCCAGGTTCGTTTTAGCAGGGTTTTACTGTAAATATTTTTTACTTGAAAGTCTATTCTAATCTTTTTTGGTTTATTTTAATCTTTAAGAATTGTTTCCTCCTTAATGTGTGCCATTCTTACCTCAATGTACTCCAATTTGGTGCAGGTCTAGAATCTCTAAAGCCTCGAGCCACTTCTCAACGTCACAAGCCTTCAGTTCCAGTCCCTAACAAGCCCACCAGCGAGACCACCGATGGTCACCTAGTCAAATCTCAACCAACACCAGCTGTGGCTTCTAAACCTCTCCCAAGAGATTCTATGGATCTATTTGAGGAAGCCAAGATTCAAGATCACCTTAGGAAGGTGTAAGTTACCATCTTGCCCAAAATCTGAAGCCTTTGCAGTGGAGATGCCATATTCTTTCTTTCCCCTCCTGAAACTGAACTTTTTTCTAGACAACATGCAATAAAACCCTGCTAAAACAAACCTTGGATATAGCGAACCTTCCCTTATGACGAACCTTACATAATCCCAAATTTTATTTTATAATACACAGAACTATGGCTATTACGAACCATGGCTATAGTGAATCACATCTTCAGTCCCATTGGGGTTCACTATATAAGAGTTTTACTGTATTTTCTAAGCCTTTTTTTATAGCTTCTTGTAGAACAATGATTTTGTTAACAATGAGTTATATAACTAGGTTTTGGCAACATGTAATATTTTATTGTAGGTAGAAGGGAAACCGCAGCATTATTTTCCACCCACTAAAATCTTCAATGGGACAAATATTGATGGCTAACCACCAGACCAGGGCTATGGAGTGATCATCTTGTCTGTTTGAGGGCTCACCAGACACTGATTCCCCTGAATTATAATAAACATGCAGTAGAACCTCCGTGAAAGGACACTCACGCTAGAGGATACCTCTCTACAAAGGACAGTTTTCATTTGCAAAATTTCCATTTTTACTATTTAGCAACTCTCTGGTAAGAGGACACCTCTCCCTAAAGGACACTTTGGCTCTGCAATTAGGTGTTGTCCTTTACAGGGAGCTTCTATTGTATTACACTGAAGCAGGCCATGTTATAAGAAAGCACTTGCTGCAATAATCAGAAACCAAGCAGAAATTAGTCAAACATTCCAAGGTGATTGAGTGTATGTATACCCCTTTCTAAGCAGCCTTTGATATATTAAAAAAATAACTTTGAATAGTAAACATTATTGATGTTCTTTAAAACAAAGTTGTAAGAGGTATATTGCACATATTTAGTTTTGTTATCATTTTGGTGACTCCAGCTGACTGAAGAACCCTATGTATTTATCCTCATCCATTTTTACCTAACTTCCTGTTTACTTAAAATAGGTCTTAGACACTGCAGATCCTTTAGGAAGAGGTGTCCTCTTACTGGAAAGTTGCTAAAGAGTAAAAATGGTAATTTTGGCGATGAAAACTGTCCTTTATAAAGAGGTGTCCTCTAGCGGGAGTATCCTCTCAGGGAGTTTCTACTGTAATATCATAATTCTAAGGTGCCAAGTTTTAACACTTAATTGTTTTAATAATGGTTATAGCCACAACGTGAGAGAGAGATTATAACAACAGAAAAATCTTGGTCCCAATTAAGATTGTTATAGTGAGAATCAACTGTATATATATTGTTACATACGAGACCCATTTTGGATTTTAGTTGGAATATATATATATATATATATATTGTAAATAAAATTATTTTTAAAAACAACACACAATATGCCTCACACATATTGAAAGTATAGATTCTGTTGACGGCAACATTTAAAAAAAGACTGTGCATTCAAACCTTGTTACAACAACATAATTTGACACTGTTGTTATAACCACTGTTAAAATAATAGAAACTAGGGAATTATTTGTCACATTTCTCTAGTACAGTAGAACCTATCTGTAAAGGACAACACCTAGTTGCAGATGCCAAGTGTCCTTTAAGGAGAGGTGTCCTCTTGATGGAGAGTTGCTAAATAGTAAAACTGGTTATTTGACAATGAAAACTGTTCTTTGTAGAGAGGTGTCTTCTAGCAGCAGTATCCTCTCATGGAGGTTCTGCTGTACATCCTACCTTCATGAGACTTGAAGGTCTAAGGCTATACCACATACAGTTTACTTGTTTTGATTTAGGCTTGTTGATTTTTATATATGATCCTTTTTTTTTCCATTTGTATTGGTACATTTTAGCTCCTTCCCTATGGGAACTGTGACTTACAGCTTGCAAATATTGTATAGACTGACATGGGTCTAACATGCTTCTGCCATGGATTCCCTTAGCCTTGAAACTTTATCCCTAGTAGCTTCACATATTTTCTCTTGCAGCATGAAGAGCGGCTTCGGCGTTGTATCGTCAATATGGGACATAGTTTTCTTGTAGAGAAGCCTTGACTTTGACACGGCGGTGGAATCCTGAAGCCAGTCTTGGAAAATGGAAATCACAGCACCCTCAAGGTCTAGGCGATCTTCAGTTTGTCTTCCCTAATCTACCCAACATCTCTACCAAATGTAACCTAGAAAATCAGAAAAGACAAACTTCAGGATGACACAGAAATTTATTTAAGGCACAAACGTCAACTAAAATTTATAAAATACAAAAGAAGCAATGAGGGGAGTTTCCAGAGTAGCAAAATATAAATAATATATGTAGTAAACCTGTATGATAATTAACTTCTTATTTAAAAACTTTTGTAAATATGTAAATCAAGTTTTAGATATAACTAAGAGTATGTAGAACAATAAAGTCTTGTGTTTCTGTTCTATATGGCAGGTTGTGCCTTATAATTTCGATATAGCCTCTTTAATTCGGCTGATCTTAATTAAACATTTTAAAAATATATTACAACATGGCGCAGCCGACAGTATACAACCTTAGGAGTAAAGGAAAGAAGAGCTCCCAAGATACTGGTATAGTGGAACAAAAGAAGTCTGACGACGATGAACAAGTCAAGCTTGATCTTAGAGAAGAATTGTTAGGTAAAGTAGAGAAACCTACTCCAGGAGAAATTCCAGCGGAGCTACTCTTCTTAATATTCTGAATAATCAACAACGGATGATTAATAAGCTCTTAGAATTACAACTAGGCATGGGGCAGGAGAGGATTCCTGTGGCCCGAATGGACATTGAGAAGTTCAATGGAAGGAATATGGAGCCTTCCATTTGGATTACAAATTTCGAAGTTCTCTGTGAAAATAATAATTGGAAGTCGTGCCGTACCAGAATTAATGGAATGCGTGCTCACCTGGAGGATACGGCACTGGCGTGGTACGACAGTCACGATAGAAGTGCATCCGATGAAGATTGGGAGGAGTGGAGGAAGGACTTTGTGGAAGCATTTCAGGAAGACCCCATTTCCAAGTATGATAAGGCTATTAAGTGGCAATATCGCAACGGTTCCTATGTTGATTATTTCTATAAGAAGTTGAGGTTGCTACAGCTGGGACTACCTGGAGCTCCTGAAAAGGTCTTGATAACTGGCATCTTGCATGGCCTGCCTGTAGAGATGCAACAAAGGTTGGCGGTAACCCAATTCGCAACCCTGATGGAACTAAGAAAAGTCCTTGAAAGGCATAGGCCATGCGTTGGTCCATTGAATCAAAAGAACACCTTTTCAAAAAACTAGCAAGCCAGGGTTGGCCTATCCCGCTGTCAAAAATGGCATTGTATCTTTCTGTTTCCTCACCCGATTCCATGTTATTATTTAATGTTAATGGTGTGACAATAAAAGCATTTCTAGATCCGGGATCCTCTATTGATTTAATACGAAAAAGCGTTCTAGATAAATATCAATGGAAAAGTGTTCCATCAAAAACAAAATTGACTACCATAAATCAGAACGATGTTTTTTCGTCAGAGTGTATTGACCTCGAGTTAGAAATTGATAATCATAAGATCAAGGTCACTGCCATAGTCCTTGAAGATATGGCTTTTGAGATCTTGATTGGGAAGCCAACGATGAAAAAATTCAGAATTAAATGGGACTTTGGTACAGACGATATCAAGTGCTTTTCTTTGAGATCAAGAGAAGTTGTTGCTACCATCGATGACTTGAGGACTAAATTCCCCGAACTTTGCCATACTTCTAAAAAGAAATTCCCTAAATCTGAGGTAGACTTTCTGCTAAAGCCCAATAACAACATAGTGGCGTGCAAACCCTATCCTATGTCGGATCATAAGAGAAGGTGGACTGCTAGAAAAATTGAGGAGTTGTTGGCTAGGGGTATAATTACTCGTTCTAATTCGGAATATGCATCACCTTGTATTTTGGTTCCTAAGAAGGATTCTTCTTATCGACTCTGTATCGATTATCGACGATTAAATCAGGAGACCTTCTTGGACCCTTTTCCATTCCCCAGAATCGACACAATTATCAATCAATTTGGAGGATGTCAATACTTTACCAAAATTGATTTGAAAGACAGTTTTTGGCAAGTTGGCCTAACTAAAGCCACTAGAAGGTTCTCTGCTTTTGCTACTCCAGATGGGCTTTATGAATTTACTAGGTTACCATTTGGGTGGAAGAACTCGCCTCCTAAATTTCAAGGAGTAATAAGCGAGATACTAGATGATTTGCTGGAACGCAGAGTGGTCGTCTACCTTGATGATATCTGTTGTGGTGCCCCCACACTTGATGAGTGTGCTTCCCTCACCTACGACATTCTTCATAGGCTGAATAAGTTTAATATGACGGTAAACTTGGACAAATGCCATATTTGTGTCGCTGAGGTGGAACTTTTGGGTAGAATCATCAACGGCAATTCAAAACAAATGAAGGAAGAAGTAATAGAAAAAGCTAAACTTATGAAACGCCCTTACGATCTAAAGTCGCTCCAATGCTTCACCGGGTTCACTGGACATTTTAGAGCCTACATACCCAATTATTCCAAGATAGTCCGACCGTTGGATAATTTAAAGAAAAAATATTCAGTGTTCATGTGGTCTCTCTACTGAGTGTGAAGAGGCTTATTTAAAGCTGATAGACATCATAACCTCCAAACCAATCTTGGCAATTCCGGATGAGTCCTTGCCTTACGAACTATATACAGACGCGTCTTATTATGGAACAGGGGCAGTTCTATACCAAAGAGATGTAAATAAGAAGAAGCCACATCAGCTCAGAGTAATTAGTTATTATTCTTATACATTCTCTAGAGCTGAACAAAATTATTCCATCACGGAGAAAGAATGTCTGGCTGTTCTGAAGGCTGTCAAACATCTCAGATTCTACTTGGAAGGCAAGCCCTTCGTGGTCCACACAGATCATCGCGCCTTAACTCAGTTACTTTCCTGTGGTCATCTAAGGGATCGACTTGCGAGGTGGCAGCTCTTCCTTAGTTCTTTTGAAATGAAGGTCAATCACCGTTCTGGAAGAGAGCTTAGTGATGCTGACGCTTTGTCAAGATTGGCTATAGAAATACCTAATGACAATAGCCAAGCCGTGTTGTTCTTCAAACATCGAAGCATTCCATTAAAATTAGAAAACTATACCAAATATTTTGTCCCTGACGAACATCGGACTTCACTTTTATCCCTGTATCATGATGACCCCTTATCAGGAGGACACTCTGGATTTTGGCGAACCTATTATAAGATGAAACAACGCTTCTCTTGGCGAGGCATGAAGAACGATATAAGAAAATATGTGGCATCCTGCCCTACATGTCAAAACATCAAGTTCAAATATAGGTGCCGGCCTTCTAGAATGAGTTTGCCTTCTCAGTCCCGTGTACCTTATCATACGGTGCACATAGATTTTGCAGAGGCTCCTTCTGGCGTTAAGGATAAAAAATCTACATTTTTATTGGTTATTGATGAGGCCACCAGGTTGGTTCAAGCTAAAGCCATGAGACAACATGGTCGTGCACTGATAAAATATTTTGAAGGACACGATGATTTAAAGGCAGTACAAACCATTATATCGGATCAAGGAAGATCATTTGTATACGGCGAGTTTCCTAGATGGGCAGCCTCTAAGGGCATACGATTGATAACATCTTCGCCTTATCACCCCGCAGGAAATGGTTTAGCCGAAAGGGCAATACGAGATATAAAAACTTTTCTCTCTTGTTATCCCCATTTTAAAGGCGGATGGAAAAATGCTTTAGAAGCAGCAGTGAAATATCACAATAGGTCATACAATTCTTACCTGGGTTGCTCTCCTTTGTTTAAGTTTACCGGAACTTCTCCCGTCTTGCCTGCCGATAAAGAACTCGATCTCCAGTGTGACCTTCATGAAACCGAAAAAAACCCCAACCGAGCAGAACCAATACCGACAAAGAACGAAGCTCTATTTCAATCGTCGTAATAAAACCATGCCACCTGAGCTAAAAATTGGCGATTTTATTCTAGTCAGACATCAAAGAGTTGGAAAAGAATGGCACCAGACAGGCCCTCATCGAGTAACGGAGGTAACCTTCATGGATGGATACCCTAAATATGTTAAATACCAAACTAATGATAAGATTCCCAGAATGGCACACATCTCGAATATAAGACCTTTCACCATTAGACCAAACGTTGGAACAGGATCATCTCGGGAGCGATGATCGATTATCGGTGGCGGGTGTTGTAGTAAACCTGTATGATAATTAACTTCTTATTTAAAAACTTTTGTAAATATGTAAATCAAGTTTTAGATATAACTAAGAGTATGTAGAACAATAAAGTCTTGTGTTTCTGTTCTATATGGCAGGTTGTGCCTTATAATTTCGATATAGCCTCTTTAATTCGGCTGATCTTAATTAAACATTTTAAAAATATATTACAATATAAATATCGAAAAATTAATAATCTGTATATAAATATAATAAATACTTTGGTACAATATTATCTGGGTTTAATGTAGAGAATTGGCAATAATATTTGATTGTTGCTACTTTAAAAGCCAAGTTGTCTATTCACATTGTGGTAACTTGTGTGTTGGGACTCACACTTCACGTGTCCAGCAGCACTGAGGATGAGGAGGATGAACTCTTCAAGAGCAAAGTTCCATCGAAGCCGGCAGCAGCTGCTCCCAAGTCCTCAGTACTGGCAGCCTTGGAGCCCAAATATTCTGGTGAGACACAATGTGGTTTGATGTATTTTTACTGCCCTCTTCCCTCATAGTCACTGCCTACACACCCTAAATCTTCAAGCAGTAGCACTCTAGTTAAGTTTGCACATGCCCACGTTCATTAAGCAGCTAAATGTTATGCTGGCACCCTCCAAATGTTATGCCAGATTTAAATTTTCTTGTGAATAATTTAGGCATTGTGTACAGCTGCATCAATTCTATGACCTAACCTGAATGACAGCAAGTCACAGATGTAAATAATGAAGTGTCTTGGGGAGTAAAATTATGCTATTTAAAGAACTTACAGAGAAGTGTCCTTTTTAAAGAGATGTGTCTTAATAGTAAAATTGGTAATTTTGCAAATGGAAACTGTCCTTTGTAGAGAGGTGTCCTCTAGAGCGAGTGTCCTCTCATGGAGGTTCTACTGTATTACAAATGACATAAGACTTGAGACCAAGGTCTTCATGGACCATTCTGGTAATTTCCATAGGATCAATGTCCATCTCTTTAACAATGGCCCTCGTACTTTTCTCAAGAAGTAGCCATCAATCTTCCCCTTAACATTTTAAACCAATTTTTTGTCTTGTACCCAAACTGACAATTCAAGTGCTTTTTCCTTGCAGGCCTTCCCTCTTTGTCACTGTCAGCTTCTTCAAACTGCTTCTTGACATGATAAGGTACAATTTGGACTTTAGATTAGAAAGCTAATAAGAGAGACCAAATCCAAATTAATAAATAGTGTCTGATGTCTCGGTAACAACGCTATTACTGTCACACATGGCATAACACACAATGCTGACTTATTGAGGCAATCTGGGCAATCAAATGTTGTTTTCTCTCTTTTTAAAGCACCTTTTCCCCCTTTTTTACATTTACTAGGAACAATGCTGCATACAACCTAATTAGGTTTTAATTTTTTAATCTTCAAATTGATCAGGGAAGTGTCTCTAAGCAATGCTCAGTTTGAACCAGCAAGCTTCTTTTCCGCTTACTTGGGGAAGGTTTGTTTTTTATAATCTTTTAAAAGTCCATTAATGACTTCTTGTCTAAGTTATTTTTAACTAAAAATGAGGGAAAATGTTACCAGAGTCTTTCTCAAGCTAACCCAGCCACAGGGAACTAACTAAACAAACAAATTTCCCACTCTGGGGCTGGCAGAAATGAGTCGGCATTTTCATATTTTAATTGGGTGACTGATGTAGACTGCCACACTTAAAGGATTTAATTTTTAAAACACATGGACTAAAGTACCCGACCCTACAGACTAAATCATGCACTAAAAAGGGCCTTTGGGAGAGGCCACTGCTTATCATAAAACAGCTCAATGAGCATGAACTCATGGAATTCGTGTAATATTTACACAAAGGGATAAGAAACAACAACAACACAGACTAAATCTTCCAAGCAACTATCATCGCCTCTTGCACCCAAAGTTAATCAAGATTTGGTCTTATTAACTTGTGCTTCTTGACATGATAAACAATGGTGTTTTGGCAGTGTAAAACATTTCTCTATCTCCTTGCAGAGCAACAATGGGGGGCTACTTGGTTGTTGGATTCCCAATTCTTGTTCATTGGTGAACTCACCACACTTGTATTGTTACACTTTACTTGAATATGTGGCTATGGATAGATAAAAATATAATATGTATTAATATATATTTTATAAGGCTCTATATGGTCTGCTAAAGTCAGTTCCAATTTCCTGCTTCAATCTGTATCAGAACACACCATATCCTTGTCATCTTATCAACCTCTAAGCATTTGTGATAGATCTCTTGATAAAACTGAGTGCCTTTTTAACAAAAGAATATTTATATGAGATGATACACATAGTTATTTGATCTTTTGGAAGAGGCCGCTACACTTGTCATCAAACAGCTCAAGGAGCATGGACTCATGGAATTTGTGTAATATTTGCACAAGGAGATAAGAAACAACAACTTATTTGGTCTTGCTATATCTCACTAAACAAAATGGTTAGTTTAGGGATATGTATGCATCATGTTAAAGATATGTAGTTTTATTCTCAGTTATAGAGATGTCTCACAGAGTTGATGGTTGCCATATAGAGTGTTATAACAACATGGCTATAACAGTAATACAGTAGAAACTCTCTGTGTAAAGAACACCTAGTTGCAGAGCCAAAGTGTCCTTTAGGGAGAGGTGTCCTCTTACCGGAGAGTTGCTAAATTGTAAAAATTGTATTTTTGGCGATGAAAACTGTCCTTTATAGAGAGGTGCCCTCAAGCATGAGTGTCCTCTCATGGAAGTTCTACTATACTCATAATTCTAAAGTTCCTACTTTCAAGTCCCAATTGTTTTAACAACAGCCTAGTTATACCACCATGAAATCTTGTCCCAAAAGTGATGTATGTTACTCCAACTTACCTTGATGAATTCTTACACAACCTGCACAGGTGGTTCCATGTTTGGGGATCTGGACTATGGAGGTCCCATAAAGCAGAATGAAGCTGCAGAATTCCTGGTAGAAGCCCCAGAGAAGAAGATGAACAGACTGCTGGCATCAACAACACAGAAGTAAGTCGACACTTGAAGTTACACCGCATGAGTTTCTTTTAAACGAAAAATCAATTTTTTTTTAATTTCAAGTTGAAATATCGACGATTTCTAACCTTTTTGGATGAGGTATGAAAGGATGAATTATGAAGAGTAATGATGAACGGAAAAATAAAAGTGTCCAGGGATGGGAACCCACAACGTTCCGCTTACCGGGCAGATGCCATGTCCACTAGGCTACCCTGGATGTATTTTTCCGTTCGTAAATGATACATAAGGTAACTTATAATACAATATAATACACTGCGGCCTGTGATTGTAAAACGACACTTGAAGTTACACCGCATGAGTTTCTTTTAAATGAAAAATCAATTTTTTTTTTATTTCAAGTTGAAATATTGACGATTAAAAGAAACTCATGCGGTGTAACTTCAAGTGTCGTTTTACAATCACAGGCCGCAGTGTATTATATTGTACAGAAGTAAGTGTGACATCCAGCGTACACAGATGTGACAACAATGTTGGCTGCAGGATGAAGGACATCCCATTGGTGGATGAAGACCTGGAAGAACTGCTCCGTCCAGACCCACCTCTCCCCCCGCCCACGGCCAGCCGGGGACCAAAGCCTGCCCCACCTCCGAAGCCTTCAAAACTGGGCCGGCTGAAAAAACCTGCCCCAGAGGCTCCTGTAGATCTGCCGTCCTACATCGCTGCTCAGGACACCTCCACTGAGGTCTCTCTTTTTGACTGATTTATTTTATAATAAACTTTTGCCATATACACACTGTGACAAATGGAGACAGACATTATTGTATGGTAGCCTATATTCACCCATATATATGTTTCCATCACCAATATACAGTAGCCAACCACTATCTAAAGGGAGTGTCGGTGGAAGGATAGTCTAAACTATTGGTTTTCAACTGCTACGACCCAGGTTCAATTCCCGCATTGGGCACTTTTTTTCTGATTTAAAAAAAAAATGCTCCAATGGCCCCTGATTCTTGAAAAAGTCCAACCCCACCAGCAAGTGCAAGTAACCAAACAGGGCTCTGGCACATTTGTAAGTGCAAAGACGAACTGCTTTTCACATGTGTAGACATGTGGTGCACTTACATTAAAAGCAGTCGCCTACTTCTACCCACCATGATTATCATGGCCTGTACCACGTGTACTAGGAATAAGCAAAAAAAAAAAACTATTCAAAGGACAAATTGCCAATTAGAGAGGGGTGGCCTCTTACTGGAGAGAAACTAATTTTAAAAAAGTTGTAATTTTAATGATGAAAACTGTTCTTTGTATAGAAGTGTTCTTTAGTGGGTGTGTCCTCTCATGGAGATTCTACTGTAAGAGAGAGAGACATTATAACCTAGTAAAAATAAAAGAGGCATATCCTGACCCTGCTCACTTGAGCATCTCTAGATGGCAGAGCGCCATCTAGTGGAACAATAATAAACTAAATTAACACAAAGCAATAACGCGCATCTATATATATAAAATAAAAGGATTTAAAAGCATGAAATGAACTTCTACTGTCCTTACTGTGATGAAAAAATATATTGGGAGGGCTTGGCTCATCAGTGGTGAACCCTCCCAGCGGTTTCGCCAATTTAATCCACCAGACCGCTTCTCAGAGCTCTAATACTGTATTGGATCATTCTGCTTTTATATGCTACACTGAAGGATGGAATCACAGTAAGGACAGTAGAAGTTCGTTTTATGTATAAAAGAAACATTCGCGCTTTTAAATCCTTTTATTTTAAATAAACTAAATGTTTATTTAACTTGTTCCATGATATTTGGCTAACCTAATTTCTTGATAAATCAAGAAAAGTCAACCACATACACATTTCGGGCTGTTGGCCCTCGTCAGCGTGGTATAGACTGTATCTTTACAACCAAAATTTGGTCTTAGAGGCTTCCTGAGAAATCAAGAAATGGGTATTTAAGGCCAAGTTTGCGTAAATACACTTTCCATGTGAAAAAATGATAAAAATATAAAAAAGGTCAGGTGTTGATATTAAAAATAAAAAAGGTATATCCTGACCATTTTTTTAAAATCATTTTTTTACATTATTACTTATGAAAAAACAATAGAAAAAATAAAAGATAAGTGGGTCAGGTGTTGATATTTAAAATAAAGAAGGCATCTCCTGACCATAAGCACATGTGCTTTTTAGATGGCAGAGCGCCATCTAGTGGAGTAAAAATAAACTAAACGTTTATTTAGCTTACTCCGAGATATTTGGCCAACCCAATTTCTGACGAGCGCCAACAGCGCGAAACGCGTTCGTGGATGGCTTTTCTTGATTTATCAAGAAATTGGGTTGGCCAAATATCTCGGAGTAAGCTAAATAAACGTTTAGTTTATTTTTACTCCACTAGATGGCGCTCTGCCATCTAAAAAGCACATGTGCTTGTGGTCAGGAGATGCCTTCTTTATTTTAAATTATTACCTATGCGTGTGAAAAAAAATCCTATTTGTATTTTGATGATATTCACTGCTGTGGGAAATTTCTGTGTAGAGACCCCCAGTTTGATGCTGAAATATTGATTCATTTAAAGACATATAAAATCTAAATTGTAAATTTCACTTTAAATGAATCTTTAGTACAATCAGAATAAAATCTATAGAATCTCTCCAATTTTGAAAATGAAATATATATAAATATATTAAAAAAAAGGCATCTGATCGTGCAACTAAAAGTTGCTGATGTCTTATGCCATCTGTCTTAATAAATATCAATTAATAGTTGATCTTTAATTATTCAAAAATGGCCAAATACCATTTCTTGATTAATCAACTAACCACAAAGACCAGCTTGTTGAGGTACATCTTGCACCACATTGATGAGGGCCAACAGCCTGAAACGTGTACATGGTTAACTTTTATTGATTAATCAAGAAATGGTATTTAGCCAATTCTGGAATAATTAAAAATCAACCATTAGTTGATATTTTCTCCAACAATGGTGCAAGCCATCAGAAACTTTTAGTTCCATGATAAGGAGATGCCTTTTTTTTTTCTCAATTTATCCACCTGATCTCATTACATTTTATTTTTATACTATTAAAAAAAAAAGTTTATTTGTGGTTATATAAAACTAGCCGAATGACCCGGGCAACGCCCAGGGTTTACCCGATTAAATGCTTTTATTCAAATACTATTCGTTACAATTATAAGTTGACGCCGTGGATGTCATTCTTGTATAATATATAAATGTGTTTTAAAAATTGTAAAAAAAAAAAAATGCATCGGCCGGGAATCGAACCCAGGCCGCCCGCGTGGCAGGCGAGCATTCTACCACTGAACCACCGATGGTTATGAGAAATGGCCATATTTGGGTATTTATTCCATTCACAAAAGCAAACGGTGACAGAATTGATTAAGAAAGGGCAATGCCCGGGTTTTACCCGATTAAATGCTTTTATTCAAATACTATTCGTTACAATTATAAATTGGCGCCGTGGATGTTATTCTTGTGAAACGTCCCGCTCCAAACTTTGTGTCTGAGAAGCGATATTTTTATAAAGAGATGATCTGGCTTTGTGTCTACTGCTCGAATGAATGTTTTTCTGTTAGAATTTTGTTCCTGCATACTAAAAATGAACTGGCTTCACCCGTGGTCTCTGCTTTTTGGAATTTTTCCGGATATAATTTTGTATCTGATAATCAAATATGATACAGCAATATTGTCATTATCATTTTCTGAATAAAAAACAACTACTTTTTTCCAGAACCTGTCAATTTATTTTTCTTGACTAAAAATCCGAAAAATATATTTTCCAGATTTTTCTCTATGTCCTGTTAAAACACGTTTTACATGTCCATTAGGTCAGCTGATATTACCTCCCATCTTCACCGCTAGAGGCGCTGCTTGCGAGCGAAAGGGCAAATTTGCCACGCAATTTGCAAATAACTTGTATACATACTTGTATACTTGTGTACAAGACCATAAATCTGTACATAGACAGGAAAAGCACATATATTTTAATAATATAAATGAGTTTTAAAAATTGTAAAAAAAAAAAAATGCATCAGCCGGGAATCGAACTTGGGGCGCCAGCGTGGCAGGCGAGCATTCTACCACTGAACCAAAAGCAAACGGTGACAGAATTAAGAAAGAATTGTGCATGACGCTGATAACTGTATATATTAATGCTGAAATTCCAGAGGCAAATATCTCATTGAAGGTTGTTTCAGTATCATATGTTGATTTTTGAAGCATTTCTATGTGCAACAAGTTGTTGAAGAAATGATAGTCATTAGTCAAGGAACCAGACAAGAATGGTAAGTGATAAAGATAAGATGATAATTCCCAATGATATGTAATACTGAAATCATCAACAATATAGATCTACCTGTGTGGCCATTTTAAAAACATCCTGATTTAAACCATATTTGTTCCCATAATTGCACATAAGCCAACCTTCATTTCTCTCATTATAGCATTTTATTCCGCTATTGTTGTAGTAACAATTATCCAAGATATTGGTTTTGCTCTTCATTGGAAATAGAGTGCCGTTACCATGTTAATCACCTAGGAAACTGACCAGAATTATATTATGAGGAAAGCAAAATCTAGAAGGCAGCTGATTCCAGGTTCACCTTTTCAGTGATATGCTAACCTTGATGTATGCATGATGGAATCTGTGGCCACTGGACATGCATTGGACCTGGAGGTTGTTGTTGGGTTCTGTGCTGCCTGGAGTATAGGAGCTCTATCTATGCTTCCTTCCTGTGGTGAATCTGTATAAGACTGATGCTCTTAATAAAGCTGTATGTGTGTGTGATATGTAATACTGAAATGAGAAGGCCAAGGGGAAGCGTTTCATATAATTCAGTAAACATTCATTACAAACTTTCAGGTATGTCTGTTTCTCAACAGGTACATAGAAATTACAAGAAATGAGCTTTACAATCATAAGCTCAACAATGAGCTCAGTTCTGGCAATTTCACTGAACACCTGTTGAAGGACAGACAGTCCCAAAAGCTGGTAATGAATGTTTACTGAATTAAATAAACCATTTCTCTTAGCCCTTCTTGTTTAAGTGATAAAGAGTTTGGAGATTTTGTTGAGTGATCATTGAGGCATTTTGTCGTGTGGAAGAGTGTCTTTTCCCATTTGCAATGCCTAGCAGATAACCCAAAGGTTTTTGGTCTGTTTCTTTGATTTGCCGAAGATGGTTTATCTGTTGTTTTGGTTTCCTATATATTAAGAAAAATATGATGGATAAGACCTGCTGTAGATGACCAAACAGGTATTCTGACCTTCCATTCGGGAAGTATATCGAAGCCCCTGATCGTTACCGATTATCGCTGAGGATCCTTGTCGCAATATGGCGAAGAAGTTCTTATTGCGTCGAAAAAGTGTCAACGACATTTCAAAACGAATAATTTATTCACATGGCATCTATTTTCCGAACTTTTCACCTTTCTAATTTGATTCGGAAGACAAACAACTATAGAGGGGTCGATGTTGAGTTCTTCCGCAACTTTACATGGAGTTTTGGTTCTTTTATCGTATTCATCTAGTCTTCAATATCATCTTCAATAGCCACTTCAACCACCGAAGGTCATCCGCGGTTCTTTTCATATCCAAGGCTGATATCGTCGGTGGAAATTTTTCTAAATCACCTACACGTAATATGCGCTGACAACATTTCGTGTTGTTGGACTAAGTTTGAACTCATGAAGCAAATTATGCGGTTTACTAGTTCTGTTTTTGAATAAACTATCAAATTCGAAATCGTTTCTGATCAAAAATATTAGAATGCGTAAAACTATAGAGCAAAATATAACCATTAAAAGGATATATACAGTAAAACCCTGCTAAAACGAACCTGGGATATAGCAAACCTTCCAAGCAAAGAGCGGTGCATTTAACCACTAACCAAATTCCTTCATGAAATAATAACAAAAAGTTTGATCAATCATTTACAACATGTCTGGTATTGCCTGGTTCTAGGACAAGGCCATTGCTAGGCCAAGGGAACAAGGTCAGGGTATGCTCTGTCATCCCTACTCCATAATAACCCTTAGCTACCTAAATGTGGTAACCTACCGACACATCACAGCTATCATTGATTCTATCATCGATCTTCAGATAGAATACGTTAATTGTTCCATGCTTAATCATCAAACATAAGGTAATAACACCCCACCTGTATATAAGAAATTAGAACTATAGTGTCATATTATGACAACGATATATATGTAATCTCCCTATTCACTCTATAAAAGAAGAAACAAGTCGGGAAGAAGATCTTCTTTATAAAGAAGATCTTCCCGCGACCCATCCATGTTGATAAATGGTCTATGCTGGCACTGTGTGTGGACGGAGATTTTCGTTCTTGGATCGTCAAACTCAAAGTTTTAGTTAGCCCTAGAACGACTTGTTCGGATTCAATTTTAACATCATTCTAATCACCCCCATCTCTCTAGAGATCGCTTTCAAGATGGCCTTTGCTGAATTTAGATAATTTTTCTGGATTTCTCATTGACGACGGTGATATCATCTGCATTGAGGTCCATATTAACCCTGTGAGGGAACTTTTCACATAAAAAGGGTACCAATAATGGTGCTCCAAAGAATGAGTTCGCAGCACGACCCCCGGGGAATCTTTCGTTGAGGAAGCTTTTTTTTTATGCCTCCAACCGTGATCTCCACTTATCAGATTCGTAGGGTATCCTTCTTCTTCTTACTATTTTTTTTTTTTTGGTAAAAAATCTCGAGGATTGGGTCTCAATCTACGTTATCGAAGGCGGCCTCGATGTCCAAGGATACAGGATGGTTCACCCTCTTCTTGATTTCCTTTTTTCCACGCTGGATATTACGGCCTCCAATGTAGTGTATCTTTGGAAACCTCGTACCTCATACTTCAGAATATTTGATATCTCAAACACTGGGCCAATATCTAGTCTAAAAACTTCCCCATTATTGGCAAGAGTTAGATCTGCCAAGATCGCCTTGGAGACTAATATTCTCTTCACTCCAGCATTACGATCCTAGCGCACTTCATCGGGGTCGAAAAATTCCCTAGTTCTAGGCATCTATTGAAGAAGCCCATGGTCTAGTCCTCTTCGGTCTCGAACTAGCCTTTGACTGAAGAGGCGTTGATTCCATCGGGGTCTGAAGACTTCCTGTTGGAGAAATGGTATATATTCCACATCACTTCGCTCCAGGTGAAGGCAGGTTCAGACGGCGATGAGGAGCCGCTATGTTGGCCCAGATTGTAATCCCGTTCTTTTTGCCTTAAGACGCCGAAGAAAGTGTCCATCAAGGCATTTAGAGTCTCGCCAACGAGGGAGCAGGGTGATTCGGTTCTGTTGACCTGTCTTAAGCCAATGGGTTAGGCTACTTTCCTCGGAGCGCTAAGCTAAAGCATTTCCCGAAGATTTTCAATGCACAGAGTGACATTGTTCAGTTCTGTCCTTCTCAAGTCCCTCTTCCGTTGTGCCTAGCTCTGTGGAGCCGGCCTGTAGTACGTCCTCACCCTTACTTACTCTGTTTATTTTTGACACCTACGTCGAAGTGCATTAGGTGACTTTTCCTTATTAGTGCCTCGGCGTTCTATCATGTTTTATTGCGGTAGTTTGGCTTCAGTTTGTTGCTTCCTGGTGTTAAGGTCCCTTCCTGGTCGGAGCTCCACACCCCGAGCACCAATGGGTATTTCCAAAGGTTTCCAACCCAAACAACGTGTACTCAATGAGGCTGAAGCCATTCTCAAACCCAAAAAATAGGTCACCAACGATGTTTCAGAATCGGACTACCGAGATGATAATTGGCTCAGTGAAATCATCGCCCCTCTATTAGATCTTGAGTCTCCCAGGGATGCGAGGTGTGTTAAAAAAGTATCGCGACTTTTGAATTTTCGCGGGTTACGTATATTCGAATTTCGATCTTTTTGTGGCTTTATGTTGGTACTCATGTCTCTCACTTATGCCGACAAGCTCGGCCATTTTGAATGTTCACTTAATTGTTGACAGCTGCTTTGCTTGCAGGTGTTTTGGATCGTCTTCGATTTTTACCTATTAAAAAAAAATGGATCAAAGAACCTGTATCAAATTTTGTGTGAAAAACGAAATTAAGTGCGCGGATGCATTCCGAATGCTGACTGTGGCATACGGAGAAGCTGCCTTGGACCGAAGCAACGTTTATCGGTGGTACAAAATGTTCTCAGAAGGCCGAGAAGATGTGAACGACGAAGAGCGTGCCGGACGCCCGAGCACTTCAACAACAGACGAAAAAATTAATGAAGTGGAGAAAATGATATTGGCCAATCGTCGAATCACCGTTAGAGAAGTTGCTGAGGACCTAAACATATCGATTGTCTCGTGCCATTCGATTTTTATCAATGATTTGGGCATGAGACGGGTCGCCGCGAAATTCGTACCAAAATTGCTCAATTGCGACCAAAAACAGCATCGCATGGACATTGCTAATGAGATGTTGGACTCTGTCCGCGACGACCCAAATTTGCTCCAGAGGGTCATAACTGGTGACGAAGCGTGGGTTTATGGTTATGACGTGGAAACCAAAGCTCAATCATCTCAATGGAAGCTGCCGCACGAACCAAGACCGAAAAAAGCGCGCCAAGTTCGGTCGAATGTGAAAGTTTTGCTGACAGTTTTCTTCGATTGCAGGGGCGTGGTGCATCATGAGTTCTTGCCACAGGGTAGAACGGTCAATAAGGAATATTACCTGCAAGTTATGCGCAATTTGCGCGAAGCAATCCGCCAGAAACGCCCGGATTTGTGGAAGAACAAAAATGGGCTTTTGCACCACGATAACCCCTCTGCTCACACATCGTTGCTTGTGCGCGACTTTTTGGCCAAAAACAACACACTAATGATGCCGCAGCCACCGTATTCCCCAGATCTGACCCCCTGTGACTTTTTCTTGTTCCCTAAACTGAAGAGGCCCATGAAAGGACGACGTTACGCTACGCTTGACGAGATAAAGACGGCATCGAAGGAGGAGCTGAAAAAGATTTTAAAAAATGATTTTTTGAAATGCTTCGAAGATTGGAAAAACCGTTGGTACAAGTGTATAATATCTCATGGGGATTACTTTGGAGGGGACAAAATAGGTATTCATAAATAAAAAAAATAATAAAAAAAAAAACACAAAAGTCGCGATACTTTTTGAACACACCTCGTATAGCCCTCTCGCGTTAAGGTCCCTTCCTAACATCAGGTATTCCGCTTTTAACTGAAATGTCCCCTGCGCCGGAGCCGTCCAAGGGTGGGAGGCATGTTGCGATACAGACGTAAGGCTAATTCCTGTCTGACCCCATCAACTTCCTCCGCAACAGAGCTTCCAATCAAGAAATGTACCCTATAATTGCTTCTGCTACTAAGGTGATACATATTCCATGCTAAGGTTCTTTATGCTCCCTTTTTGACCAGATGGGGTTCTTGAAACAAGAAGGAAATTGAAGCTCAACTCATATGAGAATCCTAATCACCGGGAAGGAATCTTCAAGGTTACACTGAATGAAACTCGGTTTTAGAAGCGGTTGCTTTTTGGGCGACTGTGAATTCGAGACGATCATTGCATTTTAGAACCTTCTATGGCTACGCATTCCACGCTTTAGGGTATGTGTGGTATTGTTTTAACTACCCAAACTCTTGGCGCACTTCTTAAAGGTCCAGAAATTTGCATGGGCGTTTGTCATCATGTACATATTAGCATATCTGTTCTTCTTCAGGGTAGCGTTTGAGCATGTGCCTGAGTCTTAGGAATCAGGTCGTTGGGCGTGATATGGAAAAACAGATCTTCAGCCAATGAAGAATATTTTCTTTTACTAGAAGATGAATCTGTGTGCCTTCAGGCCACGAACCATTTTGTTGCCCGTGAGTTCCTAGTCTTTTCGGGAATAAATATATGTTTCCGTATCAAGATGCTGCACATTCCTCGTTATCCACACACACAGAATCAACATCTTCCACACTTCGTCCTCTTTAAAATTGAGTCCATTCCTCTTGGGTTCCTTCGGAGGTACTAGCTTGGGTTTGGGGTTGATCTTATTAGCCTTGATAGTGGCTCTTTTGTCATCTTGATCCTTGAAGGACAATACAACGGTAATCCCATTTATGATCATATTCATTTTATGCTTCGTGGAGTAAATTTTCAAGTTTCATGGCACCAGAGACGCTTCACCATTATATTTTTCAATCATGATAGTTAGCTGCTCGTTCTAAATACGAGGGAACATTAACTTGAGCTTTCTTACCGTCTCCTTGACAGGTTCTTGGGGTCTGTTGGGTTTTAAAAGGTGGCTTTAAACTTAGTTTTCCAATTGGCTGGGCTGTCTTGGGAACTCGGGGGTTAATTCTACGCTCCCATTGTTGGCTCTTTGCCCAGCTGCAGGGACACCAGGCTTGAGAGCTTCAGATCCATAGGCCTTACCAAAGTCGTTTCTGAGGTTACGTTGGTGTTAGAATTCTTGGATCCAGCCGATCTGTCTCTTTGATCCTTGATCATTTTGGAAACCTTCCAATAGTTAAGGCAAGTATGTGTCACCTGTTAGACAAGTACTTGTATGATACAAGAAGCCAAGTCAGGATCATTGATTTAGAAAATTGCAAGGTCTTGAAAGTTAATTGAGATGATGAACGTAAACATTTACGTATAGAGTCAGTAACTGGACACGCTCGGGCAGACATTTAGACGTGTTAACACCGGAAAAGTTAGCGACGAGAAAGGCAACGGATTAGGAGAGATAAGCTTCTGGTTAATGCCGCCAGGAGATAAGGGCTACGACGGGATTATGGGAATTAACGAGATATAAGGAGATAATATATTCCGTTGCTTCCCCGTACGGAAACGTTGTAATGTGATCGAGATGCTGTAGACCATATTATCTGCGTGTTCAAAGGACATAAACCACTGTATTCAAGCCCCCCTTAGAGAATAAATCAGTCATTTGTATTGAAACTAATTCTGTAAAGTTGCCACACCTACAGAGTTTAACATGGACTGAGTGTAGTACTGTCGATGGTTATAGAAGGCCTATTTGGGCCGAGAGGATAAGGGCGATGCGGAAAGCCAGACAAACTGTTAGACAGTTCGTGTCCGGTATTTATGAAAAGATACTTATGGATTCTAGGCGACCTTATTATAGAGATTGAATATAAAGGAAGCCTGGTAATGTTTTTAGCTTTTCCTAAGAATGAAAGTTATTCCAATTTATATGTATCTTCAATAGAATCTTCTTGGTAAATTCACTACAACGATAAAAGCATTGCCCAGAAAGAAATATCATCAATAACACAAATATAGTAACCGGATTAAATTATAAAATGATAAATTCTATCCTCACTATAAGTATTCATACAGCTTATATTTGACCAAAATCTATTTACTTAACGAATTTCCATTCCCAGTAAAACGCTATATCGAAAACAGAGAATCAACATATATAGTCACGACCGTCTTTCCACCGTCAATTCCTCAATTCCTCATCGCTGTCACGGATGCGCGCGCATCATCATTATGATCATGATCATTATCTAATGATAATAATAATAATAATTATTATTATATTATTATTATTATTATCAACATATATAGTCACGACCGTCTTTCCTCAACAATTCCTCATCTCTGTCACGGATGCGCGCGCATCATCATTATGATCATTATCATTATCCAATGATAATAATAATTATTATTATTATATTATTATTATTATTATTTCATTATTTTATTATTAATATATAGTCACGACCGTCTTTCCTCAATTCCTCACCGCTGTTACGGATGCGCGCACATCATCATTATGATCATTATCTTCTATAGAAGCTTCTATCTTTATAATTATGTATATTTACAAAAGGTCAATTCGCTCGCGCCTCTAGCGGTGAAAATGAGGGGTAATACAGCTGACCTAATGTACATGTAAAGTTTGGAACGGGACGTTTCACAAGAGTGACATCCACGGCTCCAATTTATAATTGTAACAAATAGTATTTGAATAAAAACATTCAATCGGGTAAAACACGGGCGTTGCCCGGGTCATTCGTCTAGTACTATATATATATGTCATAATGTATGTTCTTCCAGGAATAATAAAGTAAAACTACAGTAAATCAGAGAGAGACGTAGATAGAAGGTAGCTAAAGTACGGCCATTTTGGGCCACTGGCCACATTCCGGAGGAGGGCCTTTTCTTGGAACCCTCAGGACTATTTTTGGACAGTTGGGGGATAGTGGGCGACACGAACGGTCGTTCAGCAGCGGTGACACCCCCTCGCGCTCCCTCTCTCTCGCTGGTTGCCTGGGATTCCTCTTCCAAACTTGTGGTTTCCTTATTTCTCTCTCCCCACATTATTATCATATTGCCATATATATATATATATATATATATATATATATATATATATATATATATATATATATATTTTTTTTTTTTTTTTTTCAGGAAACCCATAATAAAATTTTCAAAGAGGGTGATATAATATGCCATCTATGTAAGTAAAAAATTGAAACCAAATTATCTCATTACCTTTATGAGAGCCAGAATATTGGTGAAGAAAGAAGGACGTTATTTTCAAAAGTAAACGACCGAATATATAGGTCAATGCAAACGATTTTAACCAGCGCCATATCAAGTCGATTGGTGGCCCTTGCCCTATCCCTATATATATAAAAGTCAGTGTATGTATGTATGTATGTGTGTTTGTTCCTATGTCAGCTATACACGTCCACAATACGTAACTAATCTGACTGAAATTTTTAACAGTATATAGAGTAGAATCTGGAAAAACTTATAGTGAAAATTCCAGGTCTCTATCCCGAATATTCTTCGAGTTATTTGCAAATTGCGTTGCAAATTTGCCCTTTCGCTCGCAAGCAGCGCCTCTAGCGGTGAAGATGGGAGATAATATCAGTTGACCTAATGTACATGTAAAACGTGTTTTAACAGGACGTAGAGAAAAATCTGGAAGAGATTTATCGGATTTTTAGCCAAGAAAAATTGAAATTGACAGGTTCTGGGCATAAACTGTTGTTTTTTAGTTAAAAAATGATGATGACAATATTTCTGTATCATATTTGATTATCAGATACAAAATCATATCGGGAAAAATTCCAAAAAGCAGAGACCACGGGTGAAGCCAGTTTATTTTTAGTATGCAGAGACAAAATTCTAACAGAAAAACATTCATTCGAGCAGAAGACACAAAGCCAGATCATCTCTCTATGAAAATATCGCTTCTCTGACACAAAGTTTGGAGCGGGACGTTTCACAAGAGTGACATCCACGGCGCCAATTTATAATTGTAACGAATAGTATTTGAATAAAAACATTTAATCGGGTAAAACCCGGGCGTTGCCCGGGTCATTCGGCTAGTTAGTATATACGAGTACATATCTTAAGGAAGTTGTACCTTTTAGCATGTATATCAGGATTCAGACAATAACTCTGAAAAATATTTGACACACAGTTTTATTGAAGACACGAGATAACCTATCGTAAACAAAATTACCTATGTATCCTTAAAAAAAAAAAAAAAAGACAACCGGCGACATCAACTTCAGACTTTCAAAACTTCCTGAATTTTCGTCCATGAGTGTATATATACATCTATTACTATGAGGCGGCATTATGTAGAAGGGATCCACAAGGCCCGAAACTTCGAGTCAATTAAATTTTTTTTTTGCAAGACGCTTTTCCCTTGGATGAATTTATTTCCTCTCAAAGAAAGAAATTAACTCGAATCTAAGGTTTCCTCCTCCACTTCATGATGGCGATGTAACATCGTGGGGCCATCGGGCTAGCTGAGACTGTGGAGCTGGTGGTGGCTGTGCTGGAGTAAACCTTCCTTTCCTGGAACCTGATGTTACATAGTTGGTGAAAATTTCAGCTTATTTCTTCCCTATAAAAGAGAAAAATGAGCACTTCAGCACAAAAATGTTGTTGTTATTCTCCATTAAAATGTATTTTCTCTTCCTAATTAAAAATATAAATATATAGGTTAAAATGGTATATATAGACTTAATTACTTGTTTGCTGTATTATTCTTTTCCCTCATTTTGGGGATCTTGTACGGAGAATCTGTATAAACCTAACGTCTTAATAAATGCTTTGTGTATATGTAAAGGGACTCTTTCCCTAGAGTTATGTGGAAACGTCCTCTGTGCTTGATTCTTGTCTGGTGATGTGTATTCTGGTCCGCTCACATAAACGCTGGAATAAAATATAAGTACTAAATTTATTGTGCATTTATTACCTTTTGCATTCTGCCTTAAAATATTGTTTGTGTTCACGCGTTTCGGTGTATTAGTCCTTAGTACTTTTTGTGCGCTAAACCCGCAAGAACTTACCTTAGTGAGTTCAAAGATCTTCGAATTAACGCACCTTGCTTTCTTCACCGCAGAGGGTGGCCTTTGGGACCGATGGAACTCTGGAAAAGCATCAAAAGCAGTTTTTCCTTTGCTAGTAGATTCTGCTCTAATTTCTCGGAGCTTTGTCCTAGCTGGGTGATTTTTTATAAAGTACTTTGTGAGGCTACCACGACGTGGCGCCTTATACTTCATCTCACATTCTACTGTTTCATATTTAGAAATAACTTCGCCATTGCTGGTCCCAAGCCCCGATGAAAAAGAAGGAGGTGGAGCGGTAACAAGCTCGCTAAAAAACCTGGGTTCAGCTGGTCCGACTGATATTATCCTGTAAGGGCTCCTAATCCAGGAATACAGGATGAGTGTACTCCATGTTAGGAGCGGCTGCACATAGCGTCTGTTGCTCATGTCAGAGGCGGCCATTTTATATTGGAGCTAAGTCGGCCTGCTACTGAGTAGTGCTCCCAGTCTTAATGACAAAGGCAGACGCATTATACTTCACCTAGTTATGGTTGGTTGCAAAATTCAACATGTTTGAGTGGAGATAAGAAATAAGAAGAAATTTAGAAATTATATTTTATAATTTTCTTGTTTAGTATACGGCGCCAGCGACTATACGTCCTCAACTGATACCAAAGCCTTAAGTATAGATGCTTGTTCATCTGTCTTCCCAGATTATCAGACAACTACCCAATGATCCCAATGGTAGTCATGTTCATCATGGTGGTTCACGTAAGATCAACCATTTAAAAGGACGTCAGGCCATCCTACTATCTGTGGTGAGTGTCATTTGGCCACAGACCCCGGTCTGAACTCTACCATCACCTAGCAGATGGCCATATATACATATGTAATGCGTATATGTAACTATATGATAGGTTATTCAACAAAAATAAAACTTCTATATCATCCTGTATGACGCATGCCTTCCGTCATTTCTCTCTACATGACAATTACGTCTAAATTATTGCTCTAATAAAAAAATTCCATTACTCATATAATTCCATGTATTCCTCCATGATATGGCATATTTTATAGCCATCCATGGTTTGCTGCCATCTTGGAAAAATGCATTTTCCACAAACACATCCGAAAACTTTTGGAATTACACACACAACACGTATTTCTTAACACATTGAATTATCACCTATATATTTTTAAAATTGTGCTTTACTCAGATAATCTCTATATATGTGTGAAATTCTGTTACTGTGTTGTTGAGGAAAAATTTCCCACGTCACGCAAGCTGATTATTATTATTATGATAAGTTAGCCTCTTTACATACATTTTTGACTAAAGTGTTGTAAATATTTATAGGGAAGTTTATAACTAGGCTAAAATCTAAGCTAATATACTCTCAAAGATATTACAAATAATATTGATAATAATAATAGTTTATTTTTTAAAAGGGTTACCAATGTTTTCCTCTAAAAGATGTGTTTTGATGGGTTTATCTACATAATACTATTTACATAAAAACTTTTACTGTCCTTACTGCGATGAAAAAAATATTAGGAGGGCTTGGCTCATCAGTGTTGAACCCTCCTAGCGGTTTCGCCAATTTAATCTACCAGACCGCTTTTTTAGAGCTCTAATACTGTATTGGATGATTCTGCTTACATATGCTGCAATGAAGGGTGGAATCTTAGAAATGGTTTTCAAGCAAACTATAGACATAAGTTTTTAATACAGCAGAATTGCATGTAAAATAATGTACTGATATATATGTATATAACAATAATAAAGTATTGAATAAGTAAAACTTTTCAATAAGACTTGGGACTGGCTGTCGTTCTAGGTCCGTGTGTAGAACAGGATTTCATCTCTTTGATAAATAAAAGAAGAAGGAAAAATGGCCAGACTATACTACTTTCATAAGAATGATGGTATATAGGGATTCTGAACTATAAGTTGTGTTGAAATTCTCTATAACCAAGTTGTCTTAATTTATATCAAGACCGTCTTCTAATCTGTTCAAAGTAAGCCAATATTGAATACTTTATATTATTGTACTGTACATGAAAATTGAAACTACTCCGCGCGGATTTTTATTTTTACGAATA
Source organism: Cordylochernes scorpioides (assembly GCA_030710605.1). NCBI lineage: Eukaryota > Metazoa > Arthropoda > Arachnida > Pseudoscorpiones > Chernetidae > Cordylochernes > Cordylochernes scorpioides. The sequence continues at coordinate 19,274,571 of CP092879.1, read as the reverse complement.
AAGCAACCTCCTACTGTTCTTACAGCGATGGGAGAATATTGGGATGGCCTGACTCATCAATGGTGAACCCTCCAGCGGTTTCGACAGATTAATGGTACTGGGGAGTAGGAAGTTGTTTTATATAGTTAAAAGAAAAAATTCGTGCTGATTAGTTTCAATTTTCGTATACAGATGGCGTGCTAATTCCGTATATTATATTAAATATTCTTTTGAGTTTGAACTAAATTGTAGAATTCGGTAGTTTGGTTGCACGGCACAAACAACGATGGAATTGAGTCAATTAGAAATGTTTCCATGGCTGTACCGACTCTCGCCCATGTCACATTCTCCAACAGTGAGTGCAAATTGGAATATAATTTGTTTATTATTTTTCAATGGACCTTTCTTGACCATTTGGAGATGAGGTTTAACGAGAGAGAGAGAGAAAAAAAAACCAGGTATCTGTATTGGGTACGAAGGCCATCCAATCATTGTCATGGGAGTACTAATCATCTCCCCTTTTTCAACACACAGAGATATTGAGAGATTTTAAAACATTTTATTGATATTAAATCGTGAAAAAAATACTAAAAAAGTGCAATTCAAAAAGTCCTCCTTCAAAAAATCAAAAGAGTTTCACTCACTCCCCTCCCCTCAGGAAGAAGCTGTGTATTGAAGTCTTGGCCGACCCGAGGACGTCGTCATCCATCTTTGGCCGAAGAGCTGCAGGTCGCTGTACGCTGAAAAAGATAACGACGGGATCATCTAAAAGGATAGTAGAAGTGGACTGTACATCGCTCTGGCTTTCAACGTTTCAATTTCTTGGTTTTTATAAAAAGAGAGGACTTAAGTACCTTGCCCTGACACAAGTTACCCCGGAACTTCTAGCAGGTAGGTGATGGAAAGTTTTGTTGAAACCGGGGCACAAAAGTAGAATGGGAGTTCAACAAATGGAGGACGGCAAGTCTTGAATTCTTAATCAAGTCATTGCTGTAACCGACAATGAGATTGATCCGATGTTGTCATCCATTGTTTTAGAACAATGACGAGCTTCTTTCCGTCCTAATAAAAACTTGCTAATCTTATTTCTTAGCAGCTTTTTTTCTGATTTTATAATACGCCGAGGCCCCCCCCCGGGGCGACATTTCTTGCACACCCCCCCCCCCCTATTATTTTGCCTACCCTTTCTCTTCCAAATAATACAACAGATTCAACATTGAAAATAATATGATGAGAGGAGTTTTAACATTGTTATTTTGGTATATTTTGATTATTTACCACTTTGTAGCCTGATGTGATGGGAAAAAATGGAGGTCATCCTCAAAATCAGCACACCAAATAACATACAAATCATTTAAAACTTCTCTTGAAATTTTCTAAAATTTCAATTTCGCAGACCTGTGTTATATATAAGTTATTTTTATTATTTTTAAAGGATCTAAATATTTTATTATCCGCCGAGCGACGCTAGACCGTTGGGTGAAAATTAAATCTTTATAACATTGGGTCGTTTAACGAACAGGTCTTGAACGAAAGTCAACCTGAAATGTTCTAATGTTTTACCTTTGTTATTAAATATGTAGGAACAAAATGGTTATCTCTCTCACATACAATTGAACTTTTAGCCTTAATTAGGCAAATCATTCGCCTGGCTTAGGTTTGGTTGTCGTTCTTGATACACACACTTCTTCTTCTTTCTTATCTTCACTCAATCATATTAGGGTATTAAACTTGTAGAGATTGAGACTTGACAACCATTATGACTGGGTGAAGTAGAGTGCGTCTGCCTTTGTCATTAAGACTGGGAGCACTACTCAGTAGCAGGCCGACTTAGCTCCAAAAGAAATGGCCGCCTCTGACATGAGGAACAGACGCCATGTGCAGCCGCTCCTAACATGGAGTACAGACGCTGATCATCCTGTATCAAGAGACCTTACAAGGTACTATCAGCCGGGCCAGCTGAGCCCAGGTTTTTTAGCGAGCTTGTTACTGCTCCCCCTCCTCCTTTTTCATCGTCACCTCGACATTCCACTCTAGAGAAACTTGCCAACATTGTTGTATTGTGCTGTAAAAAACAATATCATACGCAATATATATATATATATCCGGGCTTTGGACCGGCAAAGTCAGAGTTTTCTTGATCCGTTATTTTAACAGGTCAAATTTCAAATTTATTTATAAAGTGTAAGTGTAACTATGAAATATATTATTCTATGAAGGACATTAAAAAATCCTTTATATTGATTGATAATAACAACAATTAAATATATCTTGTTGTTAAAATTTATTGAAATGGTGTTGATTCATTGAATGTACTTGATATTTATTTATTTCTCAAAGTATTATTTAATGATAAATAAGGTTTACACGAAGAAAGTTGCAGCAAAAAGGCCTTCTAAAAAGAATTCATCTTTATTTCAATTGGGGTTATTTTACAATCATTGTGCCACACACACACACACACCTGCTAAATATATATATATCACCTGATATAGCGGATTAAAAGAATTTCAATGTGCTGAAATTAATGGATTATGAATACCACTACCATCAAGTTTTATGAATTATGAATGGCCAAAATTCTATCAAAAATATCTATTTCCGCGGGCAAAAGACCCCAAGAAATCATTATTATAAGAAAAAAAAAAAGACTATGTATAGCGAAAAAATGATATTTTTCTTGAATTTTCCCACAATATTGTTACGTCGTATCCAGACGCTGCTCATGTTCTTTGTCTGATCAGGATGGTACAAAGATAACACACGTGGGTTCATAAGGGATGCAGAAAAAGTTAGCGCTTTATTATATGACGCACTGAACAGAAGGAGTACAATAAGTGGGACTTGCCTTCTACTTCCCCGTCAGAAGGATCCTTGGCACCGTGGATGTCACTCTTGTGAAACGTCCAGCTCCACACTATACATGCCCAGCTGGGACTACACCGCCTTGTAGGCCGCTTCGATGTCAGACTCTTCTGGCACCGTCTTGCAGGATCATCCAACGCCCGGAGGCAACTTGCCGCGTCTTCCCCTCGCCGCAGATGTCACCAGCCTGTCCGTTCTCCTCTACACTGGAATGCTGCTTTGGCGCCTGTTCCCTCACACATGGGCCTAATCCACCCATCTTTCCCCAACTTTACTCTGGAATCTTGGCTTCTCGGATAGCTTGTCAACCACTTTACAATATTTACATATGCATCTCAGTCCAATTTCATTTAACTTGTTGTTCTCAAAATATCATTACGGAGTTCATAATTGGTCAAGTTTATGGTTCGGTAACGCCTTTTGACGGATTCCTTCAACAAGGAGAAAGCGAAGGCGGCAACTAAAATTTACAATATAACCCCCGATTGAATAAAGAGCAAACTGATTTGAAGACTAATTTGGATGAAACTAAAGCTGTGTCAAAACAGTAGTGATAAACACAGAATCAAATCTGTTCGTTGTACACTTTTAGATTGGTGCACTATGATGTTGGTTCGTTTAGATTAAAATGGTCTCAAGCAAAGGTGATAATATATATTTAAAGAGGATCAACTTTGTATACAAAAGCAAACAAATCAAATCAAAGAACAAACTGTTTTCTTTTCCTCGCGCGGGCGTGCTTTTACGAAAAACAGCATATTTTTCTCGCGCGGGCGTGCCTTGCCTCTTGCAGACCACATCAGGCCCAGCGCAAATTACCTTTCACTAACAAAATCTGTATTGTGCTTATGAAACGAAGTGTGCTGACAAAATTCCGCCCACTACCAAAGAAATAATAACTCTTTATACAAGAATACGAAGCTAATATTAAGCTTATTTTATGACAATAATTTTGATGAAGCCAGGATAACCAATTAATAACTTTATATCATTCAACCTCTCCCTATTATGATCGAAATATATTGTATAAATGATACGATTTCAGGAACAAATGAAACTACTTGGGGCGATATATTTTGAAGAAAATTTTCACTGAAGCACTTTACTATCCAAAGAATCCTCTAATTGTAATTGTCACTACAACAGATTTTCTGGATTTTTTTTTACTATTTTAACTTGCTATGATTAGATATGCTTGGTATTAAGTTTCAAAGAAATAGCTCAATGTTTTAATTGCAAAAACGTGCTCTCAATATTATTGTGTATCAAAATATTTGTGTTAAGACCTATTGAATATATATTTATATATTGCTCTGGATAAAAAAGAAAATGTGAAGTCAAAATTTTCATTGATTCAATATTGAATGAATATTATTGTTATGGGTGCTATTTAAAATGGATATTAATATAATTTTCCATGAAAAATTGGAGCACACAATGCGTGAAGACCGTTTATTGCATGGGACAATAAAGAAGACGGCGCCAAGCCCGTAAAATTTGTCCCCGACATTGAATAGAACCTCTTAAGTGGCACTAGAGCTGCAAGATCTGACTCTCGATATAGGATGCATGTAATCTCTTGGATGGCCCCGGAGCCGAAAGATCTGGCTCTCGGCAAAAGCTGCATGGAATCTCTTGGATGGCCCCGGAGCCGAAAGATCTGGCTCTCGGCAAAAGCTGCATGGAATCTCTTGGATGGCCCCAGAGCCGAAAGATCTGGCTCTCGGCAAAAGCTGCATAGAATCTCTTGGATGGCACCATAGCCGAAAGATCTGGCTCTCGGCAAAAGCTGCATGGAATCTCTTGGATGACCCCAGAGCCGAAAGATCTGGCTCTCGGCAAAAGCTCATGGAATCTCTTGGATGACCCCAGAACCGAAAGATCTGGCTCTCGGAAAAAGCTGCATGGGATATCTTGGATGGCACCAGAGCTGCAAAATCTGGCTCTCGACATAAGCCGCATGGAATCTCTTGGATACAAGATCAAGATCCAACGCAGCTTTCAATAATTTTATAAACCTTCATCTTCAAGTTCATAATATGGAAGGCGATCTTCCTTAATTCGTATAATAATTGACATTTTGCATTTGCTTAAGTATTTGTTGGTAGACAATATATTTAAAGTTTCTTTTCCTTGTACATAAATAAATTATTCATAGGAACCTACCCATGCCATATACAGTTGTCCATGAAAGAAGCAGGAAGATTCGAGATTGACTCCGCATCACTGAATTGTAAGTAATGGATTGGAATAATGTAAATTAGTTTGAACTAGTTGAATTTGGTTTTGTCTGAATATGCTTTGAATACCATAATGCATAGTGTATCTTCATCTATACACCTACTGGTTATCGTAAAGATAGAGGCTGCCTGGCCGGCATTCATGGTTCTTCAAATTAAAGATACTTCGGCCAGTAAATCTTTTTATTACCTCGACGTTTCGACAAAAATCTTTTGTCCTCGTCAGGAGCAAACATAAATTAACACATTTGGCAAAGAGTTAAAACTTAAAAATAATTTTTAACTCCTTGCCAAATGTTTTAAATTTTGTTTGCTCCTGACGAGGACAAAAGATTTTTGTCGAAAAGTTGAGGTAATAAAAAAGATTTACTGGCCGAAGTATCTTTAATTTGAAGACCTACTTGTTAATTTTAATGTTAAAAAGAGTGATTCTCCGATTTACGAGGTGTGTTCAGAAAGTATCGCGACCTTTGAATTTTCACGGGTTACGTATATTCGAATTTCGATCATTTTGTGGCTTTATGTTGGTACTCATGTCTCTCACTTATGCCGACAAGCTCGGCCATTTTGAATGTTCACTTAATTGTTGACAGCTGCTTTGCTTGCAGGTGTTTTGGATCGTCTTCGATTTTTACCTATTAAAAAAAATGGATCAAAGAACCTGTATCAAATTTTGTGTGAAAAACGAAATTAAGTGCGCGGATGCATTCCGAATGTTGACTGTGGCATACGGAGAAGCTACCTTGGACCGAAGCAACGTTTATCGGTGGTACAAAATGTTCTCAGAAGGCCGAGAAGATGTGAACGACGAAGAGCGTGCCGGACGCCCGAGCACTTCAACAACAGACGAAAAAATTAATGAAGTGGAGAAAATGATATTGGCCAATCGTCGAATCACCGTTAGAGAAGTTGCTGAGGACCTAAACATATCGATTGGCTCGTGCCATTCGATTTTTATCAATGATTTGGGCATGAGACGGGTCGCCGCGAAATTCGTACCAAAATTGCTCAATTGCGACCAAAAACAGCATCGCATGAACATTGCTAATGAGATGTTAAACTCTGTCCGCGACGACCCAAATTTGCTCCAAAGGGTCATAACTGGTGACGAAGCGTGGGTTTATGGTTATGACGTGGAAACCAAATCTCAATCATCTCAATGGAAGCTGCCGCAGGAACCAAGACCGAAAAAAGCGCGCCAAGTTCGGTCGAATGTGAAAGTTTTGCTGACAGTTTTCTTCGATTGCAGGGGCGTGGTGCATCATGAGTTCTTGCCACAGGGTAGAACGGTCAATAAGGAATATTACCTGCAAGTTATGCGCAAAGCAATCCGCCAGAAACGCCCGGATTTGTGGAAGAACAAAAATTGGTTTTTGCACCACGATAACACCCCTGCTCACACATCGTTGCTTGTGCGCGACTTTTTGGCCAAAAACAACACACTAATGATGCCGCAGCCACCGTATTCCCCAGATCTGCCCCCCTGTGACTTTTTCTTGTTCCCTAAACTGAAGAGGCCCATGAAAGGACGACGTTACGCTACGCTTGACGAGATAAAGACGGCATCGAAGGAGGAGCTGAAAAAGATTTTAAAAAGTGATTTTTTGAAGTGCTTCGAAGATTGGAAAAACCGTTGGCACAAGTGTATAATATCTCATGGGGATTACTTTGAAGGGGACAAAATAGGTATTCATGAATAAATAAATAATTTTTGAAAAAACACAAAGGTCGCGATACTTTTTGAACACACCTCGTATATGAAAATACGTATACAAAGACGTTTCGACCAAACATCCAAAGGATTGAAATTTGATGGCCGATTTATTCAAATCAAGAGCTCCATCTGAATTGCGTATCCAGCGCGAGTGTTCTAGACTCAATATTCGGCGTGGCACACCATACAGGTTCACAATAGGGCGTTATGGTCTGGGGTGACATTTCACTAGATATCAGAACCCATTGGCAATCATTCCTGACACCCTGACAGCACAATGGTACGTAGATAGAATTCTACGGCCTGTTTTGTTTTCGTTCCTCTTACATAACCCAGGGCTTCTCAACAAGATAATGTCCGGCCACACACGGCACGTGTTACTATGGATTGTCTTTTATCTTGCTGAACTCTTCCGTGGCCAGCAAGGTCGTCTAATCTCTCACCCATAGAACACATCTGGAACGTGATGGTAAGGAGATTGTAACCATCCCGGAATGTCGACTATTTAGCCTGACAACTGGAGACAATTTGGCAAGAAATCCACAGCACACCATCCTGAATCTTTACCAGTCCATGACACGCCAGGTGGCAGCCTGCATCCAGGCCAGTAAGTGGTCCAACAATATATTGACTTTCTCAATTTGTGACGATAAAACTATATAATAAAATAATTAATTGTTCTGGAATTTTAATAATCTTTTCCGTCTATACATGCTCTTCACATACATCAATTTTTTTCCAAGTCGGACAACTTCTTGCTGCGTCGATTTATTTTTGCTATAGAATGCATAAGAAAGTTGTCCTGTAGCTTGAAGGTTAATTTGAAAGATAGAAAAAAAGGAGTTTTTAAAGATTCGGATGCCAAAAGTTAGTCGAGAAACAAGCTTTATATTGTAAATCAACAATGTAGAGTTGCCTAGTGTTATATCTTGAACCATTTCACGATCCAACAAAAGGTTTCCATAAATTGTTGCATCATGATTAATGCGCGTATTTTTAAAATTATTTATAAAATTATTTTTAATATATTTAAAAGTTAAATTATACATTTATTTATTTTTATAAAACAGATTATTACTATAAAATATTATGTATAAAATAAAAGGATTTAAAAGCGCGAATGTTTCTTTTATACATAAAACGAACTTCTACTGTCCTTACTGCGATGAAAAAATATATTGGGAGGGCTTGGCTCATCAGTGGTGAACCCTCCCAGCGGTTTCGCCAATTTAATCCACCAGACCGCTTCTCAGAGCTCTAATACTGTATTGGATCATTCAGCTTTTATATGCTACACTGAAGGATGGAATCTTAGGAATGGTTTTCAAGTAAACTACGGACATCGCAGTAAGGACAGTAGAAGTTCGTTTTATGTATAAAAGAAACATTCGCGCTTTTAAATCCTTTTATTTTATATGTATAGATGGCGCGTTATTGCTTTGTGTTAAAATATTATGTACTATAAAACATTTGTATTTTGATACACTAAATACCCCACATGCTTTAAACTTTGATGTGATAAATAAAGAGATATTCTAGGTGCTACCTAAATTTATAGTTGTCTTATTATTGACTGGTTTAACCTTGTAAGATGGTTGAGACACGTTCTGGAAAGATGCAAGACACGTCTGAGGAGAGACTCAAGACTGAAGAATCTGCCAAACCGCAGCCCAGTGCAACAATTGGTAGAGATGCAAGTGCCGACCCAGTTGTTTTGAACCCCAACATAGACATCCCCAAATATGATGGAACAGAAGACCCTCGCCCATGGATTGAGTCCCTTGAAGAAATTGGCTTCCTGTACCACTGGGCAGAATATATTATTTCTCGCTATGCAGCCATGAACATGATTGGTAGCGCCAAAACCTGGCTGGACCTACACAAGATAAGTTTTACCAGATGGGAACATTTCAAGAGCCGCCTAATTCAGGATTTTGGCTCAGACGCCAACAAAGAAGAATTGAAGATGAGGCTGAACAGAATGCAGCAGTGGAATGAACCTGCAATCAGGTTTGCAGAGGATATCCTGGTTCTGTGCAACAAGGTCGACCCCCAAATGGAAGAGAAGAATAAAATAAATTGGGTTATTGGAGGGTTAAAGAAAGAATATTCTTTTGCCCTCTATTTAAACCCTCCTAAGAATACCAACGAACTCCTAAGATTGTGTAAAAAGATGGATTTGTTTGAAAATAATTATCAAGAACGTATAGAAAAATCAAAGGCTCTATATAATGGACCACGCTCTCCTCGTTTCCATCATCAAGAGTAATGGAAGAACGCTCCGTCGTTCAGAAGACCAGACCAGAACACCTCCAAGCCCCAGGCCCCCGCTCCGAGATACTACCAGAACACGCCCAAGCCCCAGGCTCCCGCTCCAAGGTACTACCAGAACAAGCCGCTGCCCCAGGTATCTTCCCCTAGACGATTTTACACTCCCAATCCTGAGCCAAAACCGGTCTACCCAAGGAAAACATACAATAAGAGTCCAGATTCAAACAGGAATAGGACAGAAGACGGGAGACCAATATGTTTCAAGTGTAACAAGCCAGGACACGTAGCGCGGTATTGCAGAGTCAAGTTTGTGAGGATCGTAGAAGAGGACCCCTCAGTTTCCCAAGACAAGAGCCAAGAAAATCTTCAAATGGACGAAAGGAAAGATTATACATGGCCTCGCCTCTATGCGGATGTTTGTAATGACACACAAACGAATATTCCTACACGGAATAGATATTCCGTGTTGGAAGATTTAAACTAAGTGTTGCGCCTGATTCCTTCAATCAAAGCAAGTCGACCATAAATGGAATTAGAAAGTTGGACCCTAGGTACAAAATTAATATTAATGTGGACAAGATAGGGTTATGCGAAGCTTTGATTGATACAGGCGCCGATCTTCCAGTGGTTGACCTAAGAACAGCACTTTTTGCTGGCCGTGAAATAAATAGTCTCACTAAAACGTGTTCAGGACCCGATGGGAAAAAATTAGATATGGTAGGTAGCATTATTTTAGATTTAAAAATTGATGACACTGAATTATCCCACGAATTTGTAGTAATGGACGCGCATCTACGAACTCTTATTCTTGGACGAGATTTCCTTTAAAAAATGAATGCTAAAATTGATTGTAAACGAGAAACAATAAAATATAATTTGATAAGTAATCATGACGTAAGCAATTATGATCTAAAAAAATAAAGAGAACTACAGATACCGTTATACCTAAACTATCTATTAAATTGATTAGGGCCTCAATAGAAGCAGAGGATGGCGAATATGTCATCGAAGAGAAAAACAGAATGACTCAAACAAATGGTCTTCGATTGGCAAGAAGTTTGCTTACTGTCACGGATAAGAAAACCCATATCTGGATAACGAACCCTTATCCTCGACCTTTAAAAATCATGAAAGACCAAACATTGGCTTATGGAAGTCTTCCTGCAGGGGTAAATTTTATAGAGAATAAAGAGAAGCAGAATGAAAATGACGAAATACAATTTCAAATAAACAAAAAATTATCATTTAAAGAACAAGAGAGGTTAAAACAAATTTTGGCCAAGTATACTGATTTGTTCTCATCGAGCTTAGGTAGGACCAATTTGGCAAAACATCAGATTCATACAGAAGACGCAAAACCGATAAAGCACAAGCCTTACCGGGTAAGCGCTAAGGAACGAACCATCATAAAGGATCAAATAGACGAGATGCTCGAAGAAGGAATAATTAGACAATCTTCAAGTCCCTGGTCCTTTATCGTTATATTGGTCAAAAAACGAGATGGCAAATACAGATTTTGTGTGGACTACAGGAAATTAAATGAAGTAACAGTGAAGGATGTTTATCCAATCCCAAGAATTGATGATGTAATGGATACTCTCCAAGGATCCAAGTACTTCTCAGCAATAGATCTCAAATCGGGATATTGGCAAGTCGAAATTGAAGAGAGAGACAAAGAGAAGACGGCTTTCACTACTGCACATGGGTTATATGAATTCAACGTAATGCCCTTCGGTCTATGCAACGCCCCTGCTACTTTTGAGAGGAACATGGACAATGTCCTCGGAAATCTGAGATGGCAGATTTGCCTTTGCTACCTGGACGATGTGATTATATACAGCTCGGACTTTCCAACCCACATTAAAAGACTTGAAGCTGTCCTCAGATGCTTCAGCGAATCTAATTTAAAACTGAACGCCAAGAAATGCAGATTTGCTTTCGAGGAACTTGAGATCCTTGGACATATAACCAACCAAGAGGGTATAAAACCTGCCGAATATAATATCAAAGCCGTTAGAGATTTTCCTCAGCCCAAGAAGGCCAAAGAAGTGCAATCATTCCTAGGAATGTGCTCATATTATAGAAAATTTATTAAAGATTTCTCATTAATCGCTGACCCATTGACCAGTCTCATCAGAAAAAATGTGCATTTTATCTGGACAGGAAAACAGGAAGAAGCGTTCCAAAACCTTAAAAAAGCTCTTATGAATCCGCCAATTTTAGGTTACTTTGATCCAAATGCAGCCACCTGCATTCACACAGATGCCTCTAACATCGGCTTAGGCGCAACACTAATTCAAAATATCGGTGGCGAAGAGAAGGTAATATCATATTTGAGCCGAACCCTAAGTAAACCTGAGCAAAATTATTCAACCACCGAAAAGGAATGTTTAGCTGTAGTGTGGTCGATATCAAAATTACGGCCCTATTTATATGGAAGGCACTTTAAAATCGTCACTGATCATCACGCACTTTGCTGGCTTAAGAATTTAAAAGATCCGACCGGTCGATTAGCACGATGGGCACTGAAGATTCAGGAATATAATTTCGAAATTATTCACAAATCGGGAAAAAAACATCTGGACGCTGATGGTCTATCTAGAGGACCCTTACCAGAAAACAAATGGGACGAGGATTATGAAAGACTATTTTTGAATCAAATAATAGACGAAAAGGACGATTTTATTGAGAATATTAAGGAGAACCTTAGTGGAAACAAGCGTTCAACTACACAGAACTTTAAAGAAGAAAATGGGTGTCTCTACAAGAAAAATCCAAATCCTGAAGGTAGAGAATGGTTGCTGGTAGTGCCAAAGAAGAGAAGGAAAGAAATCATGAGTGAATACCACAACCATATGCTGAATGGCCATTTGGGCGTCGCCAGAACCACATACCGATTGAAGAATAAATACTATTGGCCTTCCATGCTGAAAGATGTTTCCGAATTTGTAAAGACGTGCCATCTTTGCCAAAGTCGGAAAGGTTCAAATCAGTTGCCAGCTGGACTTCTACAACCTATTCCCCCAGCTAACTACCCTTTTGAAAGAATCGGAATTGACTTTGTTGGCCCCTTGCCATCAACGAAAATAAGAAGGAAATGGATAATTGTGTTAACGGATTATTATACCAAGTATGCTGAAACAAAGGCAGTACCAGAAGCGACAGTGAAAGAAGTCTACATTTTTAATCGAACATATATTTTTACGTCACGGGGCTCCAAGATTTCTTATCAGCGACAGAGGTTCACAATTCACTAGCAATTTGATGAAGGAGGTTATGAAAATGTTCAAAGTTAAACATTGCTTCACAACGAGCTACCACCCCCAGACTAACGGACTAACGGAACGGCTAAATAGAACTTTAATCAATATGATCAGCATGTATGTGAATACGGATCAGAAGAACTGGGACGAAATCCTTCCTTTTATCACCCACGCGTATAATACCACAATTCAAGAAACCACAGGCTACTCTCCATTTTTCCTGTTGTTTGGGAGGGAACCCATGTCCCTCTTAGACGACGAGAATATCCCAACGGACAGTAACATGGACGATTACGAAGAATATATAGAAAACTACTTAGATAAAATAGCAAGGACGAGACAGGTAGTCATTAACAACACAGAGAAGACTCAGGAAAGAATGAAAAGAAACTATGACAAAAAACACAACGAGAGAATCTATGAACCAGGACATTTAGTGGCAGTTTGGACACCAGTCAGGAAAATCGGAAAATGTGAAAAACTATTGAGAAAATATTTTGGCCCATATCGAATATTAAAGAAGCTGTCCAACGTAAATTACTTAATTGAGCCGAAAGATAATCCTGGCCAAGACCCATTGATTGTCCATGTCTCAAGACTCAAACCCTATTTTGAAAGAATTGATGAGGTCACTCACGAGGACGTGACGACCTCTGAAGAGGGGGAAGTGTTGCATCATGATTAATGCGCGTATTTTTAAAATTATTTATAATATTATTTTTAATATATTTAAAAGTTAAATTATACATTTATTTATTTTTATAAAACAGATTATTACTATAAAATATTATGTACTATAAAACATTTGTATTTTGATACACTAAATACCCCACATGCTTTAAAATTTGATATGATAAATAAAGAGATATTCTAGGTGCTACCTAAATTTATAGTTGTCTTATTATTGACTGGTTTAACCTTGTAAGATAGTTGAGACACGTTCTGGAAAGATACAAGACACGTCTGAGGAGAGACTCAAGACTGAAGAATCTGCCAAACCGCAGCCCAGTGCAACTATATTTACCTTCTAAATTATCCGGTTCGGACAACTCTTGTAGGAGCGTATTTGTAAACATCAGTAAGGTTAATTATAAGTCGATAACGTGGCATATATATATAAGAAATCAAAGCACAAATGTTTCTTTTAAACATAAAACAAACTTCTACTGTCCTTACTGCGATTTATATGTAGTTATGCTGTCTTAAAAGCTTATGTCCATAGTTTTCTTAAATACCAGTTCTAAGATTCCACTCATTATTTCAGAATATATAAGCATAATCGTCCAATACAGTATTAGAGCTCTAAGAAGCGGTCTGGTAAATTAAATTGGCGAAAACGCTGGGAGGGTTCACCACTGATGAGCCAAGCCCTTCCAATATTTTTTTCACCGCTGTAAGGACAGAAGCAGTTAGATTTATGTATAAAACAAGCATTCGTGCTTTGATGCTTCTATTTCTTATACACTGCGTGACATTGAAAATGGAACACCAAGAAATAGTGGCCAGGAAGTGATGAAACTCGGCAGACAGAGAGAGACAGGGACGAACAATAAGTGATCTTTATTTCAAAATGATAGTCATAATACAGAGCGAGAACGGCGTCGGCTTAGTAGCAAGTAGGACCACCGCGGACGGCGATGCACGCAGCAACACGTCTAGGTAGAGAGTCAATCAGAGTACGGATGGCGTCCTGAGGGATGGCTCTCCATTCCCTCTCAACCATTTGCCACAGTTCGTCTTCTGAACGCGGCTGTGGCAAGGCATGCAAACGGCGTCCAATGATGTCCCAGACGTGCTCGATTGGTGAGAGATCAGGAGAGTACGGTGGCCAGGGAAGCATCTGTACATCTTGCAGAGCTTGTTGGCTAATGCGAGCAGTGTGCGGTCGGGCGTTATCCTGCTGATAAAGGGCATTGGGTACCCCCTGAAGGTAGGGGAGTGTCACCGGTCGCAGCACATCATCAACGTATCGTTGGGCCGTCATAGTGCCCTGAATACGAAGTAAAGGTGACCTGGAATCATACGCGATTGCGCCCCAAACCATGATTCCACGTTGTCGCACGGTGGGGCGTTCCACAATTGCTGCCGGATTGGACCCTTCTCCACGTCGACGCCACACGCGTACACGGCGACTATCACTGGACAAGCAGAAACGCGACTCATCTGAGAACACGACCCTGTGCCATTCCGTCATCCACGTCGATCTAGCCCGGCACCAATCCAAACGTTGGCGCCTATTCGGTGGGGTCAATGGCAGTCTTCTTAGCGGACGGCATGAGTGCAAGCCATTAGCAACCAATCGACGGGAAATGGTTCTGGTCGAGATGGAATGATCTAGGGTGTCTTGCACATGTTGCAGGATGGCGGTACAAGTGGCTTGTGGGGCCGCCACTGCTTGTCGAAGGATACGCCGATCCACACGTGCTGACGTCACTCTGGTTGCACCGACATTCCTATAAATTGCCACATTTCCTTGTTCCAACCATCTTCTCCACAGTCGGTGCACCGTGGACGCACCAAGGTGTGTATCAGCTGCGATTTGACGTATGGACCAACCTGCCCTTTTCAGTCCGATCACCATGCCCCTCGTAAAAGCGTCTGTCTGCTTGAACTGCCTCCTTTTACGATGACCTGGCATTCTCTGTTATTACACGTGTCTTTTGACACAAGAACAAAATTTCTACAATAATTTTCCTTGAAGAAATAACGACACGAATACTGTCCTTTATGCAAGTTCCTTCCCTTATATCTTGCTCCATGTGCGCACGAGAGCTGCGCATTTTACATCATTTGCATAACTCGGTTAGGCGCGTCTACCCTGAAATTTGCATAATTTTCTGGCCACTATTTCTTGGTGTTCCATTTTCAATGTCACGCAGTGTATTAGTAAGGTTATATTAGAGTTATATTATGATGCATTAGAGCGCCATCTGTTATGAAAAATCGAAACTATTATAGACGCGTATGAATCTTTTTAAAAAATTAAAAAAATTATACTGCCTTTACTGCAATGGAAATTTAATGGGAGGCTCTAGCTCAACAGTGGTGAACCTTCCCAGGGGTTTCGTCAGTTTAATCTACCACAAATATATCGATGTGTGTGGGTAAAAGTATAAAACTTATTAAAATAACGTCCTAGACTCTTCAGTATTCCATTCCTTTAAAGTTTAAGTAGAAGGAAAAAATTGTGATATAAATAAAATAGTTATTCTACCATCAAGCCAAAAATTATTTTTTTTTTAAATAATTTTAAATAAAATTTTAAAAGTTAGTCAATATGAGTATCATAACTAAAAGATTTATAAAAACCTATTGGTAGAGTTAAGTAACAAAGGCATCTCCTGATGGTGCAACTAAAAGTTGTAATGGTGCGCTATCTGTCGGAATAAATATCAACTATAATCGTTGATTATTCCAGAATTGGTCAAATACCCATTCTTGATTAATTGTGGTAGAGGTTGTTATCCCACTCTGAATATTTATTTCAACCCTAGTCAACTTATTTTATACTTTATTTATTTGAAAACTCAGTAAAATCACCACAACACAGAATTTATAAAAGTTGGAAAGTCTATATCCATAGTTTGTAATTTTGAAAATAGAGCAATCCATACTTAATTCATTAGATAATAAAAGGCATATATTGGATTTAATAAAATATTTATTTTGCCTATATTTCGGCTGGCTGAACGCCAACCTTTTTCGAGGCTTTACATTTTTGTATAACACTATGCGGCGCTGAGTTTGTGTATACAAAAATGTAATGCCTCGATAAAGGTTGGCGTTCAGCCAGCCGAAATATTGGCAAAATAAATATTTTATTAAATCCAATATATGCCTTTTATTATCTAATAGTTCGTAATATCTCCCATATTTTATATTACAACCCTATTCAATACTTTATACTATTTATTTATTTGAAACGTTGCGGTAAATCCCCTCAAGATTTGTAAAAGTTAGAAAATCTACCCTTAGATTATAATATCTCCCATTATATGTATGTTACAATCCTATTTAACTCATTATACAACAACAACAAAAAGGCTTTTATTAGGGCCCATTGCCCTGTATAGATTCGCCACACAACAACAAAATAATACAGTAATTTTTTCTCTCTTTCACCATGTGCACGTGAGCCTTTGTTTGAAAAGGGATTTATTTACAAATCTGTTCTAAAACTTTCCTCACTACCTCTTTTGCGTATGAATCTATTTACAATTGATCTGTAGAAATTATAGAGTTCTATTGCTATAAATTTTTGTTCTGAAATAGTTCTCAGCGTCTGTAGTGGGTTGCTAAATCTCCAGAGGTGTTTTAAAGAGTTTTTCTCTTTCTTCACCTAAATATTTGCATTTAACTCATTATACATTTTATTTATTTGAAAGGTTGTAGTAAAATCACTTCATGATTAGTAAAAGTTGGAAAACCTACCCTTAGATTATAATATCTCCCAAAATATATATATTGCAGCCTATTCAACTCATTTTACATTTTTATTTATTAAAAAAAAAAAAACTATATTACGAAACACTACTTCTATTTTGAAGATACAATATGCAAATATATTACTTTAAATGATGCAATGTGCAATTACATTGTCGCGTTAGAAAAATAATTGCTGAAAGAGGGAAGTAGAAAAAGAAGTTTTATTCTTCAGTAATAACGAACAGTCTTCACTATAATTGATGATACACAAATTTATATAGCAACAACCTTCCATTCCAATCTAAATAAATAAACCTAGTAAAAGCTAAAACTTAAAAGCATGCAAACTAACATAAAATTAAATAAACTACGCTTTAATATTGATGGAAAAACTCCAAATATATATGACTTTGATGACGTAGTTAAAATATGTCTCATCATGATCGAGAGGGTTTGAAACCAAGAAGTGAACAGTTAGTCAGTCATTGGAAGACATAATGGACATTCCTCTTAAAACGTTAAATAACATCAGCGGTAGCCAAGTTAAAGAGGTAAGACAATCATTTAGTCTCTTTGGGATAATTTCTGGTAGAAATATACTCAAATGTTGAGATTGTCATCCATTACGTTTGGCTTTTATTACGTAAAGCTTTCTTAGCGCATATGAACTTTGTAAATCTATACGTTTACAAGTTATTTGAATTGCCAACTCTTTTATTTTAAACCTTTAAAATTTCAGGAAATTTCTCTTTTTCACAAAAATTCACGAAACGTAAATATATAATTGCAGATATACAAACTGTCATTGGAGATTATCAATATAAATAAGACCGTTTGTATATGTAGAAAAGTTCAAGTTTCATGTATATTTGCGAAAAAAGAAAATTTATCAAAAGATTAAAAAAGTTCAAATAATTTGAAAACGTTTTATTAAATGATTATTACTATTACTTTTTAGACTAATCTTCACATGATTATTAAAAACTTAACGATTTTAAAATCTTTACAATTTTAAAATTTTGTTCCAATATATAAAAATATTTTGAGAACTCTAATATATATAAATTTGAAGCCAAGTTCATTTGTAAGAAATCTATTCCTGTACACTATGTTCTATGTACTTAATTTTCACCTGATTCTTCCAAAATTCATTTGATTTGTCAATAAAGTTTTAGTTGAGAAAGTCACGGTACAAAATAAAATATGGTATTTCTTATTACGATAATTCGAACTATTATAGACACGTATGGTTCTTTTTTTAAAAATTAAACAATTTATATTGTCTTTACAGCAATGGGAAATTTAATGAGAGGGCTTGGCTCATCAGTGGTGAACTCTCCCAGCGGTTTCGCCAGTTTAATCTACCATACCGCTTTTACAAGTTGTATATTGAATTTTTCGATCTTCCTTTTATAATGTTGGAGCTTGGATCCTCACAGTATTAGCTTGGAATTCCGTGTAGCTCTCTAACCTTTTGTTTTAGATGTTGACGATCTTTTGGCAGAGTTTATATTGGACTGTATGTTTCACCTCGACCTGCGGATTGACTACTGAGAAATTATCCTTATCTAATTGCGATGCAGCAACAAGAATGGGTATGGGAATGGGTATTTTAGATTAACTATGGACATAAGCTTTGAGGACAGCAAAATTACATCGTTATAAATTATTACATACAATTATTATATTTTTTATTATTACAGTAAGGCCTCTGTAGAGATAATATTTGTTGATACGGAGATTAATTTGGCGAAACCACTGAGAGGGTTCACCACCGATGAGCCAAGCCTTTTCACTCAATAACTTTTATTATTGCAGTAAGGTCTGTAGAGATAATATTTGATGATATTAAAAAGAAACAAATTTCCAGTAAATTTAATTGTTAAAAACTTGATCGATTGATGGCAATTAATTTATATATTTATGAGTGTATGAAAATATGGTGTTAAATATAAAATTAAAAATAATTATGAAAGTAAACAATAAATATTTTGTAAGTTTAACTACGTTTTACTAATTTGATTATTTTTTACGCCTATTTCACTGCATTCAAATATTATAAAAATATCCTCAGAATATACGACATTTAGTTGTATAATAATTATTTAAAAATGAAATTAATATAAAATATTCCACCACATTTCTGTTTTATTCATAAACTTAACAAGGGGTTAACCTTTTTTTTTTTCTCTTCTTGAAAAGAAAATTTTACTTTTTATATAAGGTTTTATTACTTTTATTATTTATATTATAAGGCAATAACACGTCATCTGTATATAAGAAATGATATAATTAAAGCACGAATGTTTCTATTATACATAAAACAAACTTCT
>CP092879.1:19130701-19255381 GCA_030710605.1 Cordylochernes scorpioides | reverse complement strand
CGAAATTATTAATAATTTATTGAATAATTTTAAATATATACCTTTTTCCAGTTCCAATTAAATAAGTATTTGTTCCCTGTAGGGTCATTGGGCCGGGATTGCAACCTAAAATTCTAATAACTCGACTGGAAAGTCGGGTTATTTTTTCTAAAGCCGTCGTCATTTTTAAAATAGTTTGAGAAAGACAAGTTTTTATCGACAGGCGTGATTTAGCAATCCACAATTTCTCACTTGTTTACAAATGAACATATGATTATCTTTGATATTTAATTGAACACAGATGTAAATTGCGAATAATTTTATCTAAATATATTTAATTTCATAATTTTTAAATTAAATTTTCGATGTGATTATTTTTTCCCTGAATTTTATAACTCAAATAATAGGCTGGAAAAAATAAATGATACTAATCTATAGGGGTATGTTGAAAATTTGACCATTCTTCTTATTGTTTATGTAAACACAAAGTAAAAAATATATAAAGATAATTATGCAATTATGAAAAAATAGAACAAAATGCTAGCCCCAACTGTGTCTAAAAGGTAGGTACTTTAGACATTCTTCTTATTATGTATAAATGTGCTCTCACCCAAACATATTTAAATTCATTTTATTTTAATTTACAAGTCATGCCATCCAGGTTTTCAGTGATTTGTAGAATTGCATCTATATTTCATACATAAATTATAAAAATAAATTATGATGGTGCTATGTGTCATAGTATATATTCATTTTAAAAAATATTCCAAAATTGAAGATTACTTCAATTGTAAAAGAGGTGGAAACCTTTTATCTAGTTTTGCTATTAAAAAACTTCTAGGATATACATCAGAAAAGTACAATTCCCAATTTAAGAGAAGGATACGAGAGTAAAATTATTATTTTTTTTTTTAAGCCATTAAATCAAATCAATTGCTCATTATATTACACTGACCATATAAGAGAGAGAGAGAGAGAGAGAGATTACATAAGGTTAAATAAAATATATATATAAATATGAATAAATAAGTTTATATCTAAGGATATATAATGATTAAATATAATACATATATAGAATAATATCTTAAATATTGAGCAATCCATATGAAATTATTAATTGAATAGCATATTTTGGATCAAAATAAACATTTTATTTAATATAAATGCCAATATTTCATTAGGCTATACGCGTATAGCCTAATGAAATATTGGCATTTATATTAAATAAAATGTTTATTTTGATCCAAAATATGCTATTCAATTAATAGAATAATATACAGTCGAACCTCTTTAATTCAACACCCCAAGGGATCAGAGCTTTCGGTTGAATTAAAGGAAGTGTTGAATTAAGGTTAGATGATTAGGTAATCATCTAACTAGCTAAAATAATATATATTTTTTATAAATAGCTCTGTAATATAAATTAATGATATTAATTGAAACCATTGTGTGTGTACTTTTTTATATTTATTTTTTTATTTTCATGATTAACTTTTAGTATCTGGGACAAAATGGCAATAATACATATTTTCGAAACAAATAATATTTTATTCCAATTGAATAATAGTTTAAAGAAAATAAAAATAAAATTAAAAAATATTATTTGAAAAGAATCAAGATTAAAAAAAAATCTTTTATAGATGTCTGTTTTTTCTCTGAAATCCTATTCAGGATGTATTCCAGATAGTCTATTTTTAAAAGACATGCATGCCTTTCTTCCTCAGAAATGTCTTTTAAATAACAAAGAGTTTTTATTGTATTAAAGGCATCCACGGCTGCTGCAGGTGTTATTGATGTTTTGTTTAAACATCCCATTACCTCCTTTACAATTTCTTCAATGGACTGTTCCCCAGCAACTTGCACATCCTTATCAACTTCCAAGAAGTCAATATAGTTGACCTGGATAAGGCAATACAAATATGTATGGCTGCAGAAAGGATAAACAAAGATTTTACACCATCAATGGCTTGATGTTTTTTTAATGCCTCAAAACATCTGTTCATTTCTTCTTCAACAACTTCTTCCATTGCTTCATCCATCACAAATCCTTAATGAGAAAAACAATTTTTCATTGTGGAAGAACTAACCCCAACCCATGCAGCCTCTAGCCAGCTAATTGCAAAGAGTAAATGTACTTGAGCATTTTTTTTCTTCCATGCAAGTGAGAAGATACGTTATCATTCGTTTCCTATATTGGTCTTTTAGGGCTTTAATGATACCCATATCACAGGGTTGTAATGCACTTGTAGTTAGGGCGGGCAAAAATCTTATTCCATTGTTCTGTAACCCTTCAGGTATTTGGTGGGCTGGGCAATTATCTAAAATTAATAAAAATTTTCTTTCTCTTCTTTTGAATATTTGGTCCAATTTTTTCAGCCAATCCGTAAAAATTGCCCCAGTCATCCAGGCTTTTTTTATTAAAATGATAATTTGAGGGAATATTCATGCCATGGAAGCATCGTGGTCTTCTATATTTCCCAATATAAAGTAAAGGCAGTTTTTCACTTCCATCCATATTACAGCATACCAACACTGTAATTCTCTCTTTAGACTTCTTACCCCCTTCACATTTCTCACCTCTGATAGTCATTGTTTGATTAGGCAAAAGTTTATAAAATAACCCTGTTTCATCAGCATTGAAAATGTCCTGTGGGCTGTATTTAGCTAAAAGTGAAGGAATAATCCCACCTTTCCAAGTGGCTACACTATTGGCATCCACACTTCCAGCTTCTCCATGAAGTCGTTTAAAAGCAATATTCCTTCTGGCCTTAAACTTTTCTAGCCAGCCATTGCTAGCTTCAAAATTATCTTGACCCATTTTCAAGGCCAAGAGTATAGCCTTTTCTTTCAAGATATTGCCATTTATGGCAAGTTTCATGGCATTTGCCTGCCTTATCCACCTAAACAGGGCTTCTTCAATCTCTGGGAATTCCCCGTCACGATCACGTTTCAAGGTAGAGCTAAAATTAGATTTTAAAAAGGCAGATTTTATGGCGAATTTATTTTAAAAAATTTTGCTAATGGTGGACCGTGGAATATTTCTCTCTCTGGAAACTTGACTATGTGATTTTCCTTGTTTTATTTCTTCTATAATTTTCATTTTTCCACATAAGTGAACTGGTGATACTGACTACGTTTCCAATTATTTTTGGCAGAACCTGACATTCTTGCCCCACTCATTTATTCAAATTAACACAGAATATTGAATTAAAATGTTATCATAATCATTGTTGGATCATTTTATAAAGATTTATTTATTTAAAAAGAAATTATTTATAAATTTAAAAATAGCTAAAATATTTCAATGTGAAAAATAAAAAAAATAAAAATTATTATTAGTTTAGCGCATGATGTCGAAATTCCCGCGTAAAAAAAAACAACAATAACATCCGCGAAATTGCGCAAAGGCACTGCAAAGTGAAACTTAAACTAACCAGAAACCAAAAGTGCGCAGGCGCGATCATATCGGCGCCCGCCGATGCCGTTTAGCGGTAAAGTTGCATGTAAAATAACATTCAACTGTCGAAATTCAAATTTTAAAATGGTCGAACTATCGGAACTGTCGTATTATCGATACTGTCGAATTACGGTTTGTTATTTGATAGGCCGGAGGTCGGGACATCGGAACATGGACGAATTATCGCCGAGTGTCGAATTGGGGTGTGTCGAATTAACGAGGTTATACTGTATATTGTATATATAAAATATAAACAATGACTTCATTGGTGGCGTCCACTGAGGGTAAGAATACTGGTGGAAAGTTCTTTCCCACAGAGTGGGCAGGTCAATGTGATGGATGGCATTGCCCACCAATATTTTAAATGGTCAATTTAACCACTAATGTGATCATGCGGATAGAGCCGACGGCAAAGATCTAGGCAGCCTGCAGTTCAGGGCACCTTGCAGGAGGCAAACACCTCCCAGATTAGAGGTCGAACGGCTTGGCAATTTCACATTCTGTGGCTCAGCAATAGACCCACAGGCAGCACAGGTGGCATGCCTCAAATAAATCCAGTCTGGATGGGGTAAGGAAAATGGGCAAACAGTAGAGCAACATCATGCCCAAAAAGCAATGTCAGCTTTGTTAGAATGATTCCTGGAGAGTATGGCCATGGTCCAACAACATAACCTTGATGTTACATGATCCACAAGGGAAACACAAGACCAAATAAATAGTGTGTGATGTTTCGGTAACCACTCTGTTACTGAAACATCACACTATTTATCTGGATTTGGTCTTATTCCCTTGTGTTTCTAATCTATAATCCAAATTGTGCATTATCAATCCCCAAGGGAATTATGAAATGTGGTGTTTTTAGCTGGGGGATATTGGATGGATCACTTCACTAAGAATTTAAAGACTATTGGATGGCCGTTCAACTTTTGCATTTACAAGTGTGCCAGAGCCCCATTTAGTTACTTTTTCAAGAATCAGGGGCCATTGTAACAATTTTATCTTCAGTCCCCATGTCATGGCAGTCACAAATTGACAATCTATACCACTCTTCCACCAAGCCTTCACTGTCTGTTGCCCCCATCTTGTAACTTATCCTTCTTTTTTTTTTTTTACTTATCCTTTTAGTCTAAATTAGACAAGATCTTGGAGGTCGTGCTCGTAAAGAAGCTCAAGAACTCTTCTTGGTTCTCTGTACAGGGATCTTTTGTCCTTTCCAATGCAATTTAGTAAATGTTGGGGAGTGGCCTCTTCGGTTTTGCACCTAGTGCACATGGGGAAGCTTTTGGCTCCTTCTTTATAGACTAGGGGGCGCAGGTGACCAGATTTCCATCTGGCCAACTGTGTCGATTGCCTTCTGTTTAGTTGGAGGGTCTGTCTTTTGGGGTTTTCTACCTGGTACCAAGAATGATGGAAACTATCTCTATGACTTATCCTTCTAATCCCTGTAAGGGCAACTCCATACAGAAGATGGCGGTGGACTTTTAAATAATAAACAAAACACTTCCAAAAGGATGAGAGTTTCTTATTTTATATTCTGGGATTCTCTCTTCTCCCATAAGAATATAAAATAAAATAAGAAACTTATCTTGGAAGCCATTTTGTTTATATTTATATGTATTGGAGATTTTGTTTTTCCGAATGGGTAGACTTTGTTGATGTAAACATCTCCCCCAATACTGTAATGAATAAGGTCAGGTGGTGCACTTGGGAAGAATTTCATTGAATGTGATAGTTTTAGTATGTGTGGTCTGTTTTTAATCTGAGGGGAATCAGGGTCACATGCCATGCCTGTTTAGATAACATCTGATGTTAAAGCACAATTTAGATTATAGATTATAGCTTCAAGAAAATAAGACCTAATCCATATAAATTAATAGTGTATAATTGTCTGATGATGGTAAAAATGCTGTTACCGAAACGTAACACACTATTAATTTATTTGGATTAGGTCTTATTATCTTGTAGCTATCACATCCGATGTTTGTTCTGTGCCGTACCATTGGTGGTACATTGAGGAGTTTCAGTCATTGGTGATGAGGTTTTTTTTTTTTTATCAGCACAACTCCTGTATTTTATTGATTGGACATTTTCTGATGGAGATGCTGATATGTCAAGAGAATCTGCTTTTTCATTTCTCTCCTGGGATTCCAACAAGGCTTGGGGACCACTTAAAGTGGAAATAGCTGTTTTTATGGAGTTTTTATATTGTTATATTTAATGAAAATTTGAAACTATTATAGACGCGTAATGATTCTTTTAAAAATTAAACAATTTCTACTGCCCTTACTGCAATGGAAAAATCAATGGGGGGGCCTGACTAAAATTAAACTAGCGAAACCGCTGGGAGGGTTCACCACTGATGAGCCAGGCCCTCCCATTGATTTTTCCATTGCAGTAAGGGCAGTAAAAATTGTTTAATTTTTAAAAGAATCATACGCGTCTATAATAGTTACGAATTTTCATAACATATGGCGCGCTAATGCAGCATAATATAATTGTTATATGTGGTGAAACAGTTATTCACAGCATAGAGGGGCAGCCAGGTATCTGGAAAAGATCATACATGGGATAATTTAAGTGGCAGTGATTCTGGCTGCACTGAATACAGTGAAACCCCTCTATAGCAAACCCTAATGGGACTGAACCTGTGGTTCACTATAGCCATGGTTCGTTATCTCGAACTCTGCCTTTGCCGGTCCCAAGCCCGGATGAAAAAGGAGGAGGGGGAGCAGTAACAAGCTCACTAAAAAACCTGGGTTCAGCTGGCCCGGCTGATAGTACCCTGTTAGGGCTCCTAATCCAGGGATACAGGATGAGCAGCGTTTGTACTCCATGTTAGGAGCGGCTGCACATGGCGTCTGTTCCTCATGTCAGAGGCGGCCATTTCTTTTGGAGCTAAGTCGGCCTGCCACTGAGTAGTGCTCCAAGTCTTAATGACAAAGGCAGACACATTCTACTTCACACAGTCATTATGGTTGTCAAACAAGCTTGATACCTTAATATGATTGAGTGGAGATAAGAAAGAAGAAGAAGAAGATGGTTCGTTATATAGCCATGGTTTGTTATATAGCCATAGTTCACTGTATTATAAAATAAAAATGAGTATTATTTCAGGTTCAATATAAGGGAAGGTTTACTATATCCAAGGTTCATTTTAGCAGGGTTCAACTGTATAGTTTCTCTTAGTCTAAAGTTCACAGTTTGACTGTGGCCCATCTTTAACAATGACAAGTCCTGAGCCACCACAATCCAGATGGCTGCCATCTGTTTAGGTAAGGTGGTCGTTAAAATTGGTAATTATCCCTAGGACACGTGGCCATATGATAATCATAGGGGGTAGAAGTTGGCGACTGCTTTTACTGTAAGTGCCCACATGTCTACAGATGTGATAAACAGTTCGACTTTTGCACTTACAAATATGCCAGAGCCTCATTTGGTTACTTGCAGTCGCTGGTGGGGTTAGACTTTTGCAAGAATGGGGGGCCATTGGAGCAATTTATAAGTTAGGAAAAAGGTCCAATGCATGATTCAATCTCTGGCTCTATTGGTCAAAAACCAACAGTTTAGACCACTCGTAACTGAGCCCCCCCATTAGCAATTATTATTTTTGGTAATGTCTTTCTTATAATATATTGTCAACTCCAATCTATTTCTGGGCTTGATTGTCTTAATTAAGTTTTCCTATATATGATAAAGCACAATTTGGATTATTGATTATTTAAGAACATGCTGTGATATTTTTTCTCATTCTTTTTTCTGATGATGGTTAACAACACTATTACCGAAACGTCACACACTATTAATTTATTTGAATTAGGTCTAATTTCTTGTAACGTTTCTTGTACATAGATTTCATTATTATCATTCTTCTTCTTCTTTCTTATCTCCACTCAATCATATTAGGGTATCAAGTTGTGACCCTTGATGGTGTCTGTTTGACAACCACCATGACTGGGTGAAGTAGAATACGTCTGCCTTTGTCATTAAGACTGGGAGCACTACTCAGTGGCAGGCCGACTTAGCTCCAAAAAAAATGGCCGCCTCTGACATGAGGAACAGACGCCATGTGCAGCTGCTACTAACATGGAGTACAAACACTGCTCATCCTGTATCCCTGGATTAGGAGCCCTTACAGGGTACTATCAGCCGGGGCAGCTGAACCCCCTCCTGCTTTTCATCTGGGCTTGGGACCGCGGCAATAAATGTAATTAGTTTTTACTCTTTCATTCTTTTCATTTGCAGACTCTGGGGTAAATCTACGTATAAGACTATATGTCTTATTAAAGTCTTTTGTGTGTATGTGATATTATCTCTACAGATTTTACAGCAACAATAAAAATAATTAGATGAGAGGGCTTGGCTTATCAGTGGTGAACCTTCTCAGCAGTTTTGCCAAATCCCAGACTACTCTACTATTGTATTGGATTGTTTCTCTATATACACACTAGAACCTCCACGAGAGGACACTCCCAGTAGAGGACACCTCTCTGCAAAGGACAGTGGTTATTTCCAAAATTACCATTCTATATACAGTTACGAGCATCATTCCTCATCTCCTAATCAACTATGTCACCGTTTGCTTTTTTTTTGGAATGGCGCCCTCCTATTGGTTGGCTACGATCATGCCACCTTTGCCCCCCCCCCCCCCCCCCCATCATGCCTCCCCCACTCGCTTTTTAGTTTTTGTAACTATTGTGTTGGAGCGGGTCGCTCCTTAAATAAATGCATATATTAGTTAATAACCAAATGGAATCCTCTCTTTCTTTTTTTCCAGTAAGAGACGCCTACGGAAGCTAACAGTACATAGACAGATAAAGCACATAGGCTATAGTTATTAACTAATATATGCATTTATTTAAGGCGCCAATTTATAATTGTAACAAATAGTATTTGAATAAAAACATTCAATCGGGTAAAACACGGGCGTTGCCCAGGTCATTCGGCTAGTTTTTAATATTTAGCAGATTTCTCTAGTATGAGAACACATAGGATACTTTGGCTCTGTAAATAGCTGTCTTTTATAGAGAGGTTCAACTCTGCCCTCTGCCTTTACTAAGGAAGGCAGCTTAGTGCTGTTTAGGGAACCTATGGACATATGCTTATAGATCTTTAGAGGTGCATACTTATAATTGCAAGGAATCACTTCGAGCAATACTCTTCCACAAATATTGTTTCATATTAGAGGTATTATTAGCAAATTATGATGCACTAGCGCGCCATCTGTTATGAAAATTTTAAACTATTTTAGACGCGTAAGATTCTTTTAAAATACCCATTCCAAGAGTCTAGCAACAGTATCACTGTTGGATCCTATAGTTAATAATTTCCTTAAATTCAATTTTATATATGAAAATTAAGCCAAAATATTCTAAATTCAATTGTACAATATAAATCTTTAATATGTAAATTTTAAAGCAATCAACATGTATGCAAATTTCTAGTTTGGTTAATTAATAGCTTTTTAGTTTTCTCTCTCTCTCTACAACTAGTATCAAAATCTAAGTCAAATTCATGTAATCTAAATTCATGTGGTAGCTATTCATAACTCTAAAACCAAAGACAATAAAACTAATTCAAGACAAGTGGCAAAGTGCTTCTTAGTATCTTTTACTGAACATTCATGCCACGAACAGTATGGTCCCTCATCGAGCCGGATACTTTAAAAAATTAAGGTAAGCCATTTGAAAACTTAAATTTCTTAAAATAAAGTCATGCCTAAATCAGAAGTTAAAATTCGGCACAAATTCAACTTTATCATTCAGGAAATAAAGGATCTGGAATCAGAGAATGAAGCTATTGTAGAATCCAAAAACATACATAGATTAAAGCTATTCCAACAAGAAGTTAATGAAAGGAAAATTAGCCTAAATCAAGTTATCAACACATTATTAGAATCAGAGTTGGATGATACACAATATGGCGATTATTCAAAGGCCAAAAAGGATATTTTTAATATGTTGGTGTCTATTGAAGAAGCTTTATCTTTAATTGAAACCAAAGAAAATATTCATAGTGATATACAATTGCCAGAATCCAATGTTAATTTACCTAAGATAAATTTACCCATTTTCAATGGTGATTCAGCCAATTGGCTTAGTTTTAGAGAAATATTTAACTCCACCATCAATTCAAATCAAACACTAACGGAAATACAAAAATTTCAATATCTAAATGCATCTGTTAAGGGTCCTGCGGAAAAGTTGATTCGGGGTTTTCCCATTTCTGACAAAAACTACCAGCAAGCATGGGATACCTTATGCAATAGATTTAATAACAGAAGAGAATTGGCTTTTTCACAAATCAACAAAATATTCTCCATAAGGCCATTAAAATCTATTTCGGCTGGTTCTCTCTATGAAATCCTTGATGTTTGCAATGAAGGCATTAGAAATCTCTCAGTGCTAGGACTTGAGAAAAACACATTAACAGATCTGATCCTGATCAATTTTTTTGAAAAAAGAATTGGTGAAGCCCTCAGGAAAGAATGGGAATTAACCCTTCAAAATGAAGAATATCCAACATTTGAAAACTTTGTGAATTTTTTAGAAAAACATGCTAGAAGCCTGCAAGGTATGAGAATTCCTTTGTTCCAGGAACAAAAAAACCTCTAGCAAAAATATGATGGCTCATGGCCTTTATGTCAACAAAGGTCAAAATTGTATTTTATGTCATCAAATTCATAAACTAAATGACTGCCATAGATTCAGAAATCTTCCCTTGCCTAAAAAATGGGAATTAGTTAAAAAACATAAACTTTGTCAAAATTGCCTTAGAGCAAATCATGAGATATCCAAATGTCTCATCACATCAAGATGTAAAAACTGCAAGCAGAACCATCATACTCTTCTGCATGGATACAACTCTGAACCATCCATTCCACAACCAACAACCTCTCAAGAGATGTTGATTTCAACAAATACCATCTGTAATGCGATGCCTTTGGAAACGGAAACAAATATTCTACTGTCAACAGCCCTTATTAAAGTCAAGGCGAAGGATGGCTCATTTGTGCTATGTAGAGCATTAGTGGACAATGGGTCCCAAATAAGCCTAATTTCAGAACAATGTTGCCACAAGTTGGGACTTGAAAAAAGGAAAAATTCTTATACACTAAAAGGTGTAGGTGACATTGTTGTCAACAGGACAACATCGCAGGTTGAAATAGAGTTCACCCCACATCATAATGATCAATTATTTTCTGCCAGAGCATTTGTGGTTGGAAGGGTAACTGCAGACCTTCCAAACTTCCAAATTCAGTCAGCAGACTTTCCTCATTTAGAAAATTTGCTCTTGGCAGACCCAGAATTCTATGTCACCAAGCCCATAGACCTAATTTTGGGTGCAGATACCTTTGTAGAAATAATTCTAGGTCATAAAACAGATTTAAAGCACCATCCTATAGCACTTAATACCAAGTTAGGTTGGCTTGTTTCTGGGAGAATCCATTCAACTATTAAGTCGAATACTTCGGTAATCAATCACTGTACCACTGAACTTGATTCCAGCATAAGAAAATTCTGGGAACTTGAAGATGTCCCAATTTCTAAGGCCCAGTTGGGTATAAAGAATGCCCCATCTCCAAGTCTACAAGAGTCCATTCAGAACTCTCTAAGTCTAAAGGAGTTCACTCAGAACTCTCCAAGTCTACAAGAGTCCATTCAGAACTCTCCAAGTCTAAAGGAGTTCACTCAGAACTTTCCAAGTCTGCCGGGGTCCATTCAGACCTCTCCAAGTCTACCAGACTCTGTTCAAGGGTCACCGTCTCTAACTTTGAGCCTACAGAGCTCCAAACACAACTCTCCAACCCCCTTACAAGTATCAGTTCACAGCCTGAAAGAGGCCATGTCCCCTTTGGTCGAAATGCCATCAAGCCCTGGGTGCTCCAAGCAGATTCCAATTCCTATAGAAGAAGACTCTATAGAGAGCCAGAACCGAGTTGATAATCTGCCATCCTACCCGATGAGCCCAGAGCAGAGTTACACTCTCTCATCGGCTTCTGTGGAAGATTTCAAGGTCCAAAGTGGGCCCAAGTCCCCTACATCTCCCACCAGAGGTTCAGAGAGTTGCCGATGTTCTGGGGATTATACAGAGCCACAGATGTCTCAGAACTCCAATTTTTCATGCTCCTCTATAGAAGAATCTGAAGATAATTCAAGTAAATCTGAAGAAAATCTAAGTAGATCCGAAGATAATTCAAGTAAATCTGAAGAAATTCCAAGTAAATCTAAAAAGTCACGTATCTCTAAGTTAACTCCACAAATTACTTCTAAACAAAACCAATTACTTCCTTCTGAATCAAGTCAACCATCCACTCCAGAACAACCTCTCGCTTCTCAGTCAAGTGAACCACTCTCATCTAAGAAAGAAACTTCGATTATTCCTAAGATAAAGCCACCACCCTATTATAGGCGAAAACGTCAACATCCTGTTGAGAAAACTTCATGGGATGAACCAATTGAATCAGATATAAAGTCAAATTGGAATAAATTCCAAACTCAACTATCGTGCCTAAAGGAAATCAAAATACCAAGATACCTGAACAGTTCATCTTCTGAAATAGAAGAATTACAACTACATGGATTTTGTGATGCATCCCTTAATGCTTATTCAGCAGTTTTTTATTTGAAAACTAGATTCAAAATTCAAAAGATCAAAATCAATCTGATAACCTCAAAAACTAAGGTTGCACCATTAAAGACCATTACAATTCCAAGACTTGAACTAAGTGCAGCATTGCTTTTGGCTCAACTGAATCAAGTCATTCTTGAATCATTTCCTTTTCAACCTGACAAAACCTTTTTGTGGACTGATTCACAAATCTGCATAGATTGGATAAGATCAGATGCCAGCAGATGGAAGGCCTTTGTTTCGAACAGAGTGTTGTCAATTCAAAATTTGACTCAAATCACTGATTGGTTCCATGTATCTAGTCAAGATAATCCAGCTGATTGCGCATCAAGAGGAATCATGCCTCAAGACTTGGTCAATCATAGAATTTGGTGGCGGGGTCCTATTTGGCTTCAAGAAAATAATGTTCGATATATTCCTTCTTCACCAACCCAAGTAAATCTCAATATCATTCAAGAAGAAGTCGGTGAGGGTCAAGTGTTGGATCAAACAACCTTAATTCAAAATTCAGAAACTAGGTTAAATCTAGAATTCATTGTAAGGTATTCCACAATGACCAAATTGATCCGAATCACAGCTTGGTGTTGGAGATTCTACTACAATTGCCTCCTCTTCGATCCAATTCGTCAGAAAGGACCTTTGACAACAAGAGAATTAACAAAGGCAATTCAAGTCTTAGTCAAATCAATCCAGCAAGTTGAATTCTGCACAGAAATAAAATTACTGAAGTCAAACAAACAACTACCTCTGTCCAACAAGCTAACTTCTCTAAATCCCTTTTTAGACACTCAAGGACTTCTAAGAGTTGGAGGTAGACTCAAGTATTCCTATTTAAATGAAAATCAAAAATTCCCTCTCTTACAACCAAAATCCCCACGCCAGGAATCACTTATCAAAAATCTCTTAACTGAGAATGCCGACATTCCTGAGGCTATTGATGAGAATCAAGAAGATTCTTCAATTTTAGAAACCACTTTTGTCATTGAAGACGAAGAGTCTAACAAAGATATCGGGACTCCAAAGATTGAAATCTCCGAAGTTTCGGTTATTGATAATTCGGAAGGCAAATATTCGAAAGAACCAGTGGTCAGTGTAGAAGCTCTGGATAAGAAAGAACTGTGCCATGATGACTCAGCTCACCTCAATGTAGTTGAAGCTGATCTTAATCGACCTAAAGAGGCTACCAGTGGCATAATCAATGTTTCTACAGAAGCTAATGAATCGGCAAGCAAAGAGAAAGTTGTACCTGTTGAAATTGTGGATACATCAACAAAGGATTATCTACAGAGCGGTGAAAAGGCAAAATTATCCCGCTGGAAGTCCATCGATTCTCTATGCTTAGAAGACGTCAAGGAATCTGAAGACGACGATGAAAATTACAGTTCATCGGCATATATAGAATGGCCAGAAATCTTGAAGAAAGAAGTCTTAAGACCCGAAGCTTTAGAAAAGGCAGTCAATCTGGAAGATTTTGAGAAGGCAGCAGAAAGTCGACAACTCTCCAAAGAACATTTAGAGGAATCGACCGAACAAGGCTCATGCATAAAGGCTGAATCAAAACCTTGGGAAGATCCTATTGAATCCGACTTAGCAGCCGCAGAGTCTGATAATCCAGCAGTTCCCGAAAGAGAACTGGCCAACGAATCTGAAAATCTCATCCAAGATTCACCTCAATCGGATACTCAAAGATGGAAGCTGATTCCATTACCTTTCAAACAATGAGAATTGTAATCTTAGCTACATAGTCGGAATCAATTAGTCCAGCATCTATACTATTGGAACTCTTTTTTTATTTTTTTTTGTTTTTTTTTATTTTTTTTTTTTCTGGTCATCTCTTCCCAGCCGGGGGAGTATGTTGGATCCTATAGTTAATAATTTCCTTAAATTCAATTTTATATATGAAAATTAAGCCAAAATATTCTAAATTCAATTGTACAATATAAATCTTTAATATGTAAATTTTAAAGCAATCAACATGTATGCAAATTTCTAGTTTGGTTAATTAATAGCTTTTTAGTTTTCTCTCTCTCTCTACAACTAGTATCAAAATCTAAGTCAAATTCATGTAATCTAAATTCATGTGGTAGCTATTCATAACTCTAAAACCAAAGACAATAAAACTAATTCAAGACAAGTGGCAAAGTGCTTCTTAGTATCTTTTACTGAACATTCATGCCACGAACAATCACTATAAAAGAAAGATAGAAAAATGCAATATAACAGCGGTATGGTAGATTAAACTGGCGAAACCGAGCCAGGCCCTCCCATTAATTTTTCCATTGCAGTAAGGGCAGTGTAGAAATTGTTTAATTTCATAAAGAATCTTACACGTCTAAAATAGTTTCAAAATTATAAATTCAATTATCATCTATCGATAAAATTGATAAATATTATTTTTGGCCATGTTTCTTATGATATCAATTATCAGACCTAAACTTATGTGTGTCCATTGTTTCCCTAAACACCCTTAAGCTGCCTTCCTTTGTAAATGCAGGGTATATAGAGAAAAATGATATAATACAATAGTAGAGCTGTCTGGAGATTTTTTACTTATCCTTTTAGTCTAAATTAGACAAGATCTTGGAGGTCGTGCTCATAAAGAAGCTCAAGAACTCTTCTTGGTTCTCTGTACAGGAATCTTTTGTCCTTTCCAATGCAATTTAGTAAATGTTGGGGAGTGGCCTCTTCGGTTTTGCACCTAGTGCACATGGGGAAGCTTTTGGCTCCCTCTTTATAGACTAGAGGGCGCAGGTGACCAGATTTCCATCTGGCCAACTGTGTCGATTCCCTTCTGTTTAGTTGGAGGGTCTGTTTTTTGGGGTTTTCTACCTGGTACCAAGAATGATGGAAACTATCTCTATGGTTCCTTATTAGTTATAGTTTCAAGGTCTGGAGATTAATTTGGTGAAACCACTGAGAGGGTTCACCACTGATGAGCTAAGCCTTCTTATCTAATAATTTTTATCACTGCAGTAAAGTCTGTAGAGATACTATTGTCAACACAAGATAATAAGACCAAATCCAAATTAATAAATAGTGTGTGACGTTTTGGTAACAGCATTGTTATTGAGACATCAGACACTATTTATTTATTTAGATTTGGTCTTATAATCTTGTGTTTTTAATCTATAATCCAAATTGTACCTAATCACATAATTAAAAATTTTCTCAATTGATGGCAATTGAATTTATAATGGTACTAGCCAAATGACCCGGGCAACGCCCGGGTTTTACCCGATTAAATGTTTTATTAAAATACTATTCTTTACAATTATAAATTGGCGTCGTGGATGGCACTCTTTTGAAACGTCCAGCTTCAATCTTTGTGTGTTTTTAAAATACAAAAATTAAAATGTAAATTTTCACAACGATATTTGAAAATTGTATTATTTAGATTTTTTGTATGAATATATTTTAAATCTGATATATACATAAAATGATATGATAATGATAGCAAGTGATTTCTTGTTCCTACCCTGTCATTACGTCACTCAAGGTCACCGTCACGCTACGTGGTGGCGCAGCAAACGGTGACACCTGAATGGCGCTCTCCTATTGGCTCGCTACGATCACGCCACCAAAAGCAAACGGTGACAGAAAGCATGACGCTGATAACTGTATATAGAATAGGGGTCTTTGCATTGATATGTTTCTATTTGCTTTAAGAGCAGCCGCAAGGGTTTTAAGTTTATAGAAGTGGGTGGTTTAATTCATGGAAGGACTTGAATCAATGGATATTGTAGACGGTAATGGAGGGAAGCCATTGGAAAGTTCAGGAGATGTCATTTTAATTTCAACTTGGTTTCCATAGTGTTAATTAGGACTCTTCTGTAGCAGCACAAATTAATCTCAATTCACGACTAAGTTCCAATTGATCACTTATTTTTTGAAATTCCAAACTTCATTAACTCACATAAAAAATAAACAAACTTCTAATGATATTTCATAGAGAATTCTTTCATTACTAGTTTGATCTGAGTTAGAGTGGAATGTATATTTTGGAAGTTATAAACCAGATGAAATATAAGCAAAGAATTCCTTTTTTTTGTAACAATTTTATGTTTCTGCTGTTGAAATATACTTTTTGGAAGTGTATTTGTTTTACCTTGAAAAATAACATCTCGTCTTGAATCTAAAATGTTCCATTTTAGTCAAAATTGGTATAGAAGTCTTAAGAATTTGTAGCATTTTTCTTGAAGGATCAGTAATCTCATTGTGGTACAATGTTGTGTTTATCTCTCTGCTATCTAATCACTCAGTGCCGCCCACTGTGACAATGATGGCGGGTGACAGGAAGGTGATCAACCAGGACACGGGGCTGGACCTCTTGGTGACCAAGTACCACCAGGTGGAGGCCCCGCTGGGGGGGACTTCCACAGACTATTCCATCACCATGGTTACCTCCCTCCCGGACTTCAAGACAGAGCTCCATGGGGATGCTGAGGTGGTCACCCACACTGTAGGTATGCCATGGCTCATGGTACAGCCCTGGTAGTGCTATGTTGTTGTACAGGTGAGCCGCAGCTATAGCGAGGTAGCTGCGCTGGTTTCCCGGTTCCCCCATGCCAAGTTGAAGGTGCCTCCTGCAGGATCCAACCCTGAGGAGAATGTCAAACAACTCGCTCAGGTCATGAACAGCCTCGCACTCCACCCTCCTGTGGCAGCTTCAAATCACCTACGTTCCTTTTTAGGTACGTGCATAGTTGGTGGGGTTAATAAGTGTGTAGCTTATGGGCGAGTAGTTTGTGGCAGGGAAATTTCAAACTTGTTCTAGAAGTAGTTTTTAGATGAAATTTGTTTTAAGACAATCTCCCTAATTGCTATAGAAGGAACACAGGTCGGGGAGAGGACCTTCTTTCTATCTTCCTGATATGCTTCTTCTTCTATATTTATTTTTGATGTGGGGTAAAATAATGCATGGCTCACTTTTTACAGATATTTATAAAAGCCATCACTATCAATGAAGAAATAAGTATTGCTTTGTGTTTAAGTATGTGAAGATAGGGGGAGTTGAAGAGAGCCTCCCAGAACTCTCCAAATTGTTTTAGTCATTTGTCCCCCCAATATCAAAAGTGATTAACTTTGTAAAACCGCTCAGAAAGTAATGGTTGCTGTCTTCTCTTCAATCTTTATACTTTTTGAAACGCAAGTTAATAAGACCAATCCAAATTTAAAAATTGTGCATGACATTTTAGTAACAGCGTTGTTACCAAAACATAACACAAAATTTATTTATTTGGATTAAGTCTTATTACCTTATGTTTCTAATCTATAAAATTCAAATTATATCTTATCATTTATACATTTTGTTAATTTCAATAAGATTTAAAAACTTTTCTCATTTTTTTGTTTTGGTTTTTCCTGGTACAGTGGAACCCCGTTATTATAAGCCTCTTTTATAACAACAACTTAATAAGGCACAATTTGGTTTATAGATTATAAACACCAGGTAATAAGACCACAAATCTAAATAAATAGTGTGTGACATTTTTGGTAACAGCATTATTACTGAAACGTAACACACTATTTATTTATTTATTTGGATTTGGTCTTATTACCTTGTGTTTAACAGCAACCTGGTTATAGAATCATAATTCTAAATTCCCCAGTAATGTTGTTATAGTGAGATTAAATACTATATTTGTTATAATCTCTTCAGTAAAATTATAAATAAAAGATAATTTTTGGTGAGGGAAGAGTTTCTTTAATGTATACCACAGCCAAATAAGCTTTCGGACGTAACAGCCCTTTGACAGTTTTGGTATCGTAATTGTACCTGTTAAAGAGTTGTTATGCCCGTGTATGGTCGTGATAAAAAAGAAACTCTTCCCTCAAAGAAATGGCGTTGTTACCCAAGCATCACACACTATTTATTTATTTGGATTTTGTCTTATAACCTTGTGTTTATAACATAGAATCCAAATTGTGCCTTATCAAATTTAAATTTATAAAATACCAGAGGGATAAGGGATGTTTGCAGTGTAGCAAAATAATAATAATAATAAAAAAAAAATATATATATATATATGTAATATAGACTGACAAGGGCCATTAGCCCGAAACCATGGTCTCTAGGTGGACACTTCTCAGTTTGCCAAAGCTGGTGTTGTGGCTTTGTCACTGACCCGAGGCCGCTAGTTGCGGCGACGGTCAATAGATGGCGTCTTATTTTGACGTGAGAGGCGCCCTGTGCTTCTATGGATCAAATTCCTCCCGGCAAATTTTCCATCTATATATATATTTTTTTAAAATAGAGCAATCCATAAATAAATCTTTAAATAAAAAGGCATATATTGGGGATAAAAAAAAAATATATATTTAAATATATATACACCCATACCTCGCTTTGTGTCTGGGTTATGTTCCAAAAAAACACGACGCAAATTGAAACGACGCAAAGTAAAAATAAATTTTCTATAGAAAACCATTTAATGATCGAAGATAGGTTCCAGGCTTACAAAAATACTACCTTTTAAAAATAAAATTGAACAAAGTAAAATTTTTCAAACAAAAATAATATACAAAAAACGTATTCAATTAAACAAAATAAACTACATATTCATTTAATTTATGAAAATTTAATTAAAATTAATCACTGTCTGATGAGTCCATAGTGGCTGTTGTCGTAGGTCGGCTTTCTTTCAAATTTGCTCGAACCTTAAATCTCTCAAACCAGCCCTGACTAGCTTCAAATGTTTCATTCTCACTACCATTGTCATTATCGTCGGATACTACTTTACTTTTTATGTCATCAAATAAGATTTTTGATTTCTTCTGAATTACCATTTTACTTAATGGTATTCTCTCTGCAACTTGATTTTCAATCCAAATAGAAAGCAAGGACTCCATTTTGATCATCAAAGCACTCCTTGTACGCGTCTTCATTTTAGCATCTAGTGATGTTTCAAATTTTGCAGCCTCTCTTATTTTATCCCCATCTCGATCTCTAATAGTTCTGACAGTTGTTGAAGCCAAACCAACAGCCTTTGCTATCTCCACAGCCTTTTCTCCCTTATCAAATCGTCGCAGAATATCTAATTTTGTCTCCAAGCTGATAGTTTTTTTAGTATTTTTGGCAATTCTACCAGCAGCGCCCTTTTCCTTCATATTTGTGTAAAAAAATTACAAATTTATGTAAAAAAGAATATAACTCTGCCAATAAATAAATTGGGGAAATATTTACATCTTATAAATATTTGTATCTTTTTTGTAACCAAAAACACCACGTAAAACTTTATATATGTAAATTTATTCTTCTCTTTTTAAAAAAGCAGAACACACTACATTACCTCACA
Organism: Cordylochernes scorpioides; assembly: GCA_030710605.1. Classification (NCBI taxonomy): domain Eukaryota; kingdom Metazoa; phylum Arthropoda; class Arachnida; order Pseudoscorpiones; family Chernetidae; genus Cordylochernes; species Cordylochernes scorpioides. Next base: position 19,236,022 of record CP092879.1, on the reverse strand, counting down.
CTACATAATTAAACTAAACTCTAAAATAAGCAAAACAAAGTGAAAAAAAAAATTGTATTAAATTTACGTTGATTTTTAGTTAGAAAGGGAATCCCCAAATTTTGATGGCATGGCGCAATCAAAAACAAAGGTGTTGCCATATTTTAGGAAAAAAAAAATTAAAAAAAAATTAAAGACTCGAATCCAAAACAACGCAACTTCGAAAATCTAACGACGCACAGTGAAAATCAGTAAAAATTAAGCAGCGATGCAACTTCGAAAAAAACGCAAAACAAAATCACGCAAAGCGAGGTATTGGTGTATATTTAAATATATATCGTATATTTTAAACTGTATGACACTTTTAGTATATGTCACATATCTTCCAATTAGTTAGAGCCGATACCTTATAATATCCTACCCTTCTATTAAAATGTACACCGTTTCTATTTACTACCACCCCATATTTTGTATATAAAGTATTTGTATTTAAATCCCCTATTTGTATTTAAAACTAAAAATGGTGATGTCAAAATAAAGATCCAAAGAGTGTTCGGTCAGCTGGTGGCAGGGACAGAGGGGAGGAAAAAGGCAATGCCCAGCCCATGTGGGGTCCCGAGGGACATTTTTATAGACGATCCCTGTAAACAGGACAGGTTTTGGCAGGGGGTCAGCAGATGTTCTAGGGTGTGGCCATCGGCAGGCGGCTTCGGTCTCACACACAGTCTAGCTCCATGTCTCGGTGATAAGCATCCAAGTTTGTGTCATGGCCTCTACCTCTGTCCTGTGGGTTGTCCCCGATCACTCTCGGTGTTAACATCTAGCCCTGCCTCTGCTTCTTGTTGTCCGCGTGTGGGAAGAACATCAGCACTCGCCTCACGTTCACGACTGCCAGTTCATCCATTCGTCGGCACATTCGAAACAATATTACATATATATATATATATATGTGAAAAAAACAATAGAAAAAAATAAAAGTGGGTCAGGTGTTGATATTAAAAATAAAGAAGGCATTTCCTGACCACGAGTACATGTGCTCGTGGTCAGGAAATGCCTTCTTTATTTTTAATATATATATATGTGGTGATGAGTTTATCCTATCGGATGAATGTGGTATTGCAAATAATCCTGTCGATTTGATATTGTATTGCAAAATATCCTGTTGACTTAATGTCATGTTGTGGTTTATCCTGTAGGATGAATGTAATGTGGCATGGTTGGTTAGATGCAGTTGTGGTGACCAAAATGATCAGAGTTATTATAGGTGTGCATGGGATGGCACAAAAGGGCGAGGCATGTTGGATGTCATCTCTGAGAGAGAGGCCAGCACCGGTCGAAGGGGTCTGATCTATTCTAGAGCCAGGGAGAGACTGGTGGTAATCTGACTATGTTTTTCGAACTGATCGGAGACCTTTCTCCTGTCTGGGCGCCGGCTGTCACTCAATATAATTTTATTATTCTGTTTTGTATTACACTAGCTGAATGACCTGGGCAACGCCCGTGTTTTACCCGATTGAATGTTTTGATTCAAATACTATTTGTTACAATTATAAATTGCCGCCTTAAATAAATGCATATATTAGTTAATAACTATAGCCTATGTGCTTGGGAAAAATAAAGAGAGGATTCCATTTAGTTATTAACTAATATATGCATTTATTTAAGGAGCGACCCGCTCCAACACAATAGTTACAAAAAGCGAGTGGGGGGGGGCAAAGTCAAGAACAAAGTGGCTCGCGTAGTGGCGGCGCCATCGTAGCCACGTGATCGTAGCCAACTAATAGGAGAGCGCCATTCCAAAAAAAAAGCAAACGGTGACAGAGATGATGACGCTCGTAACTGTATATTACATGATGGTCAAACTGGCGAGTTGAATTGTGTCTACAGTTTTGGTTATTACACTATAGCTATATTACATATGGGGATATATGTATATATTGAAATATTTTGCAACATATATATATACTAGCCGAATGACCCGGGCAATGCCCTGGTTTTACCCAATTAAATGTTTTTATTCAAATACTATTCGTTACAATTATAAATTGGCGCCGTGGATGTCATTCTTGTGAAACGTCCCGCTCCAAACTTTGTGTCTGAGAAGCGATATTTTTATAAAGAGATGATCTGGCTTTGTGTCTTCTGCTCGAATGAATGTTTTTCTGTTAGAATTTTGTTCCTGCATACTAAAAATGAACTGGCTTCACCCGTGGTCTCTGCTCTTTGGAATTTTTCCGGATATAATTTTGTATCTGATAATCAAATATGATACAGCAATATTGTCATAATCATTTTCTGACTAAAAAAAACAACTATTTTTGCCCAGAACCTGTCAATTTCAATTTCTCTTGGCTAAAAATGTGACAAATATCTCTTCCATATTTTTTTCTATGTCCTGTTAAAACATGTTTTACATGTACATTAGGTCAGCTGATATTACCTCCCATCTTCACCGCTAGAGGCGCTGCTTGCGAGCGAAAGAGCAAATTTGCAACTCAAATTTGCAAATAACTCGAAGAATATTCGGGATAGAGACCTGAAATATTCAATATAAGTTTTTTCCAGATTCTACTATACATACTGCTAAAATTTCAGTCATATTAGTTACGTATTTTACGTATATTACGTAAAAGCATTCTATTCACAAAAGCAAATGATGACAGAATTGATGACTCTGATACTTGTATATTTTAATAATAATATAAATGAGTTTTAAAAATTGTAAAAAAAAAAAATGCATCGGCTGGGAATTGAACCCGGGGCGCCCGCGTGGCAGGCGAGCATTCTACCACTGAACCACCGATGCTTATAAAAAATGGCCATATTTGGGTATTTATTCCATTCACAAAAACAAACGGTGACAGAATTGTTGATTGATGACTGATACATGTATATTTTAATATAGAAATATCACTATTCAAAGGCTGTTCATAAATAATATTCTCCTATAAAGCTCCTTCCTTATGGGAGCAAGTCTTTTTGCTACTGACATGTTGTCCTTGGAATCTTTAATAGTTCATTTTTTAAAAATTATCTCTAGTACACATGGTACAGGCCATGATAATCACGGTGGGTAGTTACCGACTGCTTTTACTATTAGTGCACTACATGTCTACCCATGTGAAAAGCAGTTCCACTTTAAACTTACAAATGTGCCAGATCCCCGTTTGGCTACTTGCACTTGCTGGTGGGATTGGACTTTTGCAGGAATCTGAGCATTTTTTTTAATTATAAAAAAGTGCTCAATGCAGGATATGATCCCGGGTCATAGCGGTCGAAAACAATGGTTTAGACCATCCTTCCACCGACCCTCCATGTTCATTTTCTTGTGGCATTAAGAGCGGCTTTATTGTCATATCATCTATAAGGACATAGTCTTCTTGGAGGGAAGTTTTGGCTTTGAGACAAGGCGGTGGAATCCTGAAGTCAGTTATGGAAAATGTAGTTCACAGCACCCATGGCCTCAAGATCTGTTCGGCAAGCTTCAGTTTGTCTTCCCTAATCAACCCAGCATCTCCACCAAAATGTCACATTGAAATTAGGAAAGACTAACCTCAAAATTGTGCGGCAATTTATTTAATGGAAAACAAAAATCAAAGAGGCAATGAGGGAAGTTTTACAGCATAATAAAGTATAAATATCAAATTCAAAATATGTTCATACATAATTAATTATTTTGCTACAATATGTATAAAAATAGATTAAGTTATATTGTGACAAAGAAATATTTTATTATTTAATTTAATATTATTCAATGAAAATATATTCAACAGATTATAAAAATATATATTAATCTGTATTTGTGAAATCATCTTTAAAATATTTCTTTGCTTGCTTGCTTAAGATTCTCTAGCTGTAAACAGTGGGGGTTGAGTTGTTAATAATTGTCGACTTGTCGCCGTGACGTCATCAATAAATACTTTTACATCTTAGGATAATTCAAGGCTTGATTTCTACGCTACAACTGGTGGAGAGACTGGACCGATACCCATTAAGAAATAAAAGAAAAATTGATTCTGTTGAACCAGAAGAAACTTCTATGAATGTAAAGAAGGAAGGTACTCAGGTAAGCAACTACGTTGTTCTACATTTGCCAAGGAACCCTTCCATTTTCTCCGGGGAGGATGGTGAAGATCTTCAAAAATGGTTAAAAGGGTATGCACGTGTGGCAAGGTACAACCATTGGGACGAAACCCTTTGTCTTACTAAAGTTTATTTTTATCTGTCTGGAACTGCTCTCAAATGGTTTGAGAACAACGAAGAAAGCATACAGACTTGGAAGGAATTCACATCTCAATTAGAGAATGTGTTCGGAAAAAAAGAAAATTCAAAATTGCAAGCGGAGAAGAAACTTAAAACACGGGCACAATTAAAAGGTGAAAGTACCGAATGTTACATCCAGGATCTCCTGTGCTTGTGCAAAGAGGTTGATCCTCAAATGAGTGAGGAAGATAAAATCTCCCACCTCATGAAGGGGATAGCTGAGGAGCTTTATCAAGCACTCCTACCGAGGGATGTACAGAGCACCGAGCAATTCATTACAGAATGTCGCCGTGTCGAAGCGCTCCGTTGTAGGCGAGTTACCCCAACCAAGTACGAGCGCCTACCAAATGTAGCCTCTCTTTGTGACCAGGATGACGGAGAAGATCTGTCATCTATGATTAGGCAAATTGTTCGTGAGGAGGTACAGCGGGCATTAGGCTCTCCTCGGGAGGAACCAAAAAATGCTACAATCGAAGAAATTGTAAAGGAGGAGCTTGGAAGAACCCTGGCGCCAATCTCAAAGTCTAGGAGAAGTCCCCCTCATAAGGAAAGACCCCGACAGTTTTTAAATACTAGATATGAGGCCGAAACGATAAGACCGCACCCTGAACCTCGATACTCAAAACAAGGAGGAAGACGCGACACCAATGATTGGCGTACAACTGAGGGAAGGCCAATCTGTTTCTACTGCGGACGCCCAGGTCACGTCGTCCGCTATTGCCGTGACAGGAAGAGACACAATGAGGAAAGGAGAAATGACTATTTCCAAAGAAAGCAAGACGCAATGGTATCCTACAACTCTCGAGCTGAATCTCAGGACCCCAATGACGAATCATCGAGGGAAACCTTCACTCGCTACCGAAGCCCTACTTCATATCGCGGTCGAAACAGACAACATTTCTCACCTGCTAGAAGATCTAGCTGGACGCCCCGCCATTAAAACTAGATGATAGACCACATTGGAGGTGAGGCCGCAAAGTTATAAAATCCTCCCTTACCGACCACAGTAGAAATGAGAAAAAGCTACCTTGACGTAAACATAGACCTACCAAGCCCTCATGAAGAAGATATCTCAACTGAAAGAAGACATCCACCGCAGACACCGGAAAATATCCCTGGCCATAGTACTAGTTCTTAAGACTGACGACGTAAGTCTCCTGCTGAGCATCGGGTCGATGCTCTCTATAGGAGGAGGCTATGTGACAAAGAAATATTTTATTATTTAATTTAATATTATTCAATGAAAATATATTCAACAGATTATAAAAATATATATTAATCTGTATTTGTGAAATCATCTTTAAAATATTTCTTTGCTTGCTTGCTTAAGATTCTCTAGCTGTAAACAGTGGGGGTTGAGTTGTTAATAATTGTCGACTTGTCGCCGTGACGTCATCAATAAATACTTTTACATCTTAGGATAATTCAAGGCTTGATTTCTACGCTACAATATATAGAAAGTTTATATATCCATCAATCAAATTGGCATATATATACTGATACATAGATGTAGATTGAGTATATACTGGGTAGTTGGTGTCTGCACTCCAGGAACCTGGGTTTTCTCTCTAGATTGAGTCTTCTTCTTCTTCTTTCTTATCTCCACACTGGGTGAAGTAGAATGCGTCTGCCTTTGTCATTAAGACTGGGAGCACTACTCAGTGGCAGGCCGACTTAGCTCCAAAATAAATGGCCGCCTCTGACATGAGGAACAGACGCCATGTGCAGCCGCTCCTAACATGGAGTACAAACGCTGCTCATCCTGTATACCTGGATTAGGAGCCCTTACAAGATACTATCAGCCGGGCCAGCTGAGCCCAGGTTTTTTAGTGAGCTTGTTACTGCTCCCCCTCCTCCTTTTTCATCCGGGCTTGGGACCGGCAAAGGCGGAGTTCTAGATTGAGTACTTCTTTGAAATGTCAACAGAGGTTTGCTGAACTGGTTGAAAATAAAATATTGCAAGAGTCTAATGTAAATAATTTATTTTTTAAGTAGGTTTAAACAAAAAATATTATATGCAGTAGAACCTCTCTTTAGCGGACACCTTGCTAATGGACACTTCTCCACAAAGGACAGTTTTCATTTGCAAAATTACCATTTTTACAATTTAGAAACTCTCCAGTAAGAGGACACCTCTCCCTAAAGGACACTTTGGCTTTGCAATTAGGTGTCCTTTACATGAAGGTTCTACTGTATATATGTGTTAAAATATTAATTAATTAAAGGGGAAAAAAAGGTCTATATTAGAGGAGTAATACAAAGATTGTTTTCTGGGAGTTACTGTAGGAAAAACAAGATTTGTGGATCTCAAGTACATATATTAAGGTGAAATGGAACGATGAAGAAAGTTCTGGAGATGAATGGAAGCAGAATGTTTGGACTGATTAGCTGGATATGGGAGGCAATGAAAGAAATAAAACAAAGATATCAATAAGTCACTGGACACCAAGAAGTTTCAGGCATATTGATACATATATGGCTTATGGATTTATTCTTGCTCTTTGAGAATTAGTAAATTAATAATTACCCAATAAAAGTATAAAATATATCTTATAGACTTCAGGCATGAAGCTATGCCTAAATAAATACAGTCTTCTTCTTTCTTACCTCTCATGACTGGGTGAAGTAAAAAGCGTCTGTCTTTGTCATTAAAGACTGGGAGCACTACTCAGTGGCAGGCCGACTTAGCTCCAAAAGAATGGCCGCCTCTGACATGAGGAACAGATGCCATGAGCAGCCGCTCCTAACATGGAGTACAAACGCTGTTCATCCTGTATCCCTGGATCAGGAGCCCTAACAGTGTACTATCAGCCGGGCCAGCTGAGCCCAGGTTTTTTAGTGAGCTTGTTACTGCTCCCCCTCCTCCTTTTTCATCCGAGCTTGGGACCGGCAAAGGTGGAGTTGATAAATACAGTAAAACCCCTACAGAAATCCCTAATGAGACTGAACCTTTGGTTAATTATAGCCAAGGTACGTAATAGCCATAATTGACTGTATTATAAAATATAAATATTTCAGGTTTGTTATAAGGGATGTTTGCTATATCCCAGGTTCGTTTTAGCAGGGTTTTACTGTAAATATTTTTTACTTGAAAGTCTATTCTAATCTTTTTTGGTTTATTTTAATCTTTGAGAATTGTTTTCTCCTTAATGTGTGCCATTCTTACCTCAATGTACTCCAATTTGGTGCAGGTCTAGAATCTCTAAAGCCTCGAGCCACTTCTCAACGTCACAAGCCTTCAGTCCCAGTCCCTAACAAGCCCACCAGCGAGACCACCGATGGTCACCTAGTCAAATCTCAACCAACACCAGCTGTGGCTTCTAAACCTCTCCCAAGAGATTCTATGGATCTATTTGAGGAAGCCAAGATTCAAGATCACCTTAGGAAGGCGTAAGTTACCATCTTCCCCAAAATCTGAAGCCTTTACAGTGGAGATGCCATATTCTCTCTTTCCCCTCCTGAAACTGAACTTTTTTCTAGACAACATGCAATAAAACCCTGCTAAAACAAACCTTGGATATAGCGAACCTTCCCTTATGATGAACCTTACATAATCCCAAATTTTATTTTATAATACACAGAACTATGGCTATTATGAACCATGGCTATAGTGAATCACATCTTCAGTCCCATTGGGGTTCACTATATAAGAGTTTTACTGTATTTTCTAAGCCTTTTTTTATAGCTTCTTGTAGAACAATGATTTTGTTAACAATGAGTTATATAACTAGGTTTTGGCAACATGTAATATTTTATTGTAGGTAGAAAGGAAACCGCAGCATTATTTTCCACCCACTAAAATCTTCAATGGGACAAATATTGATGGCTAACCACCAGACTAGGGCTATGGAGTGATCATCTTGTCTGTTTGAGGGGACTCACCAGACACTGATTCCCCTGAATTATAATAAACATGCAGTAGAACCTCTGTGAAAGGACACTCACGCTAGAGGATACCTCTCTACAAAGGACAGTTTTCATTTGCAAAATTGCCATTTTTACAATTTAGCAACTCTCCGGTAAGAGGACGCCTCTCCCTAAAGGACACTTTGGCTCTGCAATTTGGTGTCCTTTACGGGGAGCTTCTATTGTATTACACTGAAGCAGGCCATGTTATAAGAAAACACTTGCTGCAATAATCAGAAACCAAGCAGAAATTAGTCAAACATTCCAAGGTGATTGAGTGTTTGTATACGCCTTTCTAAGCAGCCTTTGATATATTAAAAAAATAACTTTGAATAGTAAACATTATTGATGTTCTTTAAAACAAAGTTGAAAGAGGTATATTGCATATATTTAGTTTTGTTATCATTTTGGTGACTCCAGCTGACTGAAGAACCCTATCTATTTATCCTCATCCATTTTTACCTAACTTCCTGTTTACTTAAAATAGGTCTTAGACACTGCAGATCCTTTAGGGAGAGGTGTCCTCTTACTGGAAAGTTGCTAAAGAGTAAAAATGGTAATTTTGGCGATGAAAACTGTCCTTTATAAAGAGGTATCCTCTAGCGGGAGTATCGTCTCAGGGAGTTTCTACTGTAATATCATAATTCTAAGGTGCCAAGTTTTAACATTTAATTGTTTTAATAATGGTTATAGCCACAACATGAGAGAGAGATTATAACAACAGAAAAATCTTGGTCCCAATTAAGATTGTTATAGTGAGAATCAACTGTATATATATTGTTACATATGAGACTCATTTTGGAGTTTCAGGTGGAATATTGTAAATAAAATTCTTTTTAAAATCCACACACAATATGCCTCACACATATTAAAAGTATAGATTCTGTTGACGGCAACATTAAAAAAAAAGACTGTGTGCATTCAAACCTTGTTACAACAACATAATTTGACACTGTTGTTATAACCACTGTTAAAATAATAGAAACTAGGAAATTATTTGTCACATTTCTCTAGTACAGTAGAACCTATCTGTAAAGGACACCTAGTTGCAGATGCCAAGTGTCCTTTAAGGAGAGGTGTCCTCTTACTGGAAAGTTGCTAAATAGTAAAACTGGTTATTTGACAATGAAAACTGTTCTTTTTAGAGAGGTGTCTTCTAGCAGCAGTATCCTCTCATGGAGGTTCTACTGTCCATCCTACTTTCATGAGACTTGAAGGTCTAAGGCTATACCACATACAGTTTACTTGTTTTGATTTAGGCTTGTTGATTTTTATATATGATCCTTTTTTTTTTCCATTTGTATTGGTACATTTTAGCTCCTTCCCTATGGGAACTGTGACTTACAGCTTGCAAATATTGTATAGACTGACATGGGTCTAACATGCTTCTGCCAAGGATTCCCTTAGCCTTGAAACTTTATCCCTAGTAGCTTCACATATTTTCTCTTGCAGCATGAAGAGCGGCTTCGGCGTTGTATCGTCAATATGAAACATCGTTTTATTGTAGAGAAGCCTTGACTTTGACACGGCGGTGGAATCCTGAAGCCAGTCTTGGAAAATGGAAATCACAGCACCCTCAAGGTCTAGGCGATCTTCAGTTTGTCTTCCCTAATCTACCCAACATCTCCACCAAATGTAACCTAGAAAATCAGAAAAGACAAACTTCAGGATGACACAGAAAATTATTTAAGGCACAACGTCAACTAAAATTTATAAAATACAAAAGAATCAATGAGGGAAGTTTCCAGAGTAGCAAAATATAAATATTTTTTTGCTTATCCCTTGTACACGTGGTACAGGCCATGATAATCATGGTGGGTAGTTAGCGACTGCTTTTTACTGTAAGCGCACCACATGTCTACACATGTGAAAGCAGTTCGACTTTGCACTTACAAATGTGCCAGAGCCCCGTTTGGTTACTTGCACTCGCTGGTGGGGTTGGACTTTTGCAATAATCGGGGGGCCATTGGAGCATTTTTTTTAAACAGAAAAAAGTGTCCAATGCGGGGATCGAACCCGGGTCGTAGTGGTCGTAAACCAAATGGTTTAACCAGCCTTCCACCGACCCCCCCCGTAGCAAAATATAAATAATATAAATATATAAAAATTAATAATCTGTATATAAATATAATAAATACTTTGCTACAATATTATCTGGGTTAGAGAATTGGCAATAATATTTGATTGTTGCTACTTTAAAAGCCAAGTTGTCTATTCACATTGTGGTAACGTGTGTTGGGACTCACACTTCACGTGTCCAGCAGCACTGAGGATGAGGAAGATGAACTCTTCAAGAGCAAAGTTCCATCGAAGCCGGCAGCAGCTGCTCCCAAGTCCTCAGTACTGGCAGCCTTGGAGCCCAAATATTCTGGTCAGACACAATGTGGTTTGATGTATTTTTACTGCCCTCTTCCCTCATAGTCACTGCCTACACACCCTAAATCTTCAAGCAGTAGCACGCTAGTTAAGTTTGCACATGCCCACGTTCATTAAGCAGCTAAATGTTATGCTGGCACCCTCCAAATGTTATGCCAGATTTAAATTTTCTTGTGAATGATTTAGGCATTGTGTACAGCTGCATCAATTCTATGACCTAACCTGAATGACAGCAAGTCACAGATGTAAATAATAAAGTGTCTTGGAGAGTAAAATTCTGCTATTTAAAGAACTTACAGAGAAGTGTCCTCTTATCAGAGAGTTTCTTAATAGTAAAATTGGTAATTTTGCAGATGGAAACTGTCCTTTGTAGAGAGGTGTCCTCTAGAGCGAGTGTCCTCTCATTGAGGTTCTACTGTATTACAAATGACATAGGACTTGAGACCAAGGTCTTCATGGACCATTCTGGTAATTTCCATAGGATCAATGTCCATCTCTTTAACAATGGCCCTCGTGCTTTTCTCAAGAAGTAGCCATCAATCTTCCCCTTAACATTTTAAACCAATTTTTTGTCTTGTACCCAAACTGACAATTCAAGTTCTTCTTCCTTGCAGGCCTTCCCTCTTTGTCACTGTCAGCTTTTTCAAACTGCTTCTTGATATGTTAAGGTACAATTTGGACTTCAGATTAGAAACCCAAGCTAATAAGAGAGACCAAATCCCAATTAATAAATAGTGTCTGATGTCTCGGTAACAACGCTATTATTGTCACACATGGCGTGACACACAATGCTGACTTATTGAGGCAATCTGGGCAATCAAATGTTGTTTTCTCTCTTTTGAAAGCACCTTTTCCCCCCTTTTTTACATTTACTAGGAACAATGCTGCATACAACCTAATTAGGTTTTAATTTTTCAATCTTCAAATTGATCAGGGAAGTGTCTCTAAGCAATGCTCAGTTTGAACCAGCAAGCTTCTTTTCCGCTTACTTGGGGAAGGTTTGTTTTTATAATCTTTTAAAAGTCCATTAATGACTTCTTGTCTAAGTTATTTTTAACTAAAAATGAGGGAAAATGTTAACAGAGTCTTTCTCAAGCTAACCCAGCCACAGGGAACTAACTAAACAAACAATTTCCCACTCCGGGGCTGGCAGAAATGAGTCGGCATTTTCATATTTTAATTGGGTGACTGATGTAGACTGCCACACTTAAAGGATTTAATTTTTAAAGCACATGGACTAAAGTACCCGACCCTACAGACTAAATCATGCACTAAACAGGACCTTTGGGAGAGGCCACTGCTTATCATAAAACAGCTCGATGAGCATGAACTCATGGAATTCGTGTAATCTTTACACAAAGGGATAAGAAACAACAACAACACAGACTAAATCTTCCAAGCAACTATCATCGCCTCTTGCACCCAAAGAGTTAATCAAGATTTGGTCTTATTAACTTGTGCTTCTTGACATGATAAACAATGGTGTTTTGGCGGTGTAAGACATTTCTCTATCTCCTTGCAGAGCAACAATGGGGTCTACTTGATTGTTGGATTCCCAATTCTTGTTCATTGATGAACTCACCACACTTGTATTGTTACACTTTACATGAATATGTGGATAGATAAAAATATAATATGTATTAATATATTATAAGGCTCTATATGGTCTGCTAAAGTCAGTTCCAATTTCCTGCTTCAATCTGTATCAGAACACACCATATCCTTGTCATCTTATCAACCTCTAAGCATTTGTGATAGATCTCTTGATAAAACAGAGTGCCTTTTTAAAAAATAATATTTATATGAGATGATACACATAGTTTACTCATTTGATCTTTTGGAAGAGGCCGCTACACTTGTCATCAAACAGCTCAAGGAGCATGGACTCATGGAATTTGTGTAATCTTTGCACAAGGGGATAAGAAACAACAACTTATTTGGTCTTGCTATATCTCACTAAACAAAATGGTTAGTTTAGGGATATGTGTGCATCATGTTAAAGATATGTAGTTTTATTCTCAGTTATAGAGATGTCTCACAGAGTTGATGGTTGCCATATAGAGTGTTATAACAGCATGGCTATAACATTATACGGTAGAACCTCTCTGTGTAAAGGATACCTAGTTGCAGAGCCAAAGTGTCCTTTAGGGAGAGGTGTCCTCTTACCGGAGAGTTGCTAAATTGTAAAAATTGTATTTTTGGCGATGAAAACTGTCCTTTATAGAGAGGTGCCCTCAAGCATGAGTGTCCTCTCATGGAAGTTCTACTATACTCATAATTCTAAAGTTCCTACTTTCAAGTCCCAATTGTTTTAACAACAGTCTGGTTATACCACCATGATATCTTGTCCCAAAAGTTTTTTTTTTGCTTATCCCTAGTACACGTGGTACAGGCCATGATAATCATGGTGGGTAGAAGTTGGTGACTGCTTGTCCCAAAAGTGATGTATGTTACTTCAACTTACCTTGATGAATTCTTACACAACCTGCACAGGTGGTTCCATGTTTGGGGATCTGGACTATGGAGGTCCCATAAAGCAGAATGAAGCTGCAGAATTCCTGGTAGAAGCTCCAGAGAAGAAGATGAACCGACTGCTGGCATCAACAACACAGAAGTAAGTGTGACATCCAGCGTACACAGATGTGACAACAATGCTGGCTGCAGGATGAAGGACATCCCATTGGTGGATGAAGACCTGGAAGAACTGCTCCGTCCAGACCCACCTCTCCCCCCGCCCACGGCCAGCCGGGGACCAAAGCCTGCCCCACCTCCGAAGCCTTCAAAACTGGGCCGGCTGAAAAAACCTGCCCCAGAGGCTCCTGTAGATCTGCCGTCCTACATCGCTGCTCAGGACACCTCCACTGAGGTCTCTCTTTTTGACTGATTTATTTTATAATAAACTTATGCCATATACACACTGTGACAAATGGAGACAGTCATTATTGTATGGTAGCCTACATTCACCCATATATATGTTTCCATCACCAATATACAGTAGAAACCACTATCTAAAGGGAGTGTCGGTGGAAGGATAGTCTAAACCATTGGTTTTCAACCGCTACGACCCAGGTTCAATTCCCGCATTGGGCACTTTTTTTCTGATTTAAAAAAAATGCTCCAATGGTCCTGATTCTTGCAAAAGTCCAACCCCACCAGCAAGTGCAAGTAACCAAACGGGGCTCTGGCACATTTGTAAGTGCAAAGACGAACTGCTTTTCACATGTGTAGACATGTGGTGCACTTACATTAAAAGCAGTTGCCTACTTCTACCCACCATGATTATCATGGCCTGTACCACGTGTACTAGGAATAAGCAAAAAAAAAACTATTCAAAGGACAAATTGCCAATTAGAGAGGGGTGGCCTCTTATTGGAGAGAAACGAATTTAAAAAGTTGTAATTTTAATGATGAAAACTGTTCTTTGTATAGAAGTGTTCTTTAGTGGGTGTGTCCTCTCATGGAGATTCTACTGTTAAAGAGAGTGACATTATGACCTAGTAAAAATAAAAGGTGCATATCCTGACCCTGCTCACTTGAGCATCTCTAGATGGCAGAGCGCCATCTAGTGGAACAATAATCATAGAATCTATCCTATCAAGCAAATTCCATAGCCTCAATAGAAAAATTGATTTACCTGAAATATACAATGTAATATTCCCTGCAGCCACCAAACCCCCCTCGATATCATGAACTCTGCGATTCAACAAATAATCTTTTATTTCGATAATTCAATGGGCTAAACGGCCATCTTTTTCAAAGATCTCATCCCCTCCCGCGGCAAGCCTCGTATTACACTCGAGACACAGGCGTCTCTCAAATGTTTATATAGATTAGATTTGAAAACTTTAGTAGCTAATATAATTTGTCCTGTCGAAGGGCGGTTGAGCCCGAAAGCTTGAAATAAATGTAATTAAAAGAGACTCATCCCTCAAGCTTATTTATTCGAACACAAACTAAATGTTTATTTAACTTGTTCCATGATATTTGGCTAACCTAATTTCTTGATAAATCAAGAAAAGTCAACCACATACACATTTTGGGCTGTTGGCCCTCGTCAGCATGATGCAGACTGTATCTTTACAACCAAAATTTGGTCCTAGAGGCTTCCTGAGAAGGCCAAGTTTGCGTAAATACACTTTCCATGTGAAAAAATGATAAAAAATATAAAAAAAGGTCAGGTGTTGATATTAAAAATAAAAAAGGTATATTCTGACCGTTCTTTTTATAATTTTTCACATTATTACCTATGCGTGTGAAAAAAAATCCTATTTGTATTTTGATGATATTCACTGCTGTGGGAAATTTCTGTGTAGAGACCCCCAGTTTGATGCTGAAATATTGATTCATATAAAGACATATAAAATCTAAATTGTAAATTTCACTTTAAATGAATATTTAGTACAATCAGAATAAAATCTATAGAATCTCTCCAATTTTGAAAATGAAATATATATAAATATAAAAAAAAAGGCATCTGATCGTGCAACTAAAAGTTGCTGATGGCTTGTGCCATCTGTCTTAATATCAACTAACAGTTGATCTTTAATTATTCAAAAATAGGCCAAATACCATTTCTTGATTAATCAACTAACCACAAAGACCAGCTTGTTGAGGTACATCTTGCACCACATTGATGAGGGCCAACAGCCTGAAACGTGTACATGGTTAACTTTTATTGATTAATCAAGAAATGGTATTTAGCCAATTCTGGAATAATTAAAAATCAACCATTAGTTGATATTTTCTCCAACAATGGTGCAAGCCATCAGAAACTTTTACTTGCATGATCAGGAGATGCCTTTTTTTTTTCTCAATTTATCCACCTGATCTCATTACATTTTATTTTTAGCATCAAACAACACTAACAAGATTTAGAACAGGGCATCCCAAGCCATTGAAGATAGAAAATGTAGTTTGGTACCTGCAGCTCCAGAACACATTTTGGCTTGCATTAGATGCACTAAACAGGACCTTTGGGAGAGGCCGCTTCTCATCATAAAACAGCTCGAGGAGCATGAACTCATGGAATTCGTGTAATCTTTACACAAGGGGATAAGAAACAACAACAACAACACATTTTATTTTTATACTATTAAAAAAAAAGTTTATTTGTGGTTATATAAAATGCTGAAATTCCAGAGGCAAAGATCTCATTGAAGGTTGTTTCAGTATCATATGTTGAATTTTGAAGCATTTCTATGTTCAGCAAGTTGTTGAGGTGCTTGAAGAAATGCTAGTCATTAGTTAAGGAACCAGACAAGAATGGTAAGTGATAAAGATAAGATGATAATTCTCAATGATATGTAATACTGAAATCATCAACAATATAGATCTACCTGTGTGGCCATTTTAAAAACATCCTGAGTTAAACCATATTTGTTCCCATAATTGCACATAAGCCAACCTTCATTTCTCTCATTATAGCATTTTATTCCGTTATTGTTGTAGTAACAATTATCCAAGATATTGGTTTTGCTCTTCATTGGAAAATGAGTGCCGTTACCATGTTAATCACCTAGGAAACGGACCAGAATTATATTATGAGGAAAGCAAAATCTAGAACGCAGCTGATTCCAGGTTCACCTTTTCAGTGATATGCTAACCTTGATGTATGCATGATGGAATCTGTGGCCACTGGACATACGTTGGACCTGGAGGCTGTTGTTGGGTTCTGTGCTGCCTGGAGTATAGGAGCTCCATCTATGCTTCCTTCCTGTGGTGAATCTGTATAAGACTGATGCTCTTAATAAAGCTGTATGTGTGTGTGATATGTAATACTGAAATGAGAAGGCCAAGGGGAAGCGTTTCATATAATTCAGTAAACATTCATTACAAACTTTCAGCTATGTCTGTTTCTCAACAGGTACATAGAAATTACAAGAAATGAGCTTACAATCATAAGCTCAACAATGAGCTCAGTTCTGGCAATTTCACTGAACACCTGTTGAAGGACAGACAGTCCCAAAAGCTTGTAATGAATGTTTAATGAATTAAATAAACCATTTCTCTTAGCCCTTCTTGTTTAAGTGATAAAGAGTTTGGAGATTTTGTTGAGTGATCATTGAGGCATTTTGTCGTGTGGAAGAGTGTCTTTTCCCATTTGCAATGCCTAGCAGATAACCCAAAGGTTTTTGGTCTGTTTCTTTGATTTTCCGAAGATGGTTTATCTGTTGTTTTGGTTTCCTATATATTAAGAAAAATATGATGGATAAGACCTGCTGTAGATGACCAAACAGGTATTCTGACCTTCCATTCGGGAAGTATATCGAAGCCCCTGATCGTTACCGTTTCTCGCTGAGGATCCTTGTCGCAATATGGCGAAGAAGTTCTTATTGCATCGAAAAAGCGTCAACGACATTTCAAAACGAAGAATTTATTCACATGGCATCTATTTTCCGAACTTTTCACCTTTCTAATTTGATTCGGAAGACAAACAACTATAGAGGGGTCGATGTTGAGTTCTTCCGCAACTTTTCATGGAGTTTTGGTTCTTTTATCGTATTCATCTAGTCTTCAATATCATCTTCAATAGCCACTTCAACCACCGACGGTCATCCGCGGTTCTTTTCATATCCAAGGCTGATATCGTCGGTGGAAATTTTTCTAAATCACTTACACGTAATATGCGCTGACAACATTTCGTGTTGTTGGACTAAGTTTGAACTCATGAAGCAAATTATGCGGTTTACTAGTTCTGTTTTTGAATAAACTATCAAATTCGAAATGGTTTCTGATCAAAAATATTAGAATGCGTAAAACTATAGAGCAAAATATAACCATTAAAAGGATATATACAGTAAAACCCTGCTAAAACGAACCTGGGATATAGCAAACCTTCCCTTATAAAGAACCTGAAATAATCTCCTTTTTATAATACAGTGAACTATGACTATATAAAGAACCATAGCTATAGCGAACCACATGTTCAGTCCCATTAGAGTTTGCTATAGAGGGGTTTTACTGTAATACGAAAATATTTAATTTTACTTTTTTTTTTGTAAATATCAACTTGAAAGAGAGTTTGAAACAACCCAAATTATTTTCGCATTATCCCAATATTATTTGGGTTGAACTCAAGTGATGGGGGGGGGGGGGGGGGGGGGGGGGGCGTGCCAAGCAAAGAGCGGTGCATTTAACCACTAACCAAATTCCTTCACGAAATAATAACAAAAAGTTTGATCAATCATTTACAACATGTCTGGTATCGCCTGGTTCTAGGACAAGGCCATTGCTAGGCCAAGGGAACAAGGTCAGGATATGCTCTGTCATCCCTACTCCATAATAACCCTTAGCTACCTAAATGTGGTAACCTACCGACATCTCTCCACAGCTATCATTGTTTCTATCATCGATCTTCAGATAGAATACGTTGATTGTTCCATGCTTAATCATCAAACATAAGGTAATAACACCCCACCTGTATATAAGAAATTAGAACTATAGTCTCATATTATGACAACGATATATATGTAATCTCCCTATTCACTCTATAAAAGAAGAAACAAGTCGGGAAGAAGAGCTTCTTTATAAAGAAGATCTTCCCGCGACCCATCCATGTTGATAAATGGTCTATGCTAGCACTGTGTGTGGACGGAGATTTTCGTTCTTGGATCGTCAAACTCAAAGTTTTAGTTAGCCCTAGAACGACTTGTTCGGATTCAATTTTAACATCATTCTAATCACCCCATCTAGAGATCGCTTTCAAGATGGCCTTTGCTGAATTTAGATAATTTTTCTGGATTTCTCATTGACGACGGTGACATCATCTGCATTGAGGTCCATATTAACCCTGTGAGGGAACTTTTCACATAAGAAGGGTACCAATAATGGTGCTCCAAATAATGAGTTCGCAGCACGACCCCCGGGGAATCTTTCGTTGAGGAAGCTTTTTTTTATGCCTCCAACCGTGATCTCCACTTATCAGGTTCGTAGGGTATCCTTCTTCTTCTTACTATTTTTTTTTTGGTAAAAAATCTCGAGGTTGGGCCTCGATCTACGTTATCGAAGGCGGCCTCGATGTCCAAGGATACAGGATGGTTCACCCTCTTCTTGACTTCCTTTCTTCCACACTGGATATTACGGCCTCCAATGTAGTGTTGGCGAACTTCTATCTTTGGAAACCTCGGACCTCATACTTCAGAATATTTGATATCTCAAACACTGGGCCAATATCTAGTCTAGAAACTTCCCCATTATTGGCAAGAGTTTGATCTGCTAAGATCGCCTTGGAGACTAATATTCTCTTCACTCCAGCATTACGATCCTAGCGCACTTCATCGGGGTCGAAAAATTCCCTAGTTCTAGGCATCTATTGAAGAAGCCCATGGTCTAGTCCTCTTCGGTCTCGAACTAGCCTTTGACTGAAGAGGCGTTGATTCCACCGGGGTCTGGAGACTTCCTGTTGGAGAAATGGTATATATTCCACATCACTTCCCTCCAGGTGATGGGTGGTTCAGACGGCGATGAGGAGCCGCTATGGTGGCCCAGATTGTAATCCGTTCTTTTTGCCTTAGGACGCCGAAGAAAGTGTCCATCAAGGCATTTAGAGTCTCGCCAACGAGGGAGCTGGGTGATTCGGTTCTGTTGACCTGTCTTAAGCCAATGGGTTAGGCTACTTTCCTCGGAGCGCTAAGCTAAAGCATTTCCCGAAGATTTTCAATGCACAGAATGACATTGTTCAGTTCTGTCCTTCTCAAGTCCCTCTTCCGTTGTGCCTAGCTCTGTGGAGCCGGCCTGTAGTACGTCTTCACCCTTACTTACTCTGTTTATTTTTGACACCTACGTCGAAGTGCATTAGGTGACTTTTCCTTATTAGTGCCTCGGCGTTCTATAATGTTTTATTGCGGTAGTTTGGCTTCAGTTTGTTGCTTCCCGGTGTCAAGGTCCCTTCCTGGTCGGAGCTCCACACCCCGAGCACCAATGATATTTCCAAAGGTTTCCAACCCAAACAACGTGTACTCAATGAGGCTGAAGCCATTCTCAAACCCCCAAAAAATAGGTCACCAACGATGTTTCAGAATTGGACTACCGAGATGATGATTGGCTCAGTGAAATCATCGCCCCTCTATTAGATCTTGAATCTCCCAGGGATATAGCCCTCTCGCGTTAAGGTCCCTTCTGTGTTGTTATCCAAGACGAGGCAAGATTAACTAAGCATTAGTTTATTTCCTATTATATATCCCTTATTATATACAAGTCAAAAGAGATCACTAGCAGAGTATTATTCCTTTTGGTTTCCAGAGCTCAACAATCTATGAGCCTAATACTCTGCACATCATCTCCTCCCTTAACTTTACAGGGACCTTCGAGGTATCTTGACTGCCCTTCCATCTTGTATGCACGGCTGGCATTGAAGGGAGGCTCTTCTCTGGATCCTGGTCTTGGTTGTCCCTCTGCATCCTTCCATCTCTTGTAGATGAGGCCGTTGGTGTAGGGCAATCCTCCTCGGTCTCTTGCTCCTGGTCATCCTTGCATCTCCTTGAGAGCCAGGTTGATGTCGAAGTGGGGGTCTCCTCATTTCTCTGCTCCTGGCGCTTTCCAGGGCATCATCCTATTTGCTTGAAGAGTCAGATAGCAATCTTCTTCTTTCTTCTTGGACTTGGGCTTCTTTGATTTCTTCTTGGGAGGTTCTTCAGCTTCTACTTCCTCCTCCTCACTGTCCTCAGCTTGCTTCCTCTTCTGGGGAGTCTCTTCCTCCTCATTGTCAGAGGACTCCTCCTCATCTCCGGACTCTTGAGTTCCAGATTTGGGGCAGTCGTCCTTCTAATGGCCAAACTCCCCACAGGTGTAGCAAGCCTTCTTGGACTTGCGCTGGTTCTCCTCCTGTCCTCCATCTTCAGCCGTGTTGTTGGTACACTCATATTTACGGTGGCCAACTTCTCCGCAGTTGTAGAAGGTGTTGTTGCTGCCTCCATCACGGCTCTGTCCACGGCCACGTCCACCACCACGGGCAGGTTTGGTACATTCAAACTTGCGGTGGCCTTCTTCCCCGCAGTTGTAGCAGCCTCTGTTATCTCCACTTCCGAGTCTACCACGCTGTCCGCCGCGGCCTCCTGATGATAATTGCTGAATCATTCTCACAATGTTTAATTTTTCACTTGTCTCCCCAGAGAGAAGTGGCTGCTTTAGTTTATCAACAATGTATATTTTCGAGTTTAAGTGCTGGCCTTTATTTTGAAGTTTTACGTGGATCATTCCAACTGTTTCCAAGGGTATTCCATTTGGACCTTGTAATATTTTATCAGATTTTTCCAGTTTTATTCTTTGGAAACTTTGATAATAATTTTGTAGGGGGAGCACGTTGACATCAGCTCCGGTGTCAATTTTAAAATTAATTTGTCTATTATTTACCTTAATTGGTAACATCCATTTCTTGGAATTATCCTCTACAGATCCCAAAAAAGCTATCTCTGATTTTATTTCATTTATGGCTTCTGATCTACATACTTTGGCATAATGGCCCTTTTTTCTTGCATTTACTACAATACGAGTTCATAGCTGGACAATTTTTCCAATCATGATTATTTGAATTGCCACACCTGGTGCATCCATGTGATGACCCTCCTAACTGGTTTGACTTGAATTGTCTAATTTTTTGTTCGTGCCTTTTTGTTTCTTTTATGTGATTAGGCATTTTCTTTATTTGATCTATAGAATCTTGTTGGTAAAGGCTAGACTGCTGTTCTTTGACACTTTCTAATTGCTTTGCCATTAGTGTGGCTTTTACTAAGGTCAAGTCTGTATCAAGTTGCATTCTTTCAGATAATGCTCTATCCCTTACTCCAACAAACTATCCTATCCCTAATCAACTCATCATGTAACATCCCAAAATTGCAGTGCTCAGCTAGGCTATGGAGTGCTGTGATAAATTCATTCACCTTTTCCCCTTCCTGCTGACATCTTTGATTAAATCTTGCCCTTTCATAAATTATATTACGTCTTGGAATAAAGTGACTTTCAAAGTATTCAATAACTTTACCATAATTTTCTAGTTGGTCACTTGCTATTTTACATGACAACAAAATGTCATCTGCATTATCACCCATGCAGTACACGAGCATATTAACTTGCTCCTTTTCTGGGTTATTAATTAACCCGCTTGCCTGCCTAAAACGTTAAAATCTCCTAATCCATTTTGGCCAATCACCTGGATTTGAAAAATTAAAAGGTTCTGGGGCTACACAATTATAATTTTGGGACATTATAAAGATTTACTTATAATATAATATAACTTACCCAAAAAGTTTGTTTGATGTCAAGTTTCAAATTTTCTTCGAACAATGACTTTCTTTATGAGTTCAGTTTACTGCTTCTAAGCTTGCTTGATGTCTAATTTCAAATTTCTTCGAACAACGACCTTCTTTATGAATTCAGTTTACCGCTTCTAAGCTTGCTTGATGTCGAATTTCAAATTTTCTTCGAACAATGACTTTCTTTATGAATTCAGTTTACCGCTTCTAAGCTTGCTTGATGTCGAATTTCAAATTTTCTTCGAACAACGACCTTCTTTATGAATTCAGTTTACCGCTTCTAAGCTTGCTTGATGTCGAATTTCAAATTTTCTTCGAACAACGACCTTCTTTATGAATTCAGTTTACCGCTTCTAAGCTTGCTTGATGTCGAACTTCAAATTTTTCTTCGAACAACGACCTTCTTTATGAATTCAGTTTACCGCTGCCACCATGTGTTGTTATCCAAGACGAGGCAAGATTAACTAAGCATTAGTTTATTTCCTATTATATATCCCTTATTATATACAAGTCAAAAGAGATCACTAGCAGAGTATTATTCCTTTTGGTTTCCAGAGCTCAACAATCTATGAGCCTAATACTCTGCACACCTTCCTAACATCAGGCATTCCGCTTTTAACTGAAATGTCCCCTGCGCCGGAGCCGTCCAAGGGTGGGAGGCATGTTGCGATACAGACGTAAGGCTAATTCCTGTCTGACCCCATCAACTTCCTCCGGAACAGAGCTTCCAATCAAGGGATGTACCCTATAATTGCTTCTGCTACTAAGGTGATACATATTCCATGGGGTTCTTGAAACAAGAAGGAAATTGAAGCTCAACTCATATGAGAATCCTAATCACCGGGAAGGAATCTTCAAGGTTACACTGAAGGAAACTCGGTTTCAGAAGCGGTTGCTTTTTGGGCGACTGTGAATTCGAGACGATCATTGCATTTTAGAACCTTCTCTGGCTACGCATTCCACGCTTTAGGGTATGTGTGGTATTGTTTTAACTGCCCAAACTATTGGCGTACTTCTTAAAGGTCCAGAAATTTGCATGGGCGTTTGTCATAATGTACATATTAGCATATCTGTTCTTCTTCAGGGTAGCGTTTGAACATGTGCCTGAGTCTTAGGAATCAGGTCGTTGGGCGTGATATGGGAAAACAGATCTTCAGCCAATGAAGAATATTTTCTTTTACTAGAAGATGAATCTGTGTGTCTTCAGGCCACGAACAATTTTGTTGCCCGTGAGTTCCTAGTCTTTTCGGGAATAAATATATCTTTCAGTATCAAGATGCTGCACATTCCTCGTTATCCACACACACAGAATCAACATCTTCCACACTTCGTCCTCTTTAAAATTGAGTCCATTCCTCTTGGGTTCCTTCGGAGGAACTAGCTTGGGTTTGGGGTTGATCTTATTAGCCTTGATAGTGGCTCTTTTGTCATCTTGATCCTTGAAGGACAATACAACGGTAATCCCATTTATGATCATATTCATTTTATGCTTCGTGGAGTAAATTTTCAAGTTTAATGGCACCAGAGACGCTTTACCATTATATTTTTCAATCATGATAGTTAGCTGCTCGTTCTAAATACGAGGGAACATGAACTTTAGCTTTCTTACCGTCTCCTTGACAGGTTCTTGGGGTCTGTTGGGTTTTAAAAGGCGGCTTTAAACTTAGTTTTCCAATTGGCTGGGCTGTCTTGGGAACTCGGGGGGTTAATTCTACGCTCCCATTGTTGGCTCTTTGCCCAGCTGCAGGGACACCAGGCTTGAGAGCTTCAGATCCATAGGCCTCTTACCAAAGTCGTTTCTGAGGTTACGTTGGTGTTAGAATTCTTGTATCCAGCCGATCTGTCTCTTTGATCCTTGATCATTTTGGAAACCTTCCAATAGTTAAGGCAAGTATGTGTCACCTGTTATACAAGTACTTGTATGATACAAGAAGCCAAGTCAGGATCATTGATTTAGAAAATTGCAAGGTCTTGAAAGATAATTGAGATGATGAACGTAAACATTTACGTATAGTGTCAGTAACTGGACACGTCCGGGCAGACACTTAGACGTGTTAACACCGGAAGAGTTAGCGACGAGAAGGGCAACGGATTAGGAGAGATAAGCTTCTGGTTAATGCCGCCAGGAGATAAGGGCTACGACGGGATTATGGGAATTAACGAGATATAAGGAGATAATATATTCCGTTGCTTCCCCGTACGGAAACGTTGTAATGTGATCGAGATGCTGTAGACCATATTATATGCGCGTTCAAAGGACATAAACCACTGTATTCAAGCCCCCCTTAGAGAATAAATCAGTCATTTGTATTGAAACTAATTCTGTAAAGTTGCCACCTACTGAGTTTAACATGGACTGAGTCTAGCACTGTCGATGGTTATAGAACGCCTATTTGGGCCGAGAGGTTAAGGGCGATGCGGAAAGCCAGACAAACTGTTAGACAGTTCGTGTCCGAGATTTATGAAAAGATGCTTATGGATTCTAGGCGACCTTATTATAGAGATTGAATATAAAGGAAGCCTGGTAATGCTTTTAGCTTTTCCTAAGAATGAAAGTTATTCCAATTTATATGTATCTTCAACAGAATCTTCTTGGTAAATTCACTACAACGATAAAAGCATTGCCCAGAAAGAAATATCATCAATAAACTCCCACATTATGGAATATTCTTATTAATGAGATACTGAATAATAATCTGGATGATAATTGTGAAACAATAGGATATGCAGATGATATTACGCTAATATGTTGGAATAAAACTCCTGAACAACTAAGAAAGACAATAGATAATGTATTAAGAAAAATCAATAAGTGGTGTGAAAGTCGTAAATTAAAATTGTCAGATGGAAAAAACAAAAATATTATATTTATTTAAATGCAATAGCGATATAATAGTCTCAGGTAGCAAGTTAATTAAACCGGCTGAAGAACTTAAGATCCTAGGAGTGACTATTAAAAATCACCGAGTCAGAAGCAAACTGGACTTTACGCCTCACGTTAATGAAATGATTATAAAAGTAACTAGAGCTAGTGGATACCTATTTGGCCTGACAAAGAAAGCATGGGGTCTAGACTTTAGACGAAGACTGATATTGTATAAGACATTATATCGAAGTACAATTACTTATGGTTACCCAATATGGTAACCATTCATAAACAAAAAGTCTAAGGACAAACTAAATTCTCTTCAATATAGTATATTAAAACATTGTATACAGGCCTACAGTACAACATCATCGGAATGTACACATATACTTGCACAAGTCCCCAAACTTACTGATTATATTGAATCTAACATGTTGGAAACTGAAATAAATTACAACCGATTTGACTCTTCAAGTAGGAATATAATTTATAATTATACAAGGGAAAAATTGCAGAAATACTATGAGAAGACTAATACCATTTTCAAGTCCTTCTTCACTGATTCCCAAATACCCAAATATGTCAAGCCAAATTTTTACAATGTCCAATTTTTTACTGGACACGGTAACTTTAGATCATATTTGTACAAAGTCAGAAAGACGGATTCGCCTAAATGCTCATGTGGTGCAGAAGAAGAAAATCCTGAACATATTCTAACGGACTGTCGACTTGTAGAGGACTTGAGAGTCAAAAATCAAATAAATATAAATTGTCTAAATCAAATAGTTAATAATAGATATATGTATATTAATTTTAATAGATTTTGTAGAATGTTTTTTAGTAATAGATAGCCTGGGCTGTAATAACTGACATATAGTTATATGCTGTAAATAGCTCTAAATTTCTGTTCTTATCTGTGATGTTCACTAATATTCATTATAGGGTAATTAAATCGTTAACAAACTGACAAATATGTTAATAATTTCTATTATAATAACTAAAATCATATTAATAATTACTGTAAATAAGCTCCCAAACTTGTTTATGCATGCAAATATCCAAGACGGATATCGCGTGCTTTGTAAATGATAATAAATAAATCAATAACACAAATATAGTAACCGGATTAAATTATAAAATGATAAATTCTATCCTCACTATAAGTATTCATACAGCTTATATTTGACCGAAATCTATTTACTCAACGAATTTCCATTCCCAGTAAAACGCTATTTCGAAAACAGAGAATACTATATATATATATATATATTTTTTTTTTTTTTTCAGGAAACCCATAATAAAATTTTCAGAGAGGGTGATATAATATGCCATCTATGTAAGTAAAAAATTGAAACCAAATTTTCTCATTACCTTTATGAGAGCCAGAATATTGGTGAAGAAAGAAGGACGTTATTTTCAAAAGTAAACGACCGACTATATAGGTCAATGCAAACGATTTTAACCAGCGCCATATCAAGTCGATTGGTGGCCCTTGCCCTATTCTATATACAGTTACGAGCGTCATCAATTCTTTTTCATCTCTGTCACCGTTTGCTTTTTTTTTTTTTTGGAATGGCGCAACTCCTATTGGTTGGCTACGATCACGCCACCTTTGCCCCCCCCCCCCACTCGCTTTGTTGTTTTTTTTAACTATTGTGTTGGAGCGGGTCGCTCCTTAAATAAATGTATATATTAGTTAATAACTAAATGGAATCCTCTCTTTCTTTTTCCCAGTAAGAGACGCCTACGGAAGTCAACAGTACATAGACAGATAAAGCACATAGGCTATAGTTATTAACTAATATATGCATTTATTTAAGGCGCCAATTTATAATTGTAACAATAGTATTTGAATAAAAACATTCTATCGGGTAAAACATGGGCGTTAATGATTTAACAGGTCCACGTGTCTAAATTAAAACACGGGCGTTGCCCGGGTCATTCAGCTAGTTAGTATATACGAGTATATATCTTAAGGAAGTTGTACCTTTTAGCATGTATATCGGGATTCAGACAATAACTCTGAAAGATATTTGATACACAGTTTTATTGAAGACACGAGCTAACCTATCGTGAACAAAATTACCTATGTATCCTTAAAAAAATAAAAAAAAAAGACAACCGCGGCGACATCAACTTCAGACTTTCAAAACTTCCTGAATTATCTTCCATGAGTGTATATATACATGTCATAATATAAGCTCTTCCAGGATTAATAAAACAATCCAACAGCCAACGAGAGAGAGATGGGCAGCTAAAGCTAAGAAAACTAACTTACGACCATTTTTTGGCCACATTCCTGACGCCCCCCTCAGGAATGTGGCCAAAAAATGGTCGTAAGTTAGTTTTCTTAGCTTTAGCTGCCCATCTCTCTCTCGTTGGCTGTTGGATTGTTTTATTAATCCTGGAAGAGCTTATATTATGACATACATCTATTACTATGAGGCGGCATTATAATTAACTTTACTTCTGTAGAAGGGATCCAAGGCCCGAAACTTCGAGTCAATTAAATTTTTTTTGCAAGACGCTTTTCCCTTGGATGAATTTATTTCCTCTCAAAGAAAGAAAATAACTCGAATCTAAGGTTTCCTCCTCCACTTCATGATGGCGATGTAACATCGTGGGGCCATCGGGCTAACTGAGACTGTGGAGCTGGTGGTGGCTGTGCTGGAGTAAACCTTCCTTTCTTGGAACCTGATGTTACATAGATGGTGAAATTTTCAGCTTATTTCTTCCCTTTAAAAGAGAAAAATGAGCACTTCAGCACAAAAATGTCGTTGTTATTCTCCATTAAAATGTATTTTCTCTTCCTAATTAAAATATAAATATATAGGTTAAAATGGTATATATAGACTTAATTACTTGTTTGCTGTATTATTCTTTCCCTCATTTTGGGGATCTTGTACGGATAATCTGTATAAACCTAACGTCTTAATAAACGCTTTGTGTATATGTGTTGTACATATATTAATTATTTGTTACCACAGAGAGAGTGTGTGTAAGCTCACAGGTAAATAGGCGCTTACCAAAACAACAAAAAAAAGTTCCTTTGTTCAATATAGTTTCCCTTTTATATTTTGTCCTCTCTCTTGTAAATCAATAAATATAATGTTTAATTAATAATTATTTGAATCAGTTTCATTAATAATTCTAAGCAAAGTCAACAATTGGTAGCAGAGCGTGGTTATTTGATATAAAGCTCAAAAGAGAAAATATTTAATCTGAAGATTAAGCAAGAAGTTTATTCTGATCGGTAAACTGAAGCACTTCTAAGAAGATTAAAGGTATTTATATAGATTGAGTTAAATTATATCTATATAATGCATGTTTAAAAGCTACCCAATATTTAAATAAATTTAAAATATATATTTGTTTTTAAATTATATTGGTTTGTTTATATTATCTCAAAAGGCGAAAATGGCTGAATATAATTTTTTATCCCAAACAAAAATTGAACCATTAACAGGAACTAATTATAAAATATGGGCGTTGAAAATCGCCGCAGTTCTAAGAGGAAGAAAATTATTTAAATGTGTAATTTCCGAACCAGAACCTGATATGGAAGACAAAAGTTCTTGGGAGATTTGGAGTGATAAAAATGATGAAGCTTTTGGGATAATCATCACAACATTGACTAATGAACAAGCTGGAATGTTCATAGGAGAAACAAATGCTAAGAAAGTATGGGACTCACTGAGAAAAACATACACAGGCAATTTGGAAGATAAAATTATTGATATAGGCTTAGAATTAAAGAACATTAAAATGAAAGATAATGAAACTCTAGATGAATATATAACAAGGGCAAAAAATATTGCTGCTAGAAGTTCATCATTAGGGCATCAATTTCCCTCAAGAGAACTTTAATTTCATATTGTCAGAGGCATACATCCAAGGTATGAAAATATTGCTATTGTCTTACGATCTAAGAGAGAGGCAACAGTAGAAGAGATTCAACAAACCCTAAGAGAAGAGGAGTCTAGAAGAAATATGAGATTAAATCAATCGGTTGAGAATGGGCATGAACAAGCATACAGAATTAAAAATAGAAAAGTTAAACAATTTCAGCCAAAAATATGTTTTGTTTGTAATAAAAAGGGACATCTAGCTAATGATTGCTGGTTTCGAGATAAACAGAAAAAAGGATATCAAAAGAAATGGACTCCAGATTATAGAAATCACAAATACAGTAGGGAACATTCAAATAACCTAGTGTATACTATGAAAAGTGGATTTAATGAGCAAGCATTTAAAACATATGTAAAAGAATTTGAAGATTCACCAGATGGGAGAAATGATAGGCAAATATGGTGTATAGATTCAGGATGCACCGCACATTTAACCCAAACCTAACTTTGATGGAAAATGTGGTATATTATGAAAGTCAAATCAACCTAGCTGAGAAGGGCAAAACTACCCAAGCCACAGCAAAAGGAGATATGAGACTTACTACATGCACAAGTGAAGGCCAAGAAAATATTCACATCAAAGATATCTTACATGTACCAAATTTAAGGAATAATTTCTTGTCAGTATACGAATTAGTCAACAAAGGAAATTCAGTTATTTTCAATAAGGATGGAGCAAGAATTTATAATGAAGGGAATGATTTAGTTGCTGAAGCATATATAAAAGATAGAATGTTTATGATGGAAACAAAGCTAAAAAATGTACCAATATAAAAAAAATGAAAATGTCATGGTTATAAATACACATTTATCAAATAAAAATAGAAATATAAGTTTATGGCATAAGAGATTAAACCATATAAATGAAGAATACATGAAAAAATGATTCAAGGACACATTGTAAGAGGATTGGATCTAAAATTCGAAAGGTTACCAGAGTGCGAAGCATGCATGATGGGAAAACTAGTGCAGAAGCCATATAATATTACAAATAATTATACAGTTAAGCCCCTGCAGTTGATTCATATGGATTTATGTGGACCAATGCCATGTCAATCTTTAGGAGGATCTAAGTATTTCCTTGTTATAGTAGATGATTACAGTAGAAGAATCTTTGTATATTTCCTGAGATCAAAAGATGAGACCTTTGAAAGATTTGAAGAATTTAAAGCAAGAGCCGAAAACGAATTAAGTCTTAGAATAAAAGATGTAAGAACGGACAATGGAACTGAATTTTGTAACTCTAGATTTGAAGGACTTTTCAAGAGAAGTGGGATCCATCACCAACTTACCACCACATACTCACCACAAAGTAATGGAGTCGCAGAGAGAGTGAATAGGACTCTTATAGATACAGCAAGAACCTTACTAATTGACTCAATATTACCCATGAAGTTTTGGGCAGAGGCAATTGCTACAGCTACATACATTAAGAATTGCACACCCCACAGGTCTATCAAGCACCATACACCTATGCAGAGATGGAATGGCAGGAAACCATCGGTCAAACACATTCGAATATTTGGATGTTTGAAACATTGGCTTGAGAGCAAACCAAGAAGAAACAAGTTTTCACCAAAGGGTAGAAAGGGAATATTTATTGGTTATTCCATTAAAAGAAAAGCCTACAGAATATATGATATAATGACAAAGAGAATTCATGAAGTCAGATCAGTAAAATTTAGTGAAGATAAGAGAGGAATTGATTATGCAAATGCTATTCAGGAAGATACTAATTGTGATAATTTGACCTATAAAGGAAATTGTGAAGAAATAGTTGAAGACTTTCTTATCTTGAAAGAAGACAATCCTGTCACAGAGAGTAAAATGAAGTCTCAGGAGGATACTTCAGTAAAACTAGGTGGTGACTGTGAAAATGACTCAACACAAACTGAACCAATAGAGGAAAGATGCGCAAAAGGAGGAAGAAAGAAAGGAGAAACAAAGAGAATCTTAGAAGAACGGCACAAAGCAAGACTTGAAGAACAAGAAAGGAAATTGATTGAAGAAGGAGTTCGACGCTCACAAAGAATAAAAGATAGGAATCATGCAAACTTAATTATGGAAATAGATCATTATATCCCGGAGAACTTTAAAGAAGCAATGGATAGTGGAGAAAGAAATGAATGGCACAAAGCAATGGAAGAAGAGCTCAGTGAGATAGAGAAGCATAAAGTATGGACACTAGTACCAAGGGAAAATGGTATGAAAGTCATCAATAGTAAATGGGTCTACAGTACAAAGAAAACCTCAAATGACGGCATATATAAAAGAAAGGCCAGACTGGTTGCTGTTGGATGCAATCAAATATATGGTGTGGACTATAAGGAATCTTTTTCACCTGTACTCAAAAAGGAAAGCTTGCGAACAATAGTAGCTCTTGCAACACAACAGAATTTAATCATAAAGACTTATGATGTGAAGACAGCTTGTCTCTATGGTGAGTTAGAAGAGACAGTATACATGAGACAACCAGATAATTTATGCAAAAAGGAGAAGAAAACAAAGTGTGTAAATTGGAAAAAAGCTTGTATGGTCTACCACAATCAGGAAAATGTTGGAACAAAAAGATTAATGAAATTTTATACCAGTTGGGAATGATTAGAACCAAATGTGATCCATGTGTCTATAAACTCCAGAGAGGAGAAGAGTATGCAATACTGGGTCTATATGTAGATGATCTCATCATTGCTGGAACTAGTAAGGAAATTAATGACAACCTAGTCTCAGAAATAGAAAAATATGTTACTCTAACAGAAAAGAAAGATAGCAAACCATTTATTGGAATTGAAATAAAAAGGGCAGAAGATGGATTTTATCTATCTCAGACTCATTATATTGATACAATTCTTCACAGATTTGGACTGGAAGAATGCAACAGTGTGCAGACACCTGGAGATCAAAATCAAAATTTGGATGAATATTTGGACTCTAAGCCAGTAGATAAAACTGTATACCAGGAAATGATTGGATCACTAATGTACCTTTCTACAGGTACTCGACCGGACATATCCTTCAACGTCAGCAATTTATCACAGTATAGTAATGATCCAAGAGAAATACACTTAACTGGAGTTAAAAGGATTTATATATATATCTGAAGGGAACAAGAAATAAAATGTTGGCATATTAGTCAAAAGACAACAATATCACAATAAGTACTGATGCGAGCTGGTGCACAACCCGAGACGCAAAATCCTATTCAGGCTATACAGTCAAACTTGGCGACAACTTAATAAACTGGAGAAGTAGAAGCAAAATTTAGTAGCCTTGTCTACACGTGAAGCAGAACTTATTTCAATATGTGAAGGCATTTCAGAAGTTTTATGGTTAAAGGGATTACTAGAAGAACTTTGTGAAAATTTAACTTTCCCAATTACCTTGAAAAGTGACAGCCAGGCTGCACTAAACTGGATACAATCTGACAAAATTACTTCACGAACAAAGCACATAAACCGAAAGTATTATTTTGTGAAAGAGGAAATTCAAAAAAAAAAAGTTCCTTTGTTCAATATTAGTTTCCCTTTTATATTTTGTCCTCTCTCTTGTAAATCAATAAATATAATGTTTAATTAATAATTATTTGAATCAGTTTCATTAATAATTCTAAGCAAAGTCAACAATATGTAAAGGGACTCTTTCCCTAGAGTTATGTGGAAACGTCCTCTGTGCTTGATTCTTGTCTGGTGATGTGTATTCTGGTCCGCTCACATCAACGCTGGAATAAAATATAAGTACTAAATTTATTGTGCATTTATTACCTTTTGCATTTTGCCTTAAAATATTGTTTGTGTTCACGCGTTTCGGTGTATTAGTCCTTAGTACTTTTTGTGCTCTAAACCCGCAAGAACTACCTTAGTGAGTTCAAAGATATTCGAATTAACGCACCTTGCTTTCTTCACCGCAGAGGGTGGCCTTTGGGACCGATGGAACTCTGGAAAAAGCATCAGAAGCAGTTTTTCCTTTGCTAGTAGATTTTGCTCTAATTTCTCGGAGCTTTGTCCTAGCTGGGTGATTTTTTATAAAGTACTTTGTGAGGCTACCACGACGTGGCGCCTTATACTTCATCTCACATTCTACTGTTTCAGATTTAGAAATAACTTCGCCATTTCTGGTCCCAATCCCCGATGAAAAAGGAGGAGGTGGAGCGGTAACAAGCTCGCTAAAAAACCTGGGTTCAGCTGGTCCGACTGATATTATCCTGTAAGGGCTCCTAATCCAGGAATACAGGATGAGTGTACTCCATGTTAGGAGCGACTGCACATGGCGTCTGTTGCTCATGTCAGAGGCGGCCATTTTATATTGGAGCTAAGTCGGCCTGCTACTGAGTAGTGCTCCCAGTCTTAATGACAAAGGCAGACGCATTATACTTCACCTAGTTATGGTTGGTTGCAAAATTTAGCATGTTTGAGTGGAGATAGGAAAGAAGAAGAGATTTAGAAATTATATTTTATAATTTTCTTGTTTAGTATACGGCGCCAGCGACTATACGTCCTCAACTGATACCAAAGCCTTAAGTATGGATGCTTATTCATCTGTCTTCCCAGATTATCAGACAACTACCCAATGATCCCAATGGTAGTCAGGTTTATCATGGTGGTTCACGTAAGATCAACCATTTAAAAGGACGTCAGGCCATCCTACTATCTGTGGTGAGTGTCATTTGGCCACAGACCCCTGTCTGAACTCTACCATCACCTAGCAGATGGCCATATATACATATGTAATGCGTATATGTAACTATATGATAGGTTATTCAACAAAAATAAAAACTTCTATATCATCCTGTATGACGCATGCCTTCCGTCACCTTCTCTCTACATGACAATTACGTCGAAATTATTGCTCTAATAAAAAAATTCCATTACTCATATAATTCCATGTATTCCTCCATGATATGGCATATTTTATAGCCATCCATGGTTTGCTGCCATCTTGGAAAAATTAATTTTCCACAAACACATCCGAAAACTTTTGAAATCACCCACACAACACGTATTTCTTAACACATTGAATTATCACCTATATCTTTTTAAAATTGTGTTTTACTCAGATTATCTATATATATGTGAAATTCTGTTACTGTGTTGTTGAGGAAAAATTTCCCACGTCACGCAAGCTGATAATTATTATTATGATAAGTTAGCCTCTTTACATACATTTTTGACTATAGTGTTGTAAATATTTATAGGGAAGTTTATAACTAGGCTAAAATCTAAGCTAATATACTCTCAAAGATATTAAAAATAATATTGATAATAATAATAGTTTATTTTTTAAAAGGGTTACCAATGTTTTCCTCTAAAAGATGTGTTTTGATGGGTTTATTTACATAATACTATTTACATAAAAAAATTTACTGTCCTTACTGCGATGAAAAAAATATTAGAAGGGCTTGGCTCATCAGTGTTGAACCCTACCAGCGGTTTCGCCAATTTAATCTACCAGAAAACTTTTTTTAGAGCTCTAATACTGTATTGGATGATTCTGCTTACATATGCTGCAATGAAGGGTGGAATCTTAGAAATGGTTTTCAAGCAAACTATGGACATAAGTTTTTAATACAGCAGAATTGCATGTAAAATATTGTACTGATATATTCTATATACAGTTACGAGCGTCATCCGTTCTTAATTCTTCATCTCCTAATCATTTGTCATCTCTGTCACCGTTTGCTTTTTCTTTGGAATGGCGCCCTCCTATTGGTTGGCTACGATCACGCCACCTTTGCCCCCCCCCCCCCACTCGCTTTTTCGTTTTTGTAACTATGGTGTTGGAGCGGGTCGCTCCTTAAATAAATGCATATATTAGTTAATAACTAAATGGAATCCTCTCTTTCTTTTTCCCAGTAAGAGACGCCTACGGAAGCCAACAGTACATAGACAGATAAAGCACATAGGTTATAGTTATTAACTAATATATGCATTTATTTAAGGCGCCAATTTATAATTGTAACAAATAGTATTTGAATAAAAACATTCAATCGGGTAAAACACGGGCGTTGCCCGGGTCATTCGGCTAGTATGTATATAACAATAATAAAGTATTGAATAAGTAAAACTTCAATAAGACTTGGGACTGGCTGTCGTTCTAGGTCCGTGCGTAGAATAGAATTTCATCTCTAGTTTGATAAATAAAAGAAGAAGGAAAAAATGGTCAGACTATACTACTTTCATAAGAATGATGGTATATAGGGATTCTGAACTATAAGTTGTGTTGAAATTCTGTATAACCAAGTTGTCGTAATTTATATCAAGACTGTCTTCTAATCTGTTCAAAGTAAGCCAATATTGAATACTTTATATTATTGTACTGTACATGAAAATTGAAACTACTCCGCGCGGATTTTTATTTTTTACGAATAAAGCAACCTCCTACTGTTCTTACAGCGATGGGAGAATATTGAGATGGCCTGACTCATCTATGGTGAACCCTTCCAGCGGTTTCGGCAGATTAATGGTACTGGGGAGTAGGAAGTTGTTTTAAATAGTTAAAAGAAAAAAATCGTGCTGATTAGTTTCAATTTTCGTATACAGATGGCGTGCTAATTCCGCGTATATTATATTAAATATTCTCTTGAGTTTGAACTAAATTGTAGAATTCAGTAGTTTGGTTGCACGGCACAAACAACGATGGAATCGAGTCAATTACTCTGTAAACTGGCGAATCCTTTATAGGACGAGAGGTCCTCAATAAAGGCTTTTGTTGTCGTTGTTGTTGTTGGAATCGAGTCAATTAGAAATGTTTCCATGGCTGTACCGACTCTCACCCATGTCACATTCTCCAACAGTGAGTGCAAATTAGAATATAATTTGTTTATTATTTTTCAATGGACCTTTCTTGACCATTTGGAGCTGAGGTCTAACGAGAGAGAGAGAGAGAGAGAGAGAGAGATTGAGATTGAACCTGATTTATTTTAACGTCCATATAAGATTATATAAGGTTAAATACAGAATAAATAAAAATATGAATAAATAAGATTATATAATGAAAAATACAAGAATAAATAGATATAAATATATAAAGCAATTGATAAATATACATATATATAAAATATATACAAGGTCTTCATTGGTGGCGCCCACCGCGAGAAAGACTCCGCCACCGATGGACTGCGAGAGTTCTTTCCCACAGGGTGGGCAGGTCGATGTGTTGGCTGGCATTACCCAACTCAAGACCAAGATGGTACTTGTAGATGGTAGCCTTCGCCACACTTGTTAGCTCCACTGCCTCGGGATGGAGGCCGACGCCGAAGAGCCAGGAAGGCAGATCCAGGGGCAAGTCGCAGGAAGCGAACACTTCCCGGAGCAGGGTTCGCACGGCTCGGCAACTCCAATATCTGTGGGCCAGCGACCCGTCGCTGGACCCACAGGCGGCACAGTTGGCACGCCTCGAGGCAGGATGGTCAGGATGTGGTAGGGCATGGAGGGCCAGCCGTAGGGCGACATCTGCGTCGTGCCCCGAGAAGCAGTTCCGACGCAGGTCGGCCCAGGGGATGGAGCGGGGCACATCCACGGTGGGGGTCCACCGGGCAGCCAGCTCTGCAGTAGGATGGGCCTGGAGCCGTGCCGAGTCCAATGCCCGGCGCGCCCTCTGGCTGGGTAGGCGGGTGATGGGGGGTCGCCGATCCCCGCAGGACGATGGTCTCCGCCTCGTACTCCGCATGATAGCTGGAGCTGGCGTTTTCCCGCAGGAGACGTTGGCAGAAGGCCCCCAGGTGCTGCGCATCTAGGAGCGCGGCCCGCGTTGAGCGCGCAAGTGCAGGGGCGCCATCGGAGAAGTCCCCGACAGTCGCCTGTAGCCAGCGCTCGGGAGCCAGCAAGTCTGGCGGTCGCAGGAACCTGTTGTCACCTCGAAGACGCAGGGACCTCAGGCTGGCGGGATGAAGAACCCGGTGGTCAAGCTCGAGGACGCTGGACGCGGCCTCCCACAGGCTCAGTAGTCTCCTCCTCCTAGGCGAGTGCCAGACGTCAGGAGCCGGCGGTGTCAGCCACGCCCGGCTGCGGACCAGCCAAGAGTAGCCGTTGGCGGCGCCGCGAAGAGAGGCCTGGACCCCCTTCAGGCAGGCGAGCCGAAGCTGGCCCGCGATGTCAAGCAGGCCGACGCCACCATCGGAGACTGGACGAGCCAGAATGCGTCCGGGGAGCCACGAGACTCGGCTCGTACCCCACACGAAGCGCGCCAACCGCGCCTGCAGCCGGCCGATGGTGGTTTCAGGTGGAAGGTAGCCATGGAGGTGGTGCAGGATGGAACCCAGGACCAGGCTGTTGGCCGCGCGAGCACGACCCACCAGCGACAGTCCGCGGGTGAAGGGCGACCACCTCGCGATGGCTCGCTCCAGCAGCCCCATCAGGTGTGAGGCCTGGGAGGCGACGGTGTTCCTGGTGGTGATGGTGCAGCCTAAGACGGTCAGCGACTCGGACGTCCAGGAGATTCCCAGAGGAGAATCCGTCCGGTGCTTCCAGGAACCGCACCAGAGCCCGCAGCTCTTCTTGAAGTTGACAGCCACCCCGGAGGACATGCGGAACTCTTCAAAGATCAGGGGCACGAGCTCAAACTGAGCGTCGTCCCTGATGAAGAGTACGATGTCGTCCGCATAGGCGACCACGTTGCCGCGGCCCAAGGTCCTCTCGAGGCGGCGTAGCAAAGGTCCAACTCCGATGCTGAAGAGCGCGGCGCTGAGACGGCAGCCCTGCCTCACCCCGTTGAGAAGCGGGAAGGCCTTGGTGTAGACATCTCCGACCCGGATGGAGGCGTCTGCTTCCCCGTAGAGGACAGCAATCCACCCTAGGAAGGTAGATGGTAGGCCCAGCTTCTCCAGCAGGGCGAACAGGTAGCTCCTGCTCAGGGTGTCGAAGGCCGACTTCAGGTCCAAAGAGATGACAGCCAGCGGCGTGTCATATCTGGATGCCCCGGCGGCTTCGTCAGACACTCGCGCGATATTCCAGGAAGATGACCGTCCTGGAACGGCGTAGGTCTGACATTGGGGCACCAGGTCTGGTAGATGACGTCGCAGACGAGCCATGAGCACGCCGCTGAGGACCCTGTAGTCGGTCGTTGGCAGGCTGATTGGCCGGAATGCCTGTAGACTCGGACCACCGTGCACTTTCGGCAGCAAGAACACCTTGCTGCGCCTTGAGGATGGAGGTAAGGCCCCGCGGAGCCGAGAAGCCTCGAAGACTTGCCAAAGAACTTCGGCGAAGAAATCTTCAAAGGCTTTGACAAACTCGCAGGGTAGTCCGTCCCATCCCGAGGCACGGCCGTTTGGCAGGCGGTGGATGACTGCCGCTATCTGGTCGCGGGAGATGTCCGCAAGAAATAGCTGGTCCCCACTCGTCGAACTCCAGGGGAGTCACTTCAGCTAGGAAGTCGGCGATGGCTTCTTCCGAGCTTGGAGCCTGAGCGAAGCGACTGCTTAAGCGCTCCAGAAGGAAACGCCTAAGCTGGCCCCCGGAGATGGCGTTGCCGTCGTCGTCGGTGAAGGTGGAGGGAGAGCGGCGTCTGGCTCGGAGGGAACGCCCGAGGTCCGACAAGGAAGGATAGTCGGAGCGGGCAGTGTCGTCCTCCAGTCTCCGCCTCAGGAAGAGGCTTGCTCTCTCGATGTATCCACCGCCGGACTCGGCGACGGCAGGCGCGAGTGACCGTATCTCCGCGACCAGATTTGCCTTGATCCTGGTCCATTTTTCCCATAACATCGGGGGTGAGAGATTTGCTAGGTCTACCGATATTTCATCGATGAACGTTTCCATTCGATCGACAAAGAGGTTTGACCGTAGCAGCTTTCCGATGCAGGGAAGTCTTGTAGGAGCTGGGTCTCCTACTTGAATTAGGACGGCACGGTGGTCCGAGTAGGCATAGTCAACAGTTTGGTATTGGGTGACGCGGTCGCAGAAGCCTGATGGAGAGAGAGAGAGAGAAAAAAACCAGGTATCTGTATTGGGTACGAAGGCCATCAAATCATTGTCATGGGAGTGCTAATCATCTCCCCTTTTTCAACACACAGAGATATTGAGAGATTTTAAAACATTTTATTGATATTATATCGTGAAAAAATACTAAAAAAGTGCAATTCAAAAAGTCCTCCTTCAAAAATTCAAAAGAGTTTCACGCACTCCCCTCCCCTCAGGAAGAAGCTGTGTATTGAAGTCTTGGCCGACCCGAGGACGTCGTCATCCATCTTTGGCCGAAGAGCTGCAGGTCGCTGTACGCTGAGAAAGATAACGACGGGATCTTCTAAAAGGATAGTAGAAGTGGACTGTACATCGCTCTAGCTTTCAACGTTTCAATTTCTTGGTTTTTATAAAAAGAGAGGACTTAAGTACCTTGCCCTGACACAAGTTACCCCGGAACTTCTAGCAGGTAGGTGATGGAAAGTTTTGTTGAAACCGGGGCACAAAAGTAGAATGGGAGTTCAACAAATGGAGGACGGCAAGTCTTGAATTCTTAATCAAGTCATTGCTGTAACCGACAATGAGATTGATCCGATGTTGTCACCCATTGTTTTAGAACAATGACGAGCTTCTTTCTGTCCTAATAAAAACTTGCTAATCTTATTTCTTAGCAGCATTTTTTCTGATTTTATAATACGCCGAGCCCCCCCCCCCCCCCCCCCCCTCGGGGGCGACATTTCTTGCACACCCCCCCCCTATTATTTTGCCTACCCTTTCTCTTCCAAATAATACAACAGATTCAAAAACATTGAAAATAATATGATGAGAGGAGTTTTAAAATTGTTATTTTGGTATATTTTGATTATTTACCATTTTGTAGTCTGATGTGATGGGAAAAAATGGAGGTCATTCTCAAAATCGGCACACCAAATAACATAAAAATCATTTAAAACTTCTCTTGAAATTTTCTAAAATTTCAATTTCGCAGACCTGTGTTATATATAAGTTATTATTATTTTTAAAGGATCTAAATATTTTATTATCCGCCGAGCGACGCTAGACCGTTGGGTGAAAATTAAATCTTTATAACATTGGGTCGTTTAACGAACAGGTCTTGAACGAAAGTCAACCTGAAACGTTCTAATGTTTTACCTTTGTTATTAAATATGTAGGAACAAAATGGTTATCTCTCTCACATACAATTGAACTTTTAGCCTTAATTAGGCAAATCATTCGCATGGCTTAGGTTTGGTTGTCGTTCATGATACACACACTTCTTCTTCTTTTTTATCTTCACTCAATCATATTAGGGTATTAAACTTGTAGAGATTGAGACTTGACAACCATTATGACTGGGTGAAGTAGAGTGCGTCTGCCTTTGTCATTAAGACTGGGAGCACTACTCAGTAGCAGGCCGACTTAGCTCCAAAAGAAATGGCCGCCTCTGACATGAGGAACAGACGCCATGTGCAGCCGCTCCTAACATGGAGTACAGACGCTGATCATCCTGTATCAAGAGACCTTACAAGGTACTATCAGCCGGGCCAGCTGAGCCCAGGTTTTTTTAGCGAGCTTGTTACTGCTCCACCTCCTCCTTTTTCATCCGGGCTTGGGACCGGCAAAGTCAGAGTTTTCTTGATCCGTTATTTTAACAGGTCAAATTTCAAATTTATTTATAAAGTGTAAGTGTAACTATGAAATATATTATTCTATGAAGGACATTAAAAAAATCCTTTATATTGATTGATAATAACAACAAATAAATATATCTTGTTGTTAAAATTTATTGAAATGGTGTTGATTCATTGAATGTACTTGATATTTATTTATTTCTCAAAGTATTATTTAATGATAAATAAGGTTTACACGAAGAAAGTTGCAGCAAAAAGGCCTTCTAAAAATAATTCATCTTTATTTCAATTGAGGTTATTTTGCAATCATTGTGCCATCTGCTAAATATATATATCACCTGATAGCAGATGAAAAGAATTTCAATGTGCTGAAATTAATGGATTATGAATACCACTACCATCAAGTTTTATGAATTATGAATGGCCAAAATTGTATCAAAAATATATATTTCCGCGGGCAAAAGACCCCAAGAAATCATCATTATAAGAAAAAGAAAGACTATGTATAGCGAAAAAATGATATTTTTCTTGAATTTTCCCACAATATTGTTACGTCGTATCCAGACGCTGCTCATGTTCTTTGTCTGATCAGGATGGTACAAAGATAACTCACGTGGTTTCATAAGGGATGCAGAAAAAGTTAGCGCTTTATTATATGACGCACTGAACAGAAGGAGTACAATAAGTGGGACTTGCCTTCTACTTCCCCGTCAGAAGGATCCTTGGCACCGTGGATGTCACTCTTTTGAAACGTCCCGCTCCACACTATATATGCCCAGCTTGGGTTACACCACCTTGTAGGCCGCTTCGATGTCAGGCTCTTCTGGCACCGTCTTGCAGGATCATCCACACGCCCGGAGGCAACTTGCCGCGTCTTCCCCTCGCCGCAGATATCACCAGCCTGTCCGTTCTCCTCTACACTGGAATTCTGCTTTGGCGCCTGTTCCCTCACACATGGGCCATCACCCGCAGCTGTAATCCATCCATCTCTTTTACCAACTTTACTCTGGAATCTTGGCTTCTCGGATAGCTTATCATCCACTTTACAATATTTACATATGCATCTTAGTCCAATTTCATTCAACTTGTTGTTCTCAAAATATCATCATTACGGAGTTCATAATTGGTCAAGTTTATGGTTCGGTAACGCCTTTTGACGGATTCCTTCAACAAGGAGAAAGCGAAGGCGGCAACTAAAATTTACAATATAACCCCCGATTGAAAAAAGAGCAAACTGATTTGAAGACTAATTTGGATGAAACTAAAGCTGTGTCAAAACAGTAGTGATAAACACAAAATCAAATCTGTATTGTGCTTATGAAACGAAGTGTGCTGACAAAATTCCGCCCACTACCAAAGAAATAATAACTCTTTATACAAGAACTAGCCGAATGACCCGGGCAACGCCC
Organism: Cordylochernes scorpioides; assembly: GCA_030710605.1. Lineage (NCBI taxonomy): Eukaryota > Metazoa > Arthropoda > Arachnida > Pseudoscorpiones > Chernetidae > Cordylochernes > Cordylochernes scorpioides. Next base: position 19,194,545 of record CP092879.1, on the reverse strand, counting down.
GTGTTTTACCCAATTGAATGTTTTGATTCAAATACTATTTGTTACAATTATAAATTGTGGTCATGTGGCCTAGTGGTCATGGCATCTGCCCGGTAAGCGGAAGGTTGTGGGTTCGATTCCGATCCCTTGACACTTTTTTTATTTTATCCATTCTGACCAAAATCTATCCGTGAACTTCACACAGTGAACTTCACACAGACAGAATAAGACAATTATATAAGTAGATACGAAGCTAATATTAAGCTTATTTTATGACAATAATTTTGATGAAGCCAGGAGATAACCAATTAATAACTTTATATCATTCAACCTCTCCCTATTATGATCGACATATATTGTATAAATGATACGATTTCAGGAACAAATAAAACTATTTGGGGCGATATATTTTGAAGAAAATTTTCACTGAAGCGCTTTACTATCCAAAGAATCCTCTAATTGTAATTGTCACTACAACAGATTTTCTGAAAATATTTTTACTATTTTAACTTGCTATGATTAGATATGCTTGGTATTAAGTTTCAAAGAAATAGCTCAATGTTTTAATTGCAAAAACGTGCTCTCAATATTATTGTGTATCAAAATATTTGTGTTAAGACCTATTGAATATATATTCATATATTGCTCTGGATAAAAAAGAAAATGAAGTCAAAATTTTCATCGATTCAATATTGAATGAATATTATTGTTATGGGTGCTATTTAAAATGGATATTAATATAATTTTCCATGAAAAATTGGAGCACACAATGCGTGAAGACCGTTTATTGCATGGGACAATAAAGAAGACGGCGCCAAGCCCGTAAAATCTGTCCCCGACATTGAATAGAACCTCTTAAGTGGCACTAGAGCTTCAAGATCTGACTCTCGGCATAGGATGCATGTAATCTCTTGGATGGCCCCAGAGCCAAAAGATCTGGCTCTCGGCAAAAGTTGCATAGAATCTCTTGGATGGCCCCGGAGCCGAAAGATCTGGCTCTCGGCAAAAGCTGCATAGAATCTCTTGGATGGCCCCAGAGGTGAAAGATCTGGCTCTCAGCAAAAGCTGTATAGAATCTCTTCGATGGCACCATAGCCGAAAGATCTGGCTCTCGGCAAAAGCTGCATGGAATCTCTTGGATGATCCCAGAGCCGAAAGATCTGGCTCTCGGCAAAAGCTGCATGGAATCTCTTGGATGACCCCAGAGCCGAAAGATCTGGCTCTCGGCAAAAGCTGCATGGAATCTCTTGGATGACCCCAGAGCCGAAAGATCTGGCTCTCGGAAAAAGCTGCATGGAATCTCTTGGATGACACCATAGCCGAAAGATCTGGCTCTCGGCAAAAGCTGCACGGAATCTCTTGGATGACCTCAGAGCCGAAAGATCTGGCTCTCGGCAAAAGCTGCATAGAATCTCTTCGATGGCACCATAGCCGAAAGATCTGGCTCTCGGCAAAAGCTGCATGGAATCTCTTGGATGACCCCAGAGCCGAAAGATCTGGCTCTCGGCAAAAGCTGCATGGAATCTCTTGGATGACCCCAGAGCCGAAAGATCTGGCTCTCGGCAAAAGCTGCATGGAATCTCTTGGATGACCCCAGAGCCGAAAGATCTGGCTCTCGGCAAAGGCTGCATGGAATCTCTCGGATGACCCCAGAGCCGAAAGATCTGGCTCTCGGAAAAGGCTGCATGGAATCTCTTGGATGACACCATAGCCGAAAGATCTGGCTCTCGGCAAAAGCTGCACGGAATCTCTTGGATGACCTCAGAGCCGAAAGATCTGGCTCTCGGCAAAAGCTGCATGGAATATCTAGGATGGCACCAGAGCTGCAAAATCTGGCTCTCGACATAAGCCGCATGGAATCTCTTGGATACAAGATCAAGATCTAACGCAGCTTTCAATAATTTTAAACCTTCATCTTCAAGTTCATAATGGAAGGCGATCTTCCTTAATTCGTATAATAATTGACATTTTGCATTTGCTTAAGTATTTGTTGGTAGACAATATATTTAAAGTTTCTTTTTTCCTTGTACATAAATAAATTATTCATAGGAACCTACCCATGCCACATACAGTTGTCCATGAAAGAAACAGGAAGATTCGAGATTGACTCCGCATCACTGAATTGTAAGTAATGGATTGGAATAATGTAAATTAGTTTGAACTAGTTGAATTTGGTTTAGTTTGAATATGCTTTGAATACCATAATTCATACTGTGTATATTCATCTATACACCTACTTGTTATCGTAAAGATAGAGGCTGCCTGGCCGGCATTCATAGTTCTTCAAATTAAAGATACTTCGGCCAGTAAATATTTTTTATTACCTTGACGTTTCGACAAAAATCTTTTGTCCTCGTCAGGAGCAAACAAAAATGAATACATTTGGCAAGGAGTTAAAATTAAAAATAATTTTTAACTCCTTGCCAAATGTTTTAAATTTTGTTTGCTCCTGACGAGGACAAAAGATTTTTATCGAAAAGTCGAGGTAATAAAAAAGATTTACTGGCCGAAGTATCTTTAATTTGAAGACCTACTTGTTAATTTTAATGTTAAAAAGAGTGATTCTCCGATTTATATGAAAATACGTATACAAAGACGTTTCGACCAAACATGCAAAGGATTGAAATTTGATGGCCGATTTATTCAAAGCAAGAGCTCCATCTGAATTGCGTATCCAGCGCGAGTGTTCTAGACTCAATATTCGGCGTGGCACACAATACAGGTTCACAATAGGGCGTTATGGTCTGGGGTGACATTTCACTTGATATCAGAACCCATTGGCAATCATTCCGGACACCCTGACAGCACAATGGTACGTAGATAGAATTCTACGGCCTGTTTTGTTGTCGTTCCTCTTACATAACCCAGGGCTTCTCAACAAGATAATGTCCGGCCACACACGGCACGTGTTACTATGGATTGTCTTTTATCTTGCTGAACTCTTCCGTGGTCAGCAAGGTCGTCTAATCTCTCACCCATAGAACACATCTGGAACATGATGGTAAGGAGATTGTAACCATCCCGGAATGTTGACTATTTAGCCTGACAGCTGGAGACAATTTGGAAAGAAATCCACAGCACACCATCCTGAATCTTTACCAGTCCATGACACGCCAGGTGGCAGCCTGCATCCAGGCCAGTAAGTGGTCCAACAATATATTGACTTTCTCAATTTGTGACGATAAAACTATATAATAAAATAATTAATTGTTCTGGAATTTTAATAATATTTTCCGTCTATACATGCTCTTCATATACATCAATTTTTTTCCAAGTCGGACAACTTCTTGCAGCGTCGATTTATTTTTGCTATAGAATGCATAAGAAAGTTGTCCTGTAGCTTGAAGCTTAATTTGAAAGATAGAAAAAAAAAAGAAAAGTTTTTAAAGATTCGGATGCCAAAGGTTAGTCGAGAAACAAGTTTTAGATTGTAAATCAACAATGTAGAGTTGCCTAGTGTTGAACCATTTCACGTTACAACAAAAGGTTTCCTTATATTTACCTTCTAAATTATCCGGTTCGGATAACTCTTGTAGGAGCGTATTTGTAAACATTAGTAAGGTTAATTATAAGTCGATAACGTGGCATATATGTATAAGAAATCAAAGCACAAATGTTTCTTTTAAACATAAAACAAACTTCTACTGTCCTTACTGCGATTTATATGTAATTATGCTGTCCTAAAAGCTTATGTCCATAGTTTTCTTAAAAACCATTTCTAAGATTCCACTCTTTATTTCAGAATATATAAGCATAATCGTCCAATACAGTATTAGAGCTCTAAGAAGCGGTCTGGTAGATTAAATTGGCGAAAACGCTGGGAGGGTTCACCACTGATGAGCCAAGCCCTTCCAATATTTTTCCACCGCTGTAAGGACAGAAGCAGTTAGATTTATGTATAAAACAAACATTCGTGCTTTGATGTGCTTCTATTTCTTATATTAGTAAGGTTATATTAGAGTTATATTATGATGCATTAGAGCGCCATCTCTTATGAAAAATCGAAACTATTATAGACGCGTATGAATCTTTTAAAAAATTAAAAAAATTATACTGCCTTTACTGCAATGGAAATTTAATGGGAGGCCCTATCTCAACAGTGGTGAACCTTCCCAGGGGTTTCGCCAGTTTAATCTACCATAAATATATCGATGTGTGTGGGTAAAAGTATAAAGTTTATTAAAATAACGTCCTAGACTCTGCAGTATTCCATTCCTTTAAAGTTTAAGTAAAAGGAAAATTTTGATATAAATAAAATAGTTATTCTACCATCAAGCCAAAAATGATTTTTTTGATAATTTTAAATAAAATTTTAAAAGTTAGTCAATATGAGTATCATAACTAAAAGATTTATAAAAACCTATTGGTAGAGTTAAGTAACAAAGGCATCTCCTGATGGTGCAACTAAAAGTTGTAATGGTGCGCGCCATCTGTCGGAATAAATATCAACTATAATCGTTGATTATTCCAGAATTGGTCAAATACCCATTCTTGATTAATTGTGGTAGAGGTTGTTATCCCACTCTGAATATTTATTTCAACCTTAGTCAACTTATTTTATACTTTATTTATTTGAAAACTCAGTAAAATCACCACAACACAGAATTTATAAAAGTTGGAAAGTCTATATCCATAGTTTGTAATTTTGAAAATAGAGCAATCCATACTTAATTCATTAGATAATAAAAGGCATATATTGGATTTAATAAAATATTTATTTTGCCAATATTTCGGCTGGCTGAACGCCAACCTTTATCGAGGCATTACATTTTTGTATAACACTATGCGGCGCTGAGTTTGTGTATACAAAAATGTAATGCCTCGATAAAGGTTGGCGTTCAGCCAGCCGAAATATTGGCAAAATAAATATTTTATTAAATACAATATATGCCTTTTATTATCTAATAGTTTGTAATACTCCCATATTTTATATTACAACCCTATTCAATTCTTTATACTCTTTATTTATTTGAAACGTTGCGGTAAATCCCCTCAAGATTTGTAAAAGTTAGAAAATCTACTCTTAGATTATAATATCTCCCATTATATGTATGTTACAATCCTATTTAACTCATTATACAACAACAACAAAAAGGCTTTTATTAGGGCCCATTGCCCTGTATGGATATGCCATACAACAACAAAATAATACAGTAATTTTTTCTCCTTTTCACCATGTGCACGTGAGCCTTTGTTTGAAAAGGGATTTATTTACACATCTTTTCTAAAACTTTCCTCACTACCTCTTTTGCGTATGAATCTATTTACAATTGATCTGTAGAAATTATAGAGTTCTATTGCTATATAATTTTTTCTGAATTAGTTCTCAGCGTCTGCAGTGGGTTGCTAAATCTCCAGAAGGTGTTTTTAAGAGTTTTTTCTCTTTCTTCACCTAAATATTTGCATTTAACTCATTATACATTTTATTTATTTGAAAGGTTGTAGTAAAATAACTTCAAGATTTGTAAAAGTTGGAAAACCTACCCTTAGATTATAATATCTCCCAAAATATATATATTGCAGCCTATTCAACTCATTTTACATTTTTATTTATTAAAAAAAAAAAAACTATATTACGAAAACACTACTTCTATTTTGAAGATACAATATGCAAATATATTACTTTAAATGATGCAATGTGCAATTACATTGTCGCGTTAGAAAAATAATTGCTGAAAGAGGGAAGTAGAAAAAAAGTTTTATTATTCAGTAATAACGAACAGTCTTCACTATAATTGATGATACACAAATTTATATAGCAATAACCTTCCATTCCAATCTAAATAAATAAACCTAGTAAAAGCTAAAACTTAAAATCATGCAAACTAACATAAAATTAAATAAACTACGCTTTAATGTTGAAGGAAAAACTCCAAATATATATGACTTTGATGACGTAGTTTAAAATATGTCTCATCATGATCGAGAGGGTTTGAAACCAAGAAGTGAACAGTTAGTCAGTCATTGGAAGACATAATGGACATTCCTCTTAAAACGTTAAATAACATCAGCGGTAGCCAAGTTAAAGAGGTAAGACAATCATTTAGTAACTTTAGGATAATTTCTGGTAGAAATATACTCAAATGTTGAGATTTTCATCAATTACGTTTGGCTTTTATTACGTAAAGCTTTCTTAGCGCATATGAACTTTGTAAATCTAAACGTTTACAAGTTATTTGAATCGCCAACTCTTTTATTTTAAACCTTTAAAATTTCAGGAAATTTCTCTTTTTCACAAAAATTCACGAAAACGTAAATATATAATTGCAGATATATACAAACTGTCATTGGAGATTATCAATATAAATAAGACCGTTTGTATATTTGCGAAAAAAGAAAATTTATCAAAAGATTAAAAAAGTTCAAATAATTTGAAAACGTTTTATTTAATGATTATTACTATTACTTTTTAGACTAAACTTCACATGATTATTAAAAACTTAACGATTTTAAAATCTTTACAATTTTAAAATTTTGTTCCAATATATAAAATATTTTGAGAGCTCTAATATATATAAATTTGAAGCCAAGTTCATTTGTAAGAAATCTATTCCTGTACACTATGTTCTATGTACTTAATTTTCACCTGATTCTTCCAAAATTCATTTGATTTGTCAATAAAGTTTTAGTTGAGATAGTCACGGTACAAAATAAAATATGGTATTTCTTATTACGATAATTCGAACTATTATAGACGCGTATGGTTCTTTTTTTTTTAATTAAACAATTTCTATTGTCTTTACAGCAATGGTAAATTTAATGGGAGGGCTTGGCTCATCAGTGGTGAACTCTCCCAGTGGTTTCGCCAGTTTAATCTACCATACCGCTGTTACAAGTTGTATATTGAATTTTTCGATCTTCCTTTTATAATGTTGGAGCTTGGATCCTCACAGTATTAGCTTGGAATTCCGTGTAGCTCTCTAACCTTTTGTTTTAGATGTTGACGATCTTTTGGCAGAGTTTATATTGGACTGTATGTTTCACCTCGACCTGCGGATTGACTACTGAGAAATTATCCTTATCTAATTGCGATGCAGCAACAAGAATGGGTATGGGAATGGGTATTTTAGATTAACTATGGATATAAGCTTTGAGGACAGCAAAATTACATCGTTATAAATTATTACATACAATTATTATATTTTGATTATTACAGTAAGGCCTGTAGAGATAATATTTGTTGATACGGAGATTAATTTGGCGAAACCACTGAGAGGGTTCACCACCGATGAGCCAAGCCTTTTCACTCAATAACTTTTATTATTGCAGTAAGGTCTGTAGAGATAATATTTGATGATATTAAAAATAAACAAATTTCCAGTAAATTTATTTGTTTCAAATTTGATCGATTAATGGCAATTAATTTATATATTTATGAGTGTATGAAAATATGGTGTTAAATATAAAATTAAAAATAATTATGAAAGTAAACAATAAATATTTTGTAAGTTTAACTATGTTTTTACTAATTTGATTATTTTTAACGCCTATTTCACTGCATTCAAATATTATAAAAAATATCCTCAGAATATACGACATTTAGTTGTATAATAATTATTTAAAAATGAAATTAATATAAAATATTCCACTATTTCTGTTTTATTCATAAACTTAACAAGGGGTTAACCTTTTTTTTTCTTTCTCTTCTTGAAAAGAAAATTTTACTTTTTATATAAGGTTTTATTACTTTTATTATTTATATTATAAGGCAATAACACGTCACTCTATATAAGAAATGATATAATTAAAGCACGAATGGTTCTTTTCCACATAAAACAAACTTCTACTGTCCTTACTGCGATGAAAAATATATTGGGAGGGCTTGGTTCATTAGTGGTGAACCTTCCCAGCGGTTTCACCAATTTAATCTACCAGACGGCATTTTTAGAGCTCTAATACTGTATTGGATCATTCTGCTTTTATATGCTATACTGAAGGGTGTAATCTTTGAAATGGTATTCAAGCAAATTGTGGACATAAGCGTTTAGGACAGTAGATTTACATATAAATATTTACATCGAGCAATGCTCTTCCACAAACAATAAGTACAAGACCAGTTAGACATAATTAAATTTAAGGCAATAACGTGATATCTATATATAAGAAATAAGATCATTAAAACACAAATGTTACTTTTACATATAAACAATCTCCACTCTCCTTACACCGATGAATATATTAATATTATACCACATCTATACCAATTTATTATAATTAATATACCAATTTGTTATCATTTATATCAATTTTTACCACATTTATATCAATGAGTTACCACATCAATACTAAATTATTACCATTTATATACCAACTTGTTACAATTTATATAACCATTTATCATAATTAGAGGCCAATTTAATACTATTTAATATCAGCAGACAACGTATTAAGATGATGTTAGCAAACTTGTCCAATTATCGTGAATGAAAAAAAAAAATGTATTCGATATTCTGGATTTGAACCTATAATGGCTTCTAGACCTAAATCTATGTCCTGTTGGAACTTCATCCAGGTCGGTCAAATAATGTGAATGTCTGCAAGGAACAACCAAAAGCCCACATTTATATTTATATAGATAACTATCATCAGTATATTTGTAGTTCTATAGGAGTATATTACAATTAAGACAATGTCCCTATTAGCTAAAAAAAGAAGAAACAGGTCGGAGAGATAAGATTCTTTTTGACGACTTGTGTTTTTTCTATAGTTTATTACAATGATAAAGTACAATTTGGATTATAGATTATAGCTACAAGAAAATAAGACCTAATCCAATAATCTTTCAATTTTGATTCAGATTTTGTAAAATTCCATCTATTTGTAATGAGAGAAATGCATTTGGAATTACTTTATGAATTATGTTTGGAATTATTCTTTGATTCGGTCTTATTTTCTTGTAGTTTATTACAATGTTATCGTCATTATATAAATTTAAATCGCAAAAATATGTATATTAGTTTGTAGAGTGTGGAATTATTCAATATGGTGAAAATTTTACAATAAATGACCTACAATTAGTGAATTGAGATGTAAAAAAGTATTGGGAATCGGTGGTTAACTATGCCAGCAACTTCGCCATTTTAATCCACCAGATCGTTACAACTATTGTAAGCGGATTCCGTTTATATAGTCTGCAATTAAGACGCATTTAGGACGCAAAAATATGTAATTTAGTTTGTAGAGGGTGGAATTATTCAACGCGGCGTTTCTATTTTATAATAAATGACCTACAATTAGTGATTTGAAAAAGTAAAAGAATTGGGAAGGCTCATCAGTAGTGAAGTATGCCAGCAACTTCCCCAATTTAATCTAACTAGATCGTTACAACTATTGTATGTGGATTCTACTTATATAGTCTGTACTTGAAGGTTCAATCTTGGTGATATCAAGTCTTTAAGAATTCAAATTTTATTGTTTAAACACATACATAACAATTGTATAAACATTGTTTTACATCAAATAGTTATATATATCTGCAATAAAATGGGCCATCATTCTATTTTTTTTTTAAATATGACCTAATTAAAAAAATGGAAGGCGCAATAAAAGAAATTTGATGAGTAACAAAATAACTTGTTGATAAAATCAATGTTGCTCCTTCCTTTCCTATGAGAACTGTGACTCATTGCTTACAAATTTTGTTGCTAGTGACACAACCTGACGTATTTCTTTCAAGATTCACTCGGAGTCTTGAAAGTTTATCCCCAGTTGCGTTCTTTTTCTTGCAGCGTAAAAAGCAGCTTTGTCGTCCTAGCGTCTATAGGGACGTCATCTTTTTGAAGGGAAGTGTTGACTATGACACGGCGGTGGAATCCTGGAGTCAGTCGCTGGAATGTGCAGTTCACAACACCTATGGCTTCAAAGATGTTCAGCTTGCCTTCCCTAATCTTCCCAACATCTCCACCTATATGTCGCATAGGAAATGAGGAAAGACAAACGTCAAGATGACAAGACTATTTATTCTGTTCAATGCATTCGGAATTCCTTATTATTTTGGTCCAAATTTTTACAACGCCCAGTTCATTACCAATCATGGTAATTTTGGAGAATTTCTGGCGAAAATCGGGGCAAAAGATGATCCTAGATGCATCTGTGGAAAATAAAACCAAGACTCAATACATTTATTAATAGAATGCTAATTTTTCACAGCTACAGAAGTAATTATTTTTATCCCATCTAAGAAATGTGCGAATTTGTATATAACAAAGACACCTATGTAAAATTCAATAATTTTTATAGATTCATTTTAGATTTTCTTTTTTGTCTGAGAAAACTAACCTTTCAGTTTTAATCTTGTTTTAAGTCTTGTTTATTGTTTATTAAGTCTTGTATATAAAGTAAATTTTGTATATAAGCTGATAAAATGTGTATTCATAGCTGCAAGTATCCCAAGCTGTGATATCGCGTCCAAAATGTCAAATAAATAAATAAACTTACAACAAATTCACATAAAAGAACAGGGAGGCCATAAAAGAAGGTCACATTTTGTTGTAATGATCAATTAATTATTACAATAGCAAAGGTATATATATTTCACATGCTGGCAATACCTTTTCTGTCTTGTTTTACATAAGTAGACGGGCAACTAATATTGCAACTACACTCATGGACAGAGCTTAAAGAAGTTATAACTTTTAGAATGTATATCAGGATTCAAACAATAACTATGAAGTATATTCGATACATTGATCTTTATTGAAGACACACGAGATAACCAGGTGTGAACAAAATTGCATCTGTCTCAAAAAAAAAAAAAAAAGACGACTTTATGAAACTTCCTCAAGTTTTGTCTATGAGTGTAGGTATAGCAATCCGTATATTTATTGTAAACTCGTTCATTATCTTTCAATAAAGCTACACATTTTCAATCCAAGTTAAAATATTAGTCAACTATTCTCTATATAATTTCTATTATTATTTTAAATATAAGTATTTTATATATGATGCACTAGCGCGCCATCTGTTATCAAAATTCAAAACTATTTTAAAGGCGTAAGATTCTTTTTGATATTAAACAATTTCTACTGCCCTTACTGCAATGGAAAAATTAATGAGAGGGCCTGGCTCATCAGTGGTGAACCCTCTCAGCGGTTTCGCCAGTTTAATCTGGCGCCTTACGCCTTTAAAATAGTTTTGTATTTCATATATATTCGGTTAAAACCGAGCTATCCTAACGAAATATATTAGAGAGCAACGCTTTTGATATATTTACATATAAATACAGTAGAACCTCTCTTTAGCTGACACCCTGCTAGCGGTCACCTCTCTACAAAGAACATTTTTCATTTGCAAAATTATAATTTTTACAATTTAACAACTCTCCGGTAAGAGGACATCTCTCCTTAAAGGACACTTTGACTCTGCAATTAGGTGTTGTCCTTTACAGGGAGGTTCTACTGTATATAGATTTTGAAGGATTTTTATTACAAAATATTAAAATATATATTCAGACATAGGCCAAATCTATTACCGATATAAACATATTATCCTAAAAGATATATGTAATCAAAATACAATAGAAATTCTGTATTTTTATTAAGTAAAAATATTATGCTACAGGGTCGTATGAACACCTGATATCAAAACTCAGGGAAAAATTTCCAGCATTTATTGATATTTTTTGTTCTTGTAATTTTTGAATGCACACACTTTTAGAAGACACTTCATATATATATATAAAAAAAGGCATCTTCTGATCGTGCAACTAAAAGTTGCTGATGGCTTGCGCCATCTATCGGAATAAATATCATTTTCTTGAGTAATCAAGAAACGGTATTTGACTAAATTATGAAATAATATACCATATACCGTATTTACCATATGTATATAATCTTTCTCCATTTTTATTTCCCACTTTCATAGGTTTCTCCGTCTTGCAACCCCAAGGAGAATTCTCTGTAAGACCTGTGTGTCTTAATAAAGGCTTTTGTGTGTGTGTAAATTATGAAATAATTAAAAACCAAAGAATAGTTTATATTTATTCCGATAGATGGCGCAGGCCATCAGCAACCTTTAGATGCACGATAAGGAGATGCTCTTTTTCTTAATTTATGAACCTTATCTCAGTACAAATTGACTTTTGCATTATTTTTTCACACTTCATATTGTTCTATTTAAAAGAAGTACATATATAATACACGTTATATATATATATATATATATATATATATATGTAAGGAGGAGATTTGCGACAAATGAGGACGAATGTACCATCCCTCCCTCCCACGTGACGCCAGATCGGCTAATTCCGTGACGCAGCGCGAAATCACCGCTTCAGCAGTTGATTAGACAGACAGTCGGCAGACAGCCATGGAGTATCCGCTCAAGACCGTGTGTATCATCAATGGGGGGCCCAAGCTAGAGGTGGGTTTTTTTATTTGGGGTTTGGTAGGACACTTATTTGCATAGGTACTTTTTTATATTTTATGGTAAGGATAGAGGCTGCCTGGCCGGCATTCATATTTATATGATAAATAGACACTTCGGCCAGTTAGAGTTTTTTATTTTCTCAACGTTTCGACAAAAATCTTTTGTCTTCGTCAGGGGAAGTAAATAAAATAAAACATTTGGCAAGGCGTTAAAAATTGTTCTGAGGTTTTTAAGGGCGTTCTCACGTGATTTATTTTATTTAGTTCTCCTGACAAGACAAAAGATTTTTGTCGAAACGTTAAGAAATAAAAAAAAAAAACTCCAACTGGCCGAAGTGTCTATTTTTCATAAAAATATTATATATTATGAACGATATGTTTTTATTTGGAATTGAGATTTGGTAGGACACACACACTTATTTGCATAGGCATTATGGACGATATGTTTTTATTTGGGATAGACAATTTGGTAGGACACTTATTTGCATAGGCATTATATATAAACTGCTGTATGGACGATATGTTTTTATTTGGTATAGACAATTTGGTAGGACACTTATTTGCATAGGCATTATATTGTTACGACTCTTCTCAGCTGTCGATGTTTGCGTTCAAGGTTTCTAAGAGAACAATGTGGGTTCGTTTTGGATACCTGCTGTATGGACGATGTTTTTTTTATTTTGGATAGAGATTTGGTAAGGCACTCTTATTTGAATAGGCATTATACATAAACTGCTGTATGGACGATGTTTTTTTTAAATTTTGGATAGAGATTTGGTAAGGCACTCTTATTTGCATAGGCATTATATATATAAACTGCTGTATGGACGATGTTTTTTTTTATTTTGGATAGAGATTTGGTAAGGCACTCTTATTTGCATAGGCATTATATATATAAACTGCTGTAGGGACGATATGTTTTTATTTGGGATAGAGATTTGGTAAGGCACTCTTATTTGCATAGGCATTATATTTATAAACTGCTGTATAAACGATATGTTTTTATTTGGGATAGAGATTTTGTAAGGCACTCTTATTTGCATAGGCATTATATTTATAAACTGCTGTATGGACGATGTTTTTTTTATTTCGGATAGAGATTTGGTAAGGCACTCTTATTTGCATAGGCATTATATATATAAACTGCTGTATGGACGATGCTTTTTATTTGGGATAGAAATTTGGTAGGACATACACACTTATTTGCATAGGCATTATATATATAAACTGCTGTATGGACGATGTTTTTTATTTGGGATAGAGATTTGGTAGGACATATACACTTATTTGCATAGGCCTTATATATAAACTGCTGTTTTTATTTGGGATAGAAATTTGGTAGGACACACACGTATTTGCATAGGCATTATATATTTAAACTGCTGTATGAACGATATGTTTTTTTTTTTGGGATAGACAATTTGGTAGGACACTTATTTGCATAGACATTATATATATAAACTACTTTAATTAAAAAGGCATATATTGGATCAAAATATCATTTATTTTGCCAATATTTTAGTTGGCCGAACGCCAACCTTTATCAAGGTGTTATAACATATTTAATGTGTGTCAACAACAAACTCAGCGGCGCATAACGTCAACAGAATTAAGTTTTAAAAATATTTTGTTATATTCAATGGGAAGAAAAAAATTTGATATATATATTTATATTATGGTCATAATAAATTTTGCAAAATATGGGGGTAAATATTTTGAAAATTAACAATAACGCCTATTTTATATTTATAATTATTACTAATATATATTGGTTATGAAAACATATTTTGCGGAAGAGCTTTGTTCGATGCAATACCTTGAAATTATATGTATGTACCTCTACAGACCTATAAGCTTATGTCCATAGTTCACTAAACCCCCCCCAAGCTGCCTTCCATAGAAAATGCAGGGTATATAACAAAACCAGTCCAATACAATAGTAGAGCGGTCTAGAGATTAATTTGGCGAAATCGCTGAGAGGGTTCACTACTGATGAGCCAAGCCCTCTCATTCAATAACTCATATCATTGCAGTAAGGTCTGTAGAGATAATATTTGATGATATTTAAAAGAAACGCATTGCCAGTAAATTTATTTGTGTAAAATTTTAACGATAGATGGCAATAAATATTTAAATAATTATTTGTACTATGTGTGAAAAGACTTTGTACTATGTGTAAAGAATTTTTACTATGTATGAAAAGACTTTGTACTATGTAAAAAGACTTTGTACTATGTAAAAAGACTTTGTACTATGTAAAAAGACTTTGTACTATGGGTAAAAAGACTTTGTACTATGTGTAAAAAGACTTTGTACTATGTGTAAAATATAAACTACTGTATGGACGATATGTAGTTGTCAACTGCTGTAGCTATGTAAGTAGATAAAACTGTCTAGACGATTACATTTTCATCAAGATAATACATCTTTCGTAGAACACCTTTTTTGTATAGGTATTATATAAACTGCTGTAGAGGTACGTAGACGGCTAAAACTCTCTTTGGGATAATGTGAATTTGGTAGGAGGCTTATTTACACATCGGCACTATATCTAAACTGCTGTAGATATGTCGATAGATAAAATTGTCTGGACGTCATGTTTTCATCTGGATTATGTAACATTTGGTAGACCTCTTTATTTACATAGAGAGATTAGGTGTGAAGTGATGTAGATAGCATTAACTGTTTGTGGATGATATGTCTTCATTGTGAGTGTGTATTTTTGTCACGAGACTTGAAACATAGATTTTTCAGATAAATGATCTTGCTAGTTGTTTTAAAAGGTTTCTGGAATTCTTATATTTATCTACAAATTATAATAATTAAATTAATATACTGGGGGGTCGGTGGAAGGATGGTCTAAACCGTTGGTTTTTGACCGCTACGACCCGGGTTCGATTCCTACATTGGGCACTTTTTTTCTGTTAAAAAATGTTCCAATGGCTCCTGATTCTTGCAAAAGTTCAACCCCACCAGCGAGTGCAAGTAACCAAACGGGGCTCTGGCACATTTGTAAGAGCAAAGTCGAACTGCTTTTCACATGTATAGACGTATAGTGAACCTATAGTAAAAGCAGTTGCCTACTTCTACCCCCCACGATTACATTGGCCTGTACCACGTGTAATAAGGATAAGCAAAATATATCTATATTAATAAAATGCAAATTTCATAAGTGTTGTTCACTAAAAACTTTCGTTACAATGCATCAATTTCAACCAAATTTTCAACATTTATGTAAAACGAGATGGAGCAGGTTTTGCTTAACATCAAAATATTTTTCCTAACATTAACATGCGTAACTTCGCTGTTATCGATTAAATACAAAAAAAATCAACAGAGTTAATTTTATTTATATATAAATACAAAAAAAGAAATTCAGCAATTCATTCAACTCAATCTAAAAAAATATTCAAAACAAGCAATTTTAAGATAACACCATATGTAAAACAGTCGGCCAAGAAAACAACAACGATATTACATCTTTCTCACATATTCACACACAATCTTGATTAATAATTAAAACTAATCTTTAACATTGTTTATTATACTTCATAATATATAATATTCGTTAGGCAAACTTTCACTCGGATAAAACCCGGGCGAAGCCGGGTACACATCCGCTAGTATATATATATATATATATAAAGTACAACCTCCATGTGTGAGAGGACACCTCTCTATAAAGACAGTTTTAATTTGCAAAATTACCATTTTTACTCTATAGAAACTCCCCGGTAAGAGGACACCTCTCCTTAAAGAACATTTTGGCTCTGCAATTAGGTGTTCTTTACAGGGAGGTAGTTCTACTGTATTATTTTTTAGTACATTTTTATAAAAGTTTCATTTTTAAATTGCATGGTTTGAACATTCGGTTTGCAATCAAATATTATCAGAACTCTTATTTTATTCAATAAAAATATTTTCACACAAATTTTAACGGCACACTGACATTTTATAAGACCCTGTATAAAGCACAACAAATGAGAAAATATGTAAATAATGATAAAGTTCTCACTCTCTAAAGAGATCACACATGTATCTCTATCTACCAACATTTACTCTTAGGCTACTTATGTAATGTAAGCAGCTAATGTAGAGACCTCGCTAGGATAATCACAGGTTCCTAAACCTTTTGAGCGATCGGACACTCTTCAGCACAATTTGTCTGACTTCCTCGACAGCTGTATGATCCAAAGTGTATAAATGTGGTTCTGTCAAATTCTATAATTATAACCACCGGAATAAACAATATTGTATATTATAAAAGTATGTTATGATAAACATTTGGTTTTATTAAAGCGACCTCATGCAAAGAA
Organism: Cordylochernes scorpioides; assembly: GCA_030710605.1. NCBI lineage: Eukaryota > Metazoa > Arthropoda > Arachnida > Pseudoscorpiones > Chernetidae > Cordylochernes > Cordylochernes scorpioides. The sequence goes on along the minus strand of CP092879.1, from coordinate 19,177,882 downwards.
ACCCAAGTCTTTATTTCAATATAATTTGGCATTAAAATTATTTTATTGAAATATAATTTAACATTCATTAGAATAGTTGGCGATCTGCATTTCAAGAACCTGGGTTACAATATATATCTTAACATTGAAAAATAATGTATTTCTCCCAATTTTGTCGAATTTTGCAAATATTTCGGTGTATGCATCGGTGTTTGTCAGTCAAATTGACAACATCCAGACAGAAAATAACAAAGAAACCACACTAAGTACAACTAAGAGGTGACACGTAGATTGCTTCCATCCTACCTAGTTTAGTTATTGGGGGAAAGATTCGTTCTTCCTGAAGAATGACTGATAGCTCTCGACGAAACATCGAGGGGCCATCGTGTTGGTCGACGATGAGATTGCGGAGCTGGTAATATGGATGGCTGTGCTGGAGTAAACCTCCTTTTTTTGTGTCTGGATGCTATATTTATGGCGAACTAAATAACTTAGTCCCTATTTCTGCTCCGCGCTTATGGAATTGAAGACTTGGGGCGATGGCGTCGACCTTTCATATTAAATCTTACTTTTCCTTATTACTAATAATTGTATATAGTTGCGGAACTACTGGTTTCCTGTGCTGCTCTTTTCCTGATATTGCACCTTGTACGGAGAATCTGTATAAGACTAATGTCTTAATAAAGGCTTTGTGTGTGTGTGTGATAGCTCTCACAGAAGCTTAGCTACACCCAGCTGGTGTAGCTAAAAGAGAAATTAGACTTTTGAAACATTGCTACCACTCACTTCTACTGATTATTTGGTGTAGTTTGTAGCCATATGTAATTTAAAGTAGCAGTGTTCAGTGTATTTTATGCTTCCAAATAATTCCAGAGATGTGTGTCGCCGTATCTGGGGGAAATCATGCCATCTTCAAGTGAGGCCACATTTGCCGCTTTGCACATATGTGGTTAATTGCATTGTGTTCATTGTGTAATAGACTACCATCTGGTCTGTGCCATGGCACAATCCTTATAATCTCTTCAATTTCATAATATATTTCCTTCATATATTGCAATAACCTTAAGCTATGCAATAGATCGTACGGAAGAACTTACTTAGCTCGACGTACAATTTTAGGTAGTTTTTTCTAATGATTAGAAAAACTCAATTTTATAAAACAATTTGATAATGACAGAATTGAAGAATATGACATAATATAAAACGTTTATAACTTTAATTCAGAACGAAAAATAACCCAGCAGTTGGCATGAGACAAAATAAATAACAGTAATTTCTAGTTCTTATAAGCTGAGGTAACGGCCTATAGGTCAGGAATTTAATAGCTTATATTATTGTATAGGAACAGATAACAGGATCATGATAGGGTGGCCTCTCTAATGTCAAGGTTTTATTGTACCTCATTGTATAGTAAGAGATAACATGTGTGTATGTGAGATCTCATCAATATAATAATTAACAACATGATAGGGTGGCCTCTCTAATGTCAAGGTTTTATTGTACCTCATTGTATAGGAGTAGATAACATGTGTGTATGTGAGATATCATCAATACACATCGTTATGACAAGGTAGCCTGCCTATGACTACGATCTTAAATGATTGGCGATCAAGAGATGATAAATTTTTAAAAAATGTTGACTACATATCGTTTATAATGTTTGCAGTTCAAAATGTACGGGGAACTACAGCCTTATTTAATCAAGTACACTATCCATATCTACCGTACAGATCCATTAATGAAATTCCTTAGCTTTATCTGGAAATCCAAATTAATGAAAAAATATAGAATAAGAAGACCTTTAGAAGAAATCACTGCTCGAATTGGAATTCCTATGGAAGACATCCTACAAAGAGACATAAATCAGGATCCTGGAGAGTCAAGTACCCGGCAAAAGAGCTGAGTCGCTTATAAAATAAAAAGAACATTATCTTTCAGAGCTCATAGATAAACAACCCTACAGCAAGACAATAGGAACTCTTATCTTTTTAGGAACAAACGTATCAAGTTTTCCAGAGTAATATGACACAAGGTCAGCCTGACCTTTTAACTTTCCACTCTACTTTTGTCAAGCCAGATAACAACATGTGGGTGAATAGGACACTAGAAGACAATCACACTATACTCACACTGTTCACATATGATCATAGAGAACCATGAAAGCAAAATATATTCACTCCTAAGGGAAATAATCACTAATAGTATTATAAATAAGAGGCAATTCGCTGAGGGAGAAGAGTTTCTTTTATATATACAACGTATAACGGCAATACAAGCTTTCGGCCTCAACAGCCCTTCGACAGGTATAACTACGTTACTGAGGTTTTTATACATAGTTATACCTGTCAAAGAGCTGTTGAGCCCGAAAACTTGTAGTATTGCCGGTATATATAAAAAGAACCACTTCCCTCGGATAATTGTCTTTTATTTCTAATTTTACAGAAGGGATTATATTATAACTAATAATATTATCTATTTCTATATGCACGCGCAAGCACAAAATGGCCACAAGTAATCAGTTTTATTTTTTAAAGAGAGAGGTTATTTATGTACAGCGAAGTAAAATGCTATACTTCCTCTACAATATTTACATACTATATTTTATACTATATATTATTATTGAATCCATCGTATATCAGGTTTATAATTCGATAGCGCCCATTGATGGATTCTTTCAACCAATAGAAAGCAAAGGCTGTAACATCCCGCGTCGCGGTGATTATGTTGTTCTCGTGGCATCATGTACTTCTAAGGCAGTTTTATGGAGTCCTATAATGATTATCTTCTTCTTCTTCTTTCTTATCTTCACTTAATCATATCAAGGTATCAAGCTTGTAAAGCATGACAACCATCATGATTGGGTGAAGTAGAATGCGTCTGCCTTTGTCATCAAGACTGGGAGCACTACTCAGTGGCAGGCCGACTTAGCTCCAAAAGAAATGGCCGCCTCTGACATGAGGAACAGACACCATGTGCAGCTGCTCCTAACATAGAGTACAAACGCTGCTCATCCTGTATCCCTGGATTGGGAGCCCTTACAGGGTACTATCAGCCGGGCCAGCTGAACCCAGGTTTTTTAGCGAGCTTGTTACTGCTCCCCCTCCTCCTTTTTCATCCGGGCTTGGGACCGGCAAAGGCGGAGTTTATAATGATTATGATGTCTTAGATATCTTACAAATATGTCTTCTCCATTTGCATTATTGCGAAAGTTGGAGAAGCTAAAAAAATATTGTTTTCTTTATAGAGAAAGAAAGATTTAATGTGATATATCAACATCAAGATTTGTAAATATATTTGCTAATAATATATGCCTTAGTCAGTGTATTTGATGTCAATTCAGATCAAATTCCCAGCTTAAACTTAAAAAAAAAGAGAAAGTTATTTTCTTAAAATATACTTTTAAACATTTTATATTTCATTTTATAAAAATTCTAAGACTCAATACATTTATTGATAGAATGTCCATTCTTTCACAGCTACAGAAGTAATATCTTTATCCCATCGAAGAAATGTGCGAATTTGTATATAACAAAGACATCTATGTAAAATTCAATAATTTTTGTAAATTCATTTCAGACTTTCTTTTCTGTTGAAGAAAACCAACCTTTCAGTTTTACGAGGGCCATCCAATAAATAAGTTTCCCTATTTTTTTTCTGCGAACGAAACGTTGTAAAAATTAGTTAGCAGTGTAAGAAATGGTCACTAGGATGCGTTGAAAGCGTGTTACCTTCAAAATCACGCTACTCGTACGCGCAAGTCCGTAGCGCTTCAGTTTCCATGGAGCTACCACTGGTGAAAGTGTCCACTTGCGAACTCCGTTTCTCTGTAATTCGTTTTTTCACTGCCAAAAATGAAACTGCGGTCAATATTCATCGCAATTTAGTGTCAGTGTACGGTGAAGGTTGTTTGAGCATCCAAATGGTTCGCCGATGGCGTTCATGGTTCTTGGAAGGACGGCAAAACGTGCATGATGACGAGCGAAGCGGCAGGTCCGTTACTGCTACGGACAATGCAGCCGTTGCTGCTGTTCGGAGTGTGGTGGAAGCAGATCCCCGCGTCACCATTGACGAAATAATGATTCGACTGCCTCCTGGAATCCTAATTGAACGCTTTTCGATTGGAAGAATCATGTCAGATGTTTTGAATTTTCTCAAAGTCTGCGCAAGATAAGCCCCGCGTTTGCTCTCGGAATATCACAAACAACAACGGATGGAGGCACCCCGAGCTTTCCTGAAAATGCATCGAAGAGATGGAGCTCAAGTATTGTCACTGGAGATGAAAGCTGGGTGCATCATTCAACTCCAGAAACAAAACGACAAAGCATGGTGTGGAAGAAGCCTGAGGAAAGTGCACCAAAAAAGGCGAAGGTCACAATCTCTGCAGGCAAAGTTATGGCTATCGTTTTGGGACTGTAAGGGTGTTTTATTGGTGGACTACCTGCCCCCAAACACTACGGTTAACGCTGCGAGGTACTGCGAAGTCCTCACTAAACTCAGAGCTGCAATAAAACGGAAACGTTCTGGACTTTTGTCTCGGAAAGTGTTACTCGTCCATGACAATGCTCGCCCTCACGCTGCTCGAACGACCCAAACGTTGCTGGAAAACTTCAAATCGAAATTTTTCACACATCCACCTTATTCTCCGGATCTTGCCCCAAGCGACTTCCATCCTTTTCCAGCACTCAAGTTGCACCTTGGAGGCAAGCACTTTGCGAATGATGACGGCGGATGTGAACCACTGGCTACGAAGACAGGACACGGCTTGGTACAACAGTGGTATCAAAAATTGCTACAACGGTACCAAAAAATGTTTGGACAGAAATGGTGTTTATTTAGAGAAGTAGTCTATGAGTTGTATAATGAAAATAAAATAACTGCATAATTGTAAATAATGTTGTTTATTTGTTAAAAAATAGGGAAACTTATTTATTGGATGGCCCTCGTAATTTTGTTTTTAGTCTTGTTTATTGAACTGTATATAAAATTAATTTTATATAAGCTGCTAAAATGTATTTAGGCGCAAGTATCCCAAGCTGGGATATCGCGTCCGATATGTCAAATTAAAAATAATAAAAATTCTAAGCTACAAAGAAGGAGACACATAAAGGACTTTGTTTCAACTGTCCTCGAATTTTTCTCTTTCATATAATCGCAAGGAGTTTCTGTTCGAATTTATAAACATAAAAGCTAAAGTATATTATCAGTATAGGGAGACAACAATTTAAAACTATCTAGAGAGTAAATACAAAGGATGTAATAAATACACTGCGAGATTCTGAATTTGCAACACCAATATTACTGGGTAAAATATGAAAATTTCAGGGTAAAGTTAGCTCACCGAGTTATGTAAATGATGAAAATGGCGCAGATATCCCGCGCATGTTGATTGGGATATAAGGAAACTAGCGGATGTACCCGGCTTCGCCCGAGGTTTTATCCGAGTAAAGGTTTGTCTAGCGAACATTTGTTGAAACAATTCTCTAAAAACTTAAAAAAAAAAAGATATATTTTGATAATTTGAAACTCGTAAATTTGAATCTCTCGATAAAGCGAACATTTTTTCCCGGTCCCTGTGTGCCGTGTCATCCTGAATTTTGTCTTTCCATAGTTTTATCTAGTGAACATTTTTTCCCGGTCCCTTGAAAAATACTCGATAAGTTGAATAAATTCAATATTAATTGGTTCCCTCGGTAATTGGAAGTTAAAGGAATAGTATCTTCGCCTTGGAATTGTATCATTATTCTTGTCTCAAATAAATTGCCGTGTCATCCTGAGATAATCTTACTTTTGATAAATAATATTTAAGATAACAAACTTAGTGATAAGAAAACTTGTTATCATCGTCACAATGGGGGCGCTGCTTGCGAGTTAAATCTACAAATCTGCAAATAACTCTAAGGATATTCAATATATTAATGAAATTATTTTTCAAAAACCTTCCCGGTGATATACCTAATAATATCCCAAAATTTCACGGCGATTGGATGTATGGTTTTTGAATCTATAGAGTACAGACAAACAGACAGACAGACAGACATTCAATTTTATATATATAGATTGTAAATTTGCCAATATCCAGACTTCTATACCAATATTCCAATATTCAGACCTAGGAAAGTATTTGAAATTTTTGTTTTTTATTCAGAAAAAAACGTTATTTAAACTTTATTTATATTAGTATATATTTTAATAATTTAATTTTATATTGGGTTTCCGCTTTGGGAACGAATTTTTGGCATAGCCTGGTAGATTTAGTTTTTATTTTTAATTTATACGAATTATTCCAAAGACTGATATGCCAATTTAATCAGGCTTCTACTCCAAGGGGATTGGTTCATTGCCATAGTTTTCAACTGGTGGTAAGACTTGGTCTTGGTTTCTCCACTTGATCCCTAAATGTAGTGCGAAGATGTCCTCTTAATTTGGTGTGTGTGTGTCTTCACTACGCCCTTCAACCAATCATTTAGTAGGTAATCATGTTTTAGCATTTAGCCTGTCCTCTCCAATTCAATTTCTGATTCAACGGCGTTTCGTTATTATACATTTTGTACTCATGTAGAAGGGCGGAAATTCCCTAAAGCTTGAGAATGCAATAAAAATGAAAAGAAACTCATCTTCAGAATCCTGTTGCATTATTTCAGTATTTTAATGTCACTGCTAGCCATAACCTCTTGTTATTCGCGACATTTGCAGTCCATGGTGTTCCCAGCAAACGTTTCCCCAAGTCACATCTCAAAAAACCTTCAGAATCTGACGTTCCTAGCTTACAACGTCCATATTTTGCTTCCATATAAAGTCATTCTCCGCATTAATGTTTATAAGTCGTTTGCCCAGCTGAAATCCAAAATGTTTTGAGTCAGTAGCATTCGCTTATTTCTGAAGGCAGCTTTTGCCATTGAGACTTGGGATTGTATTTACCTCCTGCAATACCAGCCATGTGTAATGAGCTGTCCTAAGTAACTAAAGCTCTGCATCTGTTCGACCATTTGTACATCAAATGCCAGAGTAATCGATTGTGGGATCTTCGATGTGCATCTTTCTAAAATAGATTTAAAGCACATTTAATTGACATAATAAAAATTGTGTTGAATTCGAAAAATTTCTCTCTCTCTCTCTGAATTTGGTCGAATATTTCAAGGGTTCAGGGGGAGGTGTGGTCGGACTTCTCCCCCTCCCCCCTTCCCTCGACTCAGACTCAGAAGGAAACACCACAAAGGAATGACATCCAGATGACGCAAGAACCTACAGGACATGCAACAACTGTCCTGGTGTGGAACTAACACCTACCCACATATTCTCATGCCCAGAAACGGCTGCAGCCTTGCAGAAAACTGACATGGACCCAGAGCAGCAGATTTACAAACCCAAGATAGAGGACATTGCGACTGCTGTGATAGAGATGCATGGAGACATCTGAGCCTCTTCATTGGACACGACAACAACAACAACTGAGAAAAAGAAAACGACTCCATCAGCTGTGTAACCCTAAGTTCACATTTCATATCCACATCTGCACCAGAACGCAACCATTCTCTTTTCTAGGTTTCTCAGCTGTTGGAACTTATTCTAGGCCATCCCGGGCATCAGCATCCGTTCTATATTCTACTATCACATGTGCTCTATCCGTGTAGCCTACCTAGAACAGCACATCGGTGATGCAACATTTTTGTTTTTATGGTCAAGACACAAATTTGGACTCTACACTCTTTTAAGTGACTGAGGCACAGGTCAAATTGCAATCGATTATTCCAGACCAAAGATTGTCATTGGAATTTATAATAAAATAAATCACTTTAATTTTTGTGTGTCAGCTCCGTTTCTTCGATTTTCTTTGTGAAACTTATTTTCGAGGCCTTTTACTATTATTTTTAAAAGGCAGATTTAAAAATACTGATATTTGATTTCAAAAACGGTTTAAAATCTTTTAAACTGTAAATATATTTTTATCATTTATCATTTTATTAAATATAAAGTGTAATATGAAACTATTTTAATTCAATTTGATTTTGAGCATATTGAGTTTTTTTCTACTATTCAACTTTCTGAAACCGTTTTAAAAATTCTATTGTCATTTAAATGTTTTTATTAACATTTTACTAGTATGCGAACAAAAGAATATTTTACAAAAATGTACTAAATTTTGTAAATGCATCAAAAAGGCATCTTTTGATTGTTTTTGAACAAAACACGCACAGGTTTTCAGATACGTGAAAAAACCTACCGCAGAGATGAATAAAATATTCATTGATGCATTTAACTTATGTGCTTTCGTTTCATATATTAAAAGGGAAAAGGATGGGCCTTTTTTGGCATATATTAATCTATCCTTCCGTACTCTTTCCAAACATATATACAGTATAATAACGAATAGATTCAAAAAGGATAAGTTTCTTTATTTGAAAATCAATTCGAGCTTTCGGGCGTAAGCTGCCCTTCTACAGGAATAATGGATACAATTTCAAGTAGTCATGTATGTACAGATATATATATTTTCTTTAAATGGTTTCTCGCTTTGGTCTTGTATAGCGTGAGTGGATCACATATCCACGTGATTTAGTTTAAATCAAAGAAAAGCCCTGACAAAGAGAGGCGTGTTGCCCCTAGAAATACTAGCCGATTAACAATTTATATCCAGTATATTTCCCATATTTATCTATACATATATATAAGCTATTTTTTTGCATATATACAGTATGTTATGTATAATACATATCTAAATAAAATCTATATCTATACATACTCTACTCTCTCTATATAACTTTCCGTCTTTTTTACTGGAGGATGAATATCAGCTTTTAAAGACATAATTATTTTCTGAAAACTCTTTCCTATTGATTATAATCAACAGTAAGTTTCAAAAATAATTTTAAATTAAAGTTGACATTGTACTCTTACACCCTTGACACATCAAACTAGAACAATAGCCCTATCAACGAACTAAAGTGTTGCGATTTAGATAGCCGTCAGCTTGATGTAAGATGAACATTTTACACTCTTGGACGAAATTTAAGGAAGTGGAAAGTCTTATATCGCTGGTTGTCTGTTTTTTTTTTTTTTTTAAGGAGACAGAGGCAATTTTGTTCACACTTGGTTATCTCGTGTGTCTTCAATAAAGGTCACTGTGTATCAAATATCTTGCAGAGTTATTATTTGAATCCCCTGATATACATGCTAAAAGCTACAACTTCCTACAAGTTTGGTCAATGGGTGTAAATATACTAATAGGTATGCCTGAATATATAACTGTTTGCCCAAACCAAGAATTATCTATTATCGTAGAATTATTCACTATTAATCTTTCAGTAAATATTTAATACAGACTTTATTTTATAAAAAAAGGGATCGCAGGATACCATTGTTGGAATAGACCAAAGGTAGACGCGACGTGTTTATTTATTTAAAAGTCTGCGAGATTTCGGATTATGACGTCCTTCAACAGGCTAATAAGCGAATACAAGAAACTAGAGAGGATATATATATTAGATAATAAAAGGCATATATTGGATTTAATAAAATATTTATTTTGCCAATATTGGAAATCCAATATATGCCTTTTATTATCCAATGAATTAAGTATGGATTGCTCTATTTTCAAAACAATATATATATATAGAAATTTTGCCGGGAGGAAATTGATCTAAAGAGACAAGGGTCGCCTCTCCCGTCAAAATAGAAGTCTAAAGCCAGACGCCATCTATTGACCGTCGCCGCAACCAGCGGCCTCGGGTCGGTGACAAAGCCACAACACCAGCTTTGGCAAACTGAAAAGCGTCCACCTAGAGACCATGGTTTCGGGCTAATGGCACTCGTCAGTCTAAGGCGGACTTTATTCCATGAGATCCACACGGGATCTCAGGAAATTGATCTATGGCGATCTATATATAGATGGCGTCTGGTTTTAGACGTCTATTTTGACGGGAGAGGCGACCCTTGTCTCTTAAATATACATGTATATATTTGAATGAGTAGAAATATTTTATAAAATGAACGATTATTAGCAAATTGTGATTCAAAATGTTATTATTAATTATTAGCACGACTGCAATAATATTCATCAGCCTCAAAACAATCATCAAGTAATAATTCGATTCTGCAATGTCACATATATATTTCAATAATATTCCAAATTCAACAGAAAATCATTTTTATAATATACTAGCCGAATGACCCGGGCAACGCCCGGGTTTTACCCGATTAAATGTTTTTATTCAAATACTATTCGTTACAATTATAAATTGGCACCGTGGATGTCACTCTTGTGAAACGTCCCGCTCCAAACTTTGTGTCTGAGAAGCGATATTTTTATAGAAAGATGATCTGGCTTTTGTTTTCTGCTCGAATGAATGTTTTTCTGTTAGGATTTTGTTCCTGCGTACAAAATAATGAACTGGTTTCACCCGTGGTCTCTGCTTTTTGGAATATTTTTCCCGATATAATTTTGTATCTGATAATCAAACATGATACAGCAATATCGTCATCATCATTTTCTGACTAAAAATATATAGTTTTAATAATTGATTTATATATTTTTTAAATAGCCTATCGTCTTCCCCGTATTTCTTTTACCTATGTATGGAAATTTTGGTTTGAATTAGTGAACTACTGCGAATTTGTATACCGGACATACAAACAAACATACAAACATTGATTTTTATATATATAGATATATAACTAAAATAATGAAGAAGAATAAAAGAGAAATATAATGAATAAGATATGTTCATATTATTATTTTTGATATTGTGAATATATCAATATATTTAAATGTTTAACAGCAAGATTTAACAACGGAACCAAACATATAAATCGGCTTTGACACGTCATGAGCTTGTCGAAAAAAAAAACAACAACTAGGGTGACGAACCAGATATTTTTCAATCAAAAAGAAGAAAGTAATCTGAGAAGTAGATTTTTTCTTCCAATTTAATCAGATTAAGCATGCTTCTTTGTTAAATATATATTTGCATACATTTCTCTTTTCAAATTATTTCAACCACTATTTCAAAAACTTCAAATACTATTCGTTACAATTATAAATTGGCGCCGTGGATGTCACTCTTGTGAAACGTCCCGCTCCAAACTTTGTGTCTGAGAAGCGATATTTTTATAGAAAGATGATCTGGCTTTTGTTTCTGCTCGAATGAATGTTTTTCTGTTAGAATTTTGTTCCTGGGTACAAAATAATGAACTGGTTTCTCCCGTGGTCTCTGCATTTTGGAATTTTTCCCGATATAAAACATGATACAGCAATATCGTCATCATCATTTTCTGACTAAAAATATATAGTTTTAATAATTGATTTATATATTTTTTAAAATAGCCTATCGTCTTCCCCGTATTTTTTTTACCTATGTATGGAAATTTTGGTTTGAATTAGTGAACTACTGCGAATTTGTATACCAGACATACAAACAAACAGACCAACAGACAAACATACAAACATTCATTTATATATATATATATATATATATATTACAATTTTTCTCTTTCTATATATATGAATAAATTAATCACGAATGTTTCTTTTATACACAAAACAAATTTCTACTGTCTTTACTGGCGATGAAAGAATATTGTGAGGGCTTGGCTCATCAGTAGGTGAACCCTCCCAGCGATTTCGCCGATTTAATCTACCAGACCGCTTCTTAGAGTTCTAATACTGTATTGGACGATTCTGCTTATATATGCTACAATGAAGGGTGGAATCTCAGAAATGGGGTTCAAGCAAACTATGAACATAAGCTTATAGAACAGTAGAATTACATATGGATATTTGCATCGAGCAATGCTCTTCCGCAAACGATAAGAAAAAAGCCAGTTCGACATAAATTGATACAAAGCAATTACGCGCCATATATTTATAGGAAATAGAATCATTTAAACACAAATGTTTCTTTTATATATAAACTTCTACTTTTCTTACTGGCGATGAAAAAATATACAGTTAAACCTGTCTATAGTGTCCCCTCTTGGGACTCACCAAAATAGGGTGCTATAGAGAGGGGGTGCTATAGACAGGTCACTTTTAATGTAAATCGCATCGTACTACGTATTTAAAATCGGGCGCTATAGAGAGGGAGGCGCTATTTAGGGGGGGGGGGGGGGCGCTATAGACAGGTTTAACTGTTTAACACTCCAATCTGTATCTTGCCACAGTTTATAATAGCCATACAATCAAAATATGGACCGAAAATAATATATTTGTTTGTTTGTTATTTTATTTCAACACACACAAAACGCCATATCCCGGCTAGGGATAATTGCGTCGATTTACATTTTTAAACAGAAACAGTTATAAACATATTACATCAATTTGTTTTCATATGATGTACAATAATTTGTAAATTAAATTCACTGTGCAATAAATTGATAAAGAGGGAGCAATCTCTCGAAATATTTTAAGAAAAAAAAAATTTTTTTTCTTTACAGATCCAGGTACGCCCTTTTATATAATAGTTATAAACATATTATACAAGAAAAAAAAAATTAAAAATAAAAAAAGAGAAACAATAATATATATTAGGAACCTTGATCTTTCAGGTTAGAAAGATAATCATAAATATATTTATAAAAATAGTTATATCTGTGATCATTTTCTCTAGTATTTACAAATTGATATAGATTTACAACATTGTTTACTGTCTGTTTTCTAGCGATAAAGAAGAGTGGGCATTCCAGCAGTAGGTGTCTCGAGTCCTCCAATTTTTGATAAAAATCCCTTAAAATTTCCATGGTTCGTTGTGAACTGGGTATTATAAAAATTGGAACGAAAAAAAAATGTTGGAATTCCAAACGGAAAAAAGCTTTGGAATGTTTCATTTGTTTTTAGAAATGATTCATCCATTTTTGCATTTAAAAATGATCTAATTATACTTGGAGCATGTGGTCTAAAAGCATTTTGATCCTCTATAGAAAGTTTATCCATTAAAAGAATTTGACCCAAAAAGAAACTATGACTTTAAAATATTAATATAAATTTAGCGGATTGAAGCTTTTATTTCATTCATTAAGTTTTAATTAAACACAATCATTTCAAAATGATTAAATTAATTATAAAAAAAAAGAAAATGGAGGTTGCCTGGCCGGCATTCATAGTTCTTAAAATTAAAGATACTTCGGCCAGTAAATCTTTGCTCATGACGAGGTTAAAAGATTTTTATTGAAACGTCGAGATAATAAAAAAAATTACTGGCCGAAATATCTTTATAATTTTAAGAACTTAATTATTTTCATTACACACATTTGCAGATCGTTAAATTTGAAGTATAGGTTGTATAGAAAGAGAGGGCGTCGTTGTAAAATACCAAAATGGTGTCACACAGAGTCGCAGATTCTCAAGATGACTCATTCGGGAGACCAGACGACAACTTTCTACTGTGGCGGCGGGCTCTTTATTAATAGAATTCAAGACATATCTCGGGTCATGGGTCACGGGAAAGGGGTTAGAGGAAACGGAAGTGGCTATGGTTACTTCCGGTGTCGGCTGATAGCCACCAGATGTCTCGGCAGAAGTTCAATGTTACAGACGAACGTCTTGTCATGTTCTCGATAGAGCATTCTACGAGGTGTGTCCAATATGGTTCCGAGATCAAGGCATTTACGGTATTTTTTTTGCCGTTTTTCCAACAAAAAATACTGTAGCATATAGAATAACGAACTGGCTACACATCAGTACCATTCTTGATCCACTACATTCGCACGCACTTGTGATTCTTTGGTTTAAAATGTTCCTAATAGTGCATTGGCGATTTTCAATGTAGTCCCTTGTGTCAAAGCGCCTTTCTTTTAGAGCTGATTGAGTTTAGAGAATAATAGAAAATAGGAAGAATTCACCGTGTCCCATATTTAAGAAATATAGGGTCGTTGAGATTTAATTTCTGATTTTAGCTTAAACAGCCAGAATCAAATGCGTCACTCGTGAGCGGACATTGTAATGGCGTAAGATCCAATTGCCATTTGTAAATTTTCTGATCTTTTTACCGAATTGATTCTATTAAGCGTCTTAGAATGTTCGAATAAACTATCTTCCTAACCATTGTTGCGTGCGATAACTCGTGGTGAATAATGAATGCCCTTACTCTCCGAAAAACGACCAGAATTACCTTGTCTTGAGATTTGAACAATTTGATTTTTCGGGGCTAGGCTCACCCTGATATAGCCGTTTAGTGGATTGACGCTTGGCTTCAGGGTCATAGCCGTAGTTGACCCATGTTTCCTCGCCTTTGACCCTTTGCCCTTCCATTCCGTTATTGTCATTACCAACATGTAAGCGTAAGTCTCGAGCCGATACTGCTTCTGTTCCTTTCTGAGGATCCTTTATCTGAATTTTGCTGGTGTTTATTTAAGGCATACATCTTCTCTTATAATGAATCCAATAATTGGTTTTTAGATATGTCTCTTCCTCCAAGCCACCATAAATTGAATCGCGAGTTTTCTTCGATCAATTTGTGCAGATTTCTGTCCTTTTTAAATCGTGAATACTACTTAAAATTATGATACATTAGCGCGCCATCTGTTATGAAAATTCGAAACTATTATAGACGCGTATGATTATTTTAAAAATAAAACAATTTATCCATTGCAGTGAGGGGAGTATAAATGGTTTTATTTTTAAAAGAATCATACGCGTCTATTATAGTTTCCAATTTTCACTACTTAAAATAGTTGTTCGCCTGAGAGCGCAGTTGGATAATACTTGAATTGTAAATATTTGGTAGCTGTTATTTGAAGTTTGAGTTAAAATTCTATGAAAAAAATCCTTCGTTGCAATTTCTAATCTATATTAAAAAGTGGACGAAATCCTTGTTCGACTAGAGTACTCGTAACACTATTGAAAAAAAAAAAAAAAGATTATTGGCACGCGTTCGTGTATAAGTTTCGAGAAAAGTATTTTTGTTCGTGGCCAATTATTTATTCTATATAATACAGTCATAGGAATAGGTGAAAACAGCCATAATATTTGTATGTTCTCATCCCAACTCCAACACAGTAACCAACCACTTTCAAAATCCCTCTTTTACCATCACACATTATATTCGCTACTTCTTTTTGTGGCTTATACTAAATTATTGATTTCAGGTGAATCAGTTTCATGACTGGTAGGCCTTCTTAATCTCGAACTATATTATTTTATATTTAAAGAGTTTAAGAGCGCTTTCCATATAAAACGGTTGTTGTTTATAACAGAACACACACAGGAATGGGTAAGCTATATTTTACCAATAGCTAGAACAATAGCAAATGAGTGAGATTGACGTTTTTATAATATTTTGCTTGCATAGAGAGCAATCGAAAGAATAAATTGCTGACTCATGAAGGGATACGTCTGGTTTGGCATTAAGTCGGCATCTCATGGCGCAACTTTATTGTCTCCACATTGACAAGTACATTCTGGGTCTCCACAACGGAATGAGAATTTTCAGGGTAGTCTTGATCCATAACTGGAATTCTCAGGATAAATCCATCTTGTTTCCACAAGAGGAAAATACATCCTAAAAGTAAATCTTTCTTGTCTCCACAACGGAATGGTAATTCTCAGTATGCCTTGATCCATAACTGGAATCTTCAGGATCAATCCACCTTGTTTCCACAAGAGGAAAGTACATCCTAAACATGAATCACACAGTTTAATATATTTATTTTATTTTACATAATCTAAAGGAACAACCTAAAGGTGAATCTTTCTTGACTCCACAACAGGAAAGCGCATCCGCAGTAATTTCTGTTTGTTTCCTTAATGGAGGAAAACTCAACAAGGTGTTCTTGTTCAGAAAAGAATATCCTCAAATAATACTTTTATATTCAGACAAAAGGAGATAAAAGAACCCTTAAGAACCATCATTTTCTACTCTAACAACAATGACACATCTAGTTTGAAAAGAGCAAGCCCCAGTTTACAACAATCCGTGGTAAGGCAGTAAGAATGGGGTGTTAGAGAGAGCCCTCTATCACCGAATTTATTTTGAAAAATGAATCTATTTACATTTTCAAGAAAAGTTCTTTAAAATCGAAGATAAATCCTAGCAACATGTAATATAATGGAGTATCATAAAATATAATAGTTTTACATTTTAAAATTCAAAACAAAAATAGATCTATATCGGTGTAAATCTCTTGAACACAACTGAGAATATTGTTAAAATTGAAAATATGTTGAAGTTTTCGCTTAAATGATTAAACAATGTGGGGGTAAATAAAATTGTGCGAATAATATTAATAACCAATTATTGAATTTACGTGAAACTACCATACACAGCACATGTCAGTGAACACTGAAGAAATATCCTGAGGTATCTACACGGGATCACCTAAAGTATAAGGTCCGTGTCAGTGAACCTAGAGAAATATTCTGACGTACCTACACGGGAGCACCTACCATACACTGCACATGTCAGTGGACACTGGAGAAATATCCTGATGTATCTACACGGGATCACCTAAAGTATAAGGTCCGTGTCAGTGAACCTAGAGAAATAATCTAACGTACTTACACGGGAGCACCCACCATACACTGCACATGTCAGTGAACACTGAAGAAATATCCTGAGGTATCTACACGGGATCACCTAAAGTATAAGGTCCGTGTCAGTGAACCTAGAGAAATATTCTGACGTACCTACACGGGAGCACCTACCATACACTGCACATGTCAGTGGACACTGGAGAAATATCCTGATGTATCTACACGGGATCACCTAAAGTATAAGGTCCGTGTCAGTGAACCTAGAGAAATATTCTGACGTACCTACACGGGAGCACCTACCATACACTGCACATGTCAGTGGACACTGGAGAAATATCCTGATGTATCTACACGGGATCACCTAAAGTATAAGGTTCGTGTCAGTGAACCTAGAGAAATAATCTAACGTACCTACACGGGAGCACCTACCATACACTGCACATGTCAGTGGACACTGGAGAAATATCCTGATGTATCTACACGGGATCACCTAAAGTATAAGGTCAGTGAACCTAGAGAAATATTCTAACGTACCTACACGGGAGCACCCACCATACACTGCACATGTCAGGAATACTGGAGAAATATCCTGATGTATCTACACGGGATCACATAAAGTATAAGGTCCGTGTCAGTGAACCTAGAGAAATTTTCTGACGTACCTACACGGGAGCACCTACCATACACTGCACATGTCAGTGAACACTGGAGAAATATCCTGATGTATCTACACGGGATCACCTAAAGTATTAGGTTCGTGTCAGTGAACCTAGAGAAATATTCTAACGTACCTACACGGGAGCACCTACCATACACTGCACATGTCAGTGAACACTGGAGAAATATCCTGATATATCTATACGGGATCACCTAAAGTATAAGGTTCGTGTCAGTGAACCTAGAGAAATATTCTGACGTACCTACACGAGAGCACCTACCATACACTGCACATGTCAGTGAACACTGGAGAAATATCCTGATGTATCTATACGGGATCACCTAAAGTATAAGGTTCGTGTCAGTGAACCTAGAGAAATATTCTAACGTACCTACACGGGAGCACCTACCATACACAGCACATGTCAGTGAACACTGGAGAAATATCCTGATATATCTATACGGGATCACCTAAAGTATAAGATTCGTGTCAGTGAACCTAGAGAAATAATCTAACGTACCTACACGGGAGCACCTACCATACACAGCACATGTCGGTGAACACTGGAGAAATATCCTGATGTATCTATACGGGATCACCTAAAGTATAAGATTCGTGTCAGTGAACCTAGAGAAATAATCTAACGTACCTACACGGGAGCACCTACCATACACTGCACATGTCAGTGAACACTGGAGAAATATCCTGATGTATCTATACGGGATCACCTAAAGTATTAGGTTCGTGTCAGTGAACCTAGAGAAATATCCTGACGTACCTACACGGGAGCACCTACCATACACAGCACATGTCAGTGAACACTGGAGAAATATCCTGATGTATCTATACGGGATCACCTAAAGTATAAGGCTCGTGTCAGTGAACCTAGAGAAATATTCTAACGTACCTACACGGGAGCACCTACCATACACTGCACATGTCAGTGAACACTGAAGAAATATCCTGATGTATCTACACGGGATCACCTAAAGTATAAGGTTCGTGTCAGTGAACCTAGAGAAATAATCTAACGTACCTACACGGGAGCACCTACCATACACTGCACATGTCAGTGGACACTGGAGAAATATCCTGATGTATCTACACGGGATCACCTAAAGTATAAGGTCAGTGAACCTAGAGAAATATTCTAACGTACCTACACGGGAGCACCCACCATACACTGCACATGTCAGGAATACTGGAGAAATATCCTGATGTATCTACACGGGATCACATAAAGTATAAGGTCCGTGTCAGTGAACCTAGAGAAATTTTCTGACGTACCTACACGGGAGCACCTACCATACACTGCACATGTCAGTGAACACTGGAGAAATATCCTGATGTATCTACACGGGATCACCTAAAGTATTAGGTTCGTGTCAGTGAACCTAGAGAAATATTCTAACGTACCTACACGGGAGCACCTACCATACACTGCACATGTCAGTGAACACTGGAGAAATATCCTGATATATCTATACGGGATCACCTAAAGTATAAGGTTCGTGTCAGTGAACCTAGAGAAATATTCTGACGTACCTACACGAGAGCACCTACCATACACTGCACATGTCAGTGAACACTGGAGAAATATCCTGATGTATCTATACGGGATCACCTAAAGTATAAGGTTCGTGTCAGTGAACCTAGAGAAATATTCTAACGTACCTACACGGGAGCACCTACCATACACAGCACATGTCAGTGAACACTGGAGAAATATCCTGATATATCTATACGGGATCACCTAAAGTATAAGATTCGTGTCAGTGAACCTAGAGAAATAATCTAACGTACCTACACGGGAGCACCTACCATACACAGCACATGTCGGTGAACACTGGAGAAATATCCTGATGTATCTATACGGGATCACCTAAAGTATAAGATTCGTGTCAGTGAACCTAGAGAAATAATCTAACGTACCTACACGGGAGCACCTACCATACACTGCACATGTCAGTGAACACTGGAGAAATATCCTGATGTATCTATACGGGATCACCTAAAGTATTAGGTTCGTGTCAGTGAACCTAGAGAAATATCCTGACGTACCTACACGGGAGCACCTACCATACACAGCACATGTCAGTGAACACTGAAGAAATATCCTGATGTATCTACACGGGATCACCTAAAGTATAAGGTCCGTGTCAAGAATCACAGAGAAATATTCTAACGTACCTACACGGGAGCACCTACCATACACAGCACATGTCAGTGAACACTGAAGAAATATCCTGATGTATCTACACGGGATCACCTAAAGTATAAGGTCCGTGTCAAGAATCACAGAGAAATATTCTAACGTACCTACACGGGAGCACCTACCATACACTGCACATGTCAGTGAACACTGAAGAAATATCCTGATGTATCTACACGGGATCACCTAAAGTATAAGGTCCGTGTCAAGAATCACAGAGAAATATTCTGACGTACCTACACGGGAGCACCTACCATATACCGATAATGTCAGGGATCACAGGGGATATATTCTAATGTATCTACACGGGATCACCTACAGTATAAGGCCCTTGTAGGAGCACCTACCATATACCGCCTATGTCAGTGATCACTGAAGAAATATCCTAAAGTAGCTACACGAGATCACCTACAGTATAAGGTCCGTGTAGGATCACCTCCTATATACCACCCATGTCGCTAGGTACAGAAGCAAAGATACGACACAGATAAACTATATGGTCCCCCATTTACGAGGCTGCAAACATGATAAGAATCTGGGCAGAACTTTCTGATTCTTCTGAGAGCTGAGATGCCAACAGCGTGGAAGTAGCAATTGTCCTCTAATCTATGTATAAGCTCTCTTAACTAAGATCTAATATCTAACTTAATGATACCATCTTCTATACATAGAATTATATAACCTTCACGTCATGATGGTCGTCGTCGACATACGATCCCTACGCCTCTCCGACATCTTCAACCTGAAAAACGTAGGTAACTTATACATTTGTTAGTACAAGGTAATATCGCGCCATCTATATATAACAAATGAAAACATTAAGACGCGAATGTTTCTTTTCACAAATAAATCAAAATTCTACTGTCCTTACTGCGATGAAAGCTGAATGACCAATACGGTATTAGAGCTCTAAAGAAGAGGTCTGGTAGATTAAATTGACGAAACTGCTGTAAGGGCTCTTCACTGATGAGCCTAGCCCTCCCAATATTTTTTTAATCGCAGTAAGGACAGTAGAAGTGTGATTTATTTGTGAAAAGAAACATTCGCATCTTAATATTTTCATTTATACATTTGTAGCTTGTATATGTTTGGAAAGATTTAAATCCTTGCTTACAAAAGGCACAATGGTTATTCCTTAATTTTCTTAGTTCATATACATATTTATTTGAAATTGGATACATAATAATTAATTTTGTCATCTAAAGTAGGCACTAGCGTTCAACAGCTAGATATATCTTCTTTTTTGACAGATTAGGTCGCGTTTATGAAATGATTTCAATATATTGTAGCTGTCTATCATTGTAATAATGGTAAACGTGAGAGTTTGTGGCGATAATAAAAAAATTAAGTTCTGTTCTAAAATAATATAATACTCACGCTATTAATCAGGAAGTGATCAACTAGAAACGTTGGGGGAATTAACAATCAATGCTTACTACAAATGTCCCAAAAGTTCGTAAACACTTGCAAAAATTTGAAATACCAATATTATTCGCCGTTATGTATAATGTCTTTGTATTATGTATAAAGTAATTGTATTATGTATTATTATGTTCTTCGCCGTAATAATTTAATTCGCCAATTATTATTTATTTAAGTAACCCAGGTTCCTGGAGCGTACAGAAGTCGCCAACTACCCGGGATGTCCTTCTGAACTAAGTCTTCTTGGATTTATATACAATGCCAGTGGAAGTCCAATTAATGAGGTGTCGCCAGGCAGATTTCTTTCTTGGGAGATTTTCTAGGGATGCTGGACATATGTTGGTGATACCTAGGAGAGTGGCTGTCTGGAATCTTTGGTATTGGAAGGTTGGGCAAGTGAAGAGGAGGTGGTCTACGGTTTGGTCTTTATCTTGGCTGTGGGGGCAAATTGGGTCTTCTTTCGATACCGTTGCAAGGTCTGCCTGAATGTAACCATGGCCGGTCTGGATTGTTGTGGAGGTAGATCCATGCTTGATGTTTCGAAGCATTTGGAGGAGTAGTTTCGGGGTAGCAGCAAATCTTCGTAGATTTCTGGTGGAGTAATCTTGGAGCCAAGTAATGCGAAAAACAACGTTAAAAGAAAAACACGAATTTTTGGGACAACTTTATGCATACTCTAAAGAGTAATAAATACTCTTCTATAAAAATATTTGTTTTTATTGATTTCCTTCATACAATCTAACACCGATGTTAGATAATGCTATCGAATTCAAGAAGTGCACAATTTTTCCCTTATTCTCCGCAGTTATTATGTCTGAAAATTAATTTTTGTAAATGCTGAGTTACACCCTCTGTAAGTAATTTCAACTTTCCTTTTGTTCTTAGTCTTTATTTTCACATACATGAAATTTTTATTTCTATAAAAAATTATAATTAACACAATTTTGAATATATCTTTATTTCCCAAATTATCTTATAGTTATTAATTTTTATGTTATTTTAAATTATTGTCTATGTGTGCAAATTCAACGCGGAGCGAATTAAAATAATAATCACCTGCCTAAATTTCCTTAAATTCCAAGTACATTTTTAGTTTATAAAAAAAAAGTTTCTCTTTAAATTCCCCAATTCTCCTGATTTGGCACTTTCAGACTTCCATCTCTTCCCACACTTGAAGAAATTTTTCTCTAAAATGAGCGTCCATTGAAGAAGTTGAGAGGCTGTAGATAACTATAAGGTTATCCCAAAAATTCGTGTTTTTCTTAAAAAGTTGTTTTTCTTATTGCATGGCGAATAATATTATTATGGCGAATATACAAAAATACGTACATAATACAATTATTTTATACATATTACAAAGACATTATACATAACGGCGAATAATATTTTTAATAAAGAAACTTGTTGCGAAAGGTTTTTGATATCTTATAATAAGAATAATATTGGTATTTTAATTTATGGCAATTGTTTACCAACTTTTGGGACAGCCTTGTATTTTAACAACCTTCCAGACTCATTTCTGGGAAGGAATACTGATATTGGAGAAATTATGGACCAAGTATGTTGAAGGGAGATTATATAGAAAAATAAAATGTTTTTTTTTGTTGCTAATATAATCCCTTCGGTATAATTATTAATAAAAGAAAATTCTCGCTGAGGGAAAAGTTTCTTTTATGTATATCGGTAATACAAGCTTTCGGGCTCAACAGCCCTTCGACAGGTATAACTACGTTACTGAGGTTTATCGAATCTAATCCATATATATATATACATACAAAGAAGCAGGAAATATAAGACAGATATGCTAAAAAACTGATTTACATATTACAAAAATAAAAAATAAATTATTGGTTAATGCTAATTCTCTATTAAAGTTATGCGATTACAGTAAATTACAAATTTAAGAAACCGGAGATTATTGATTAGGATGGAGGTTCCGGAATTACACTATGATATACGTCGGGCAAATCCATGGATCTATTGATTCCTTTTTTTTAAATCTGAAAGTCAATCTTTCATTGTCAGACTGAGAACTTTTCATCTTACCCTCGTATGTTGGTTAGTTCGAACACGACAACTTGTAATTATTCATATCTTTATTTGGATAAAACTGGACCACGAGATTTCAAACTAGAAGGTTCACGACCCTAATATGATTTTTTCAAATCGCGCTTTAAAGGAAATTCATCTCTTATATTAAATCTATTTAATATTTACGCATGTGTCAAAAATATTATTAAAATTTTTATTAAAACTGAAAATTTTAAAATAGTTTTCATAATAACTTTTAAAATAATATTTTAGATATGTAGATATTAAGTAGATGTAAATAAGAGACGCGGATTTCTTTAAGAACTGTATTATATAGAGGTCGGAGAAGAAAAGCCTCGTAGCCCAGTTCTATCGAAAAGAAGTAATATATCAAACAAATGCTAGAGGTTTCTAGAGATGAGTTTCTTCATCTTTATTAAACGTAATCTCGAGCTTTAGAGAATCTCTGTACTACTACAGGAGTACATATAGACATTTATATGTTTCTATGTACTCCTGTAGAAGGGTAGAGATTCCTGAAAGCTTGAGATCACGTTTAACACTTTCGACCCGAGGGACGCGAATTCGCGTCCTTGCCGACGTTTTACATGTACATTAGGTTATCTGACATCCCCCAACCCATTGATAGATAGACAAGAAGTATGGAACAAGATGATGTGAAATCAGTATTAATATTATATTTAATTTTGAAAATCTAGGACGCGAATTCGCGTCCTTCGGGCTTGATTCAAATTCGGAAAGGACACGAATTCGCATCCCTCGGGTCGAAAGTGTTAATAAAGATGAAGAAACTTATCTCCAGAAAGTTGTAGCATTTGTTTAATTAATATCCAGGATATTTAAATCAAAATTAATATATCGTTATATAGATTTGGTGTTCTCGTGTTTTAAATACCATCAGTGATTTGTGTTAATTTTATAATAAATATGTTGGTTAGGTCTGACTCTCGTGTCAAGGGATATGATATGTCTCTCTGTTCTATTTCCCATCAAAATGAAACTAACTTGCAAGCTATGGCTGTAGGTATAAAACTGTAGATATCATCAACAACAAGCCTTTTATTGGGGACCCTACACAGGATTGGTGCATATAATTGCTTAGAAAAGAGTTAATTATTTACAAATGATCGTTCATTTACATATCCGCTTACCTACAGCTCTAATACTCACACCTACACCTAATGCATTGGATTTATTCTTTAGCATCCTAGTCAACACACAGAGAGCCTCTCTAACTATAGGTATAACCTAAGTACAACTGGGCCTCAGAATGTATCCTAACGTGGGAACATAGCTTATTGTAGATGAGATTAGATATAAAATGCTAGACGATTGCACGTCTACCACGTGAATTAGTGAATAATTGTCCAACAAAATTATATTTTTTATTAATATTAATATTAATGATTATAGAAATTCACTAATACCAACATATTTGCCTCCTTTCTGACCTATAACTTTATATCCTATCAAAATTTCATCCAGTCTAGATCAAATATTGTGGGCTTTTATACATTCGTAGACAAAACTTAAGGGAGTTGTACTGTTTAGCATATATATCGGGATTCAGACAATAAATCTAAAAGATATTTAATACACAGTGAACTTTGTTGAATACATACGAGGTAACCAAGTGTGAACAAAATTACTTCTGTCTCCTTAAATAAAACAGCCCACAGGCGAAATCAAAATATTATACTTCCTTATAAGTTTTGTCAATGAGTGTATAAAAGGAAAAAAATAATATACATACATGTGAACTGGTTTTGATGCATAGATATTTATATCGAGATTTGACATTTTAATTAGCTTTATCATTTTAACAATTTTTGGCGCAAAAATTATTTTACAAAAAATCAAAAATCAGGTTTTAAGAATCTAATTGAGAGATATAACAAAAGTTTTTTTTATATATATACCCCCAAAAAAGTAACTTATATATTAATTATGTAAGATATTATATTAATTATTTAATGAAATGAGATTTTAATTTCAAAACGCTCTCGCATAAATGTATAAAAATTCCTTATATATTATTATTAATAATAATTGCTGGACCGTTGGCTTCGATAACACTGGAGCTGACGTCACTTCCTGTTGATGTAACCCTGCAGGCGGCGTCGCCATACTGACTTATTCTCTTTCTCCATGTTTACTATTTAATCTATATATATTCCCTTTACCTTGTAGTTAATTAAATAATAATTAACGTTGAGCGCTGTGTGTAATCAATTGGAATACAATAATAATAAAAGAGAAGAAACACAAGAGTGGTAGAAGAGCTTCTTTATATAAGTGACTTGAATTTATTCTTCTATAGCAAATAGGTAGATTATCGTTGTCATAATAATAATAATAATAACGTATGACACCTATGAACTTATGTAGAAAAAAGAATGGGATTTTTATATAAAGGCATTAGCTATATATAATTAAGTAAAATGTTTCTCGAAACATTTCAAGAGAAGATTTCAGATTTGTGAACGTCAAGAAATTGCCGTATCAGCGCCTTATAGGAATTCTATATACAGTTACGAGCGTCATTCTTCATCAGTCATCTCTGTCACCGTTTGCTTTTTTTTTTTGGAATGGCGCCCTCCTATTGGTCGGCTACAATCACGCCACCTTTGCCCCCCCCCCCCCCATCATGCCCCCCCCCCACTCGCTTTTTCGTTTTTGTAACCATTGTGTTGGAGCGGGTCGCTCCTTAAATAAATGCATATATTAGTTAATAACCAAATGGAATCCTCTCTTTTTCCCAGTAAGAGACGCCTACGGAAGCCAACAGTACATAGACAGATAAAGCACATAGGCTATAGTTATTAACTAATATATGCATTTATTTAAGGCGCCAATTTATAATTGTAACAAATAGTATTTGAATCAAAACATTCAATCGGGTAAAACACGGGCGTTGCCCGGGTCATTCGGCTAGTAACAAAATAAGAATCATCTCTGCGAACTACAATGTAGCGTGAAATGTTTTAAGAAGAATATGTCATCACCAATTTCCCTAGTAAGCTAGTGACGTCGTGAGATTGAGAAAAGTAAACAAAGATAAAAGCCCTTCCATTCAATCAATAGGTTGCAAACAAGATTGCAGGACATTGTGTATAAGTTTAGGCAGTCGTACTCAACCTAACCTTCTACTGCGTCTTGAACTGCTTGTTCATGTTCTATGGGGTGAAACTCATGACTGGCAGTTCTTGTAGAACCAAAAAAGGTCAATTTTTTACTGCCTCATTCTATGATTAAATTAAAATTGTCTAGGGACGTTTTAAGTTCAATTGTGTGCATCTTTAACTTATTTATAAGGTCAATCTTCGACGAAAAGGATCCTGTTCTTTTTATAAATTCTGTCCAAAAATTATCTGAAGTTTTGTAATTTAAATGTCCATCTGTGACGATATGTTTTTGTTATGATTAAGGCATTACGTTGTTAAATGCTCTTCGACGCAGTTTTTACATTTAAGCTTCTCATTGTATCTTTTGTCTTGGTTTTCCACCGTTGGGCATCCTAAGGAATTATTTATCTGGCCCCCAAAAATTTAAGAAAAGGAATCTGATAGTTTTTTTTTTCGTTATGATAGAGGATTTCTGACCGGCATTCATATGTCTTTAAATGTTTTTAAAATAAATAATAGTCTTTTGTCTCTATTAGTGTTTTATTCCTTCAAATATTTTGAAAAATTGTATTTTGGCTATGTTTGGCAAATTTTCCCCCGTTTCAATGGATTTGAAATTATCTTGCTCCTCTGAGAGATAGAGCATAACTAGGTACTTTAGGCTCTGAAGTAAATTTGTTCTTTTAAATGTCTTATTGTATTTTGGCTATGTTTGGCAAATTTCCCCCCGTTTCAATGGATTTGAAATAATCTTGCTCCTCTGAGAGATAGGGCATAACTAGGTACTTTAGGCTCTGAAGTAAATTTGTTCTTTTAAATGTCTTATTGTATATCTCGACGATTGCTACCCTTGGTTTAAACATGGTAGTTATCTGCGGCTACTTTGAAAATCAAAAATGACTCGACCTAATCTAACATCCATTAAGTCCGGGGTTATCTATATTTATGGACGGTTTCTTACGGAAAGTTCTACTCTACCATATTAGGGATTAAGGCAAATATTAAAATGATGTTCATCTTATAACGTCCAAATATGTGATGCAGGAAAATGAAGTACCAAAGAAACACAAAGGACTATCCGTGTTCATGGTCATCATGTTTATCATGGGCGAGCAGGCCGGAGCAGGGATGATGGCCATCAGTAGAGCATTCGTCGACACAGGTGAGTGGAGATAAAGGTCTGTTGCACAGGACCAAACGACTGCGTGTGACAGAATGGTACGGCGTGGCCATCCTCCTGTACTACAGCGTAGTGGCCGGACTGATGGGAATCTTGCTGGGGAAGAGCTGGATGATTGTGGAGGAACGTTGGCCCCAATACAAGTCGCAGAAATGCGGAAATCCCTATCCAACTATGGGGGAGAAGGCCGTGGCTCCGTGGATGAGGTACAACTATATCTCCCATTGGCATTCATGTGAGAATACCACGTGTTCTGCTGTAGGATTCCAGTATCTATCTGCAGCTACTTCAGTCTGCTTGGTGGAGACGTCGTCTACATCCTGGTTATCAGCAAGTTTCTTCAGCAGATGTTTCCACAACTTGGCATGTCGTTTTGTGTGTGGATCGTCCTACTGAGTTTGATCTTACTGCCTTTTACCTTCCTCGGATCTCCTCACGATTTCTGGTAAGTAGCCTTTCAATGATCCAATCTATTATCTTGAAACGATGTATAACCACGCTCTCAAAAGTTCTATCCTAATTTTAGTTTGAATAAACACAAATTCCTATATTTTATGGAAGACTAGCTAATATTCACCAAGGATAATTTAAAAAGATTCAACAGTAAAATAATTCTCTGAATAAAAAATGATCTGATATATATAATAAGTCTCTATTGAGAGATAATCTCCAGGAAGGCCAGGATTATCCTTATCTCAAGGGACGTTCTCTGCAACTATACTGTTGACCGTAAGAAAAATTAATGCCCTTAAAGCCAGAATTCCTATCAATCTGTCTTATTAACCAATGCGCTTGAGTAGAATGAACTATTGAAAGGAATTATATTTTAGCCCATGTGAGTCTAAGGATGAGCCAGAAGGTCAATCGATTCTGATGCTCATGCGAGTCGACTGATGGGCAAAGATATCTCCTAAAGGAATGCTTCAGCTCTCGTGATTCAATTACTAAACGAAAGTTTCTTGAGAGATGTTTCAGCCCTCTTGAGTCCACTACTGAACGAGGGGATTTTTTAACCTATATAACTCCATATTACTAAACGAAGGCCTCTCCTAGAGGAATATTTCAGCCTATGTGAGCCCACTTCTGAACGAAGGTCTCCTGAGGGGATTTTCAACCTATTTAAGTCCATATTACTAAACGCTATTAGAGGTGTACTTCAGCAAATGTGAGTCTACTACTAGATGAAAGAAGCTCTCGATAGAGATTATAATAAAACAAAATTCAAACGGTATAGAGAGGTAGAGGAATGCATAAACATCATAAAAATCCAACGGACCCTACCCTATGTGTTCTTATCTTATCCATATTTGCTCCAGATGACAGCTTTATGCCTTTATGGCCAGCCTTCTGCCAAACAATCTCACCATATTGACCCGGAATAGCTCAAACTAACGCAACCGTGTTCTTTTTATACTTACGAAATTCGAAAATCTAGCATTTTTATGTATGGTTTTATCTTTTTTTTATTTGCAAGACTTCCAAGCCTGCCTTACATCCTTACATATAAATCAATATACAATAGTCGCGGTTAAACATTTCTAAACGAATTCACTTTAATAAGCTGAAGCCATCAAATTAAAATAATTATGTATTCAAATATGATAATTGATTTAATAAAAATAACTCATAAAATAGGTTTATAAATTAAGATTGAAATATCTTTGATGGTCTTCTTTTAGTTTCTGTTCTTATATATTTAAATATAATACTGGCTTTGAAAATAGAGCAATCCATAAATAAATCTTTAAATAAAAAGGCATATATTGGATCAAAATATCCTTTATTTTACCAATATTTCAGTTGGCTGAACGCCAACCTTTATCAAAGTATTATAACATTTTAAAGTGTGTCAAAAAACTTGATATATCAATTTTTTTCTCCCCATTGAATATAAGCAAAACTATTTTTTAAACTTAATTTCATCGACGTTATGTGGCGCTGAGTTTGTTGTTGACACACTTTAAAATGTTATAATACCTTGATAAAGGTTGGCATTCAGCCAACTGAAATATTGGTAAAATAAATGATATTTTGATCCAATATATGGCTTTTTATTTAAATAATACTGGTTGTAATAAGGAAATCGACCGATTTGTGGTCGGATCAGAGATTTCTTCTATCTCCATATAGGATATAATATCTCAATCTGTCTTCGACTAATATGGCCTTATAACAAAACGATCAACTTTAGAAAGTCAATATACAAATAACAGAGAACAGAATTACCAATTGAATATAGCAAACACACCTTTCTCGTGGCTAGGGTAGTCAATAAGAGGACGCTACAAGATTATAAACCTCACATATGATGGCTGCTTGTACAATTCTTTCTGTGAACTGGGAGACCTGAGGATGGACTGTCAATACTGTGGTGGGAATTCGCTAGGTAGATATACCTCTTTGTCAATTGCTCTTTTAGTATCCTTCACATTTTTTAAAGTAGTATCTGTACAGTTATGTGTAAAATTAATATTCTATATACAGTTATCAGCGTCATCCGTTCTTAATTCTGTCACCGTTTGCTTTTGGTTCAGTGGTAGAATGCTCGCCTGCCACGCGGGCGCCCCGGGTTCGATTTCCGGCCGATGCATTTTTTTTTTTACAATTTTTAAAACTCATTTATATATTATACAAGAATGACATCCACGGCGCCAATTTATAATTGTAACGAATAGTATTTGAATAAAAGCATTTAATCGGGTAAACCCCGGGCGTTGCCCGGGTCATTCGGCTAGTTATTATATATGTGACATTAAGACATATATTGTTAGCAGATATTATTTTATAATAAAACTGTAAAAGATATAGAAAGCTTAACATTCAACTTTTAGCCTAACGTCTCGTAGTATTTCTAAATGTTTGTTACACAGCGACACGGTAGTACAGAGTTAATATTATCTTAAAGAAAGAGGCTGCCTGGCCGACATTCATAGTTTTTTTTTATTAAAGATACTTCGGCCAGTAAATCTTTTATTATCTCGACGTTTCGACAGAAATATTTTTTTCTCGTCGGGAGCAAATAAAAATTAAAACATTTGGCAAGGCGTTAAAAATTATTCTAGTTAATATTGATGAACCATTGGAAATTCAAACTTGGAAAAATATTTTGGGAGAAAATTATTATATCTCTGCGTCTAGACAGTTTTAAAATTTCCTCTAAATAAGCCACCTCTGGAATTTATAGAAGTTTTGTAAGTTTAGGTTTTATATTGATTTAAGTAATTTATGAACGTTAGAGAGGTTAGCAGAAAGATGTAAGTGCCAGGCTTCAAGTCTTTGTACATCCCACGCACACGTTTATTGGAAATGTAATTGTGCTTTGGACATTAAGCAAGAACAGTGCGCAAGTTGGACAGGAGGCATTCTCCCTGACTTCATGGTCCCTCTATTTGTGTGGTTCTTTGAGTGTCAGAGCAGGATCACTGATAATGGTATGTTGACCAATAAGCATGTTCACTAAGAATGATGTACTGGACATTAGACATATTTTGAATATGAAATATGCTCTTTAACGCTTACATGTTGAACATAAACATGCTTGCTGTGTAGGGACGACAAACATTCAAACTGACATTAACTTGTGTTGGAGATAAAACATTGACAGTACGTGTTGAATATTAAACATGCTTCCTGGCAGTGATGTGTTGGACATCAAAAATGCTCATTGATAGTGAAGTTCTGGTTATAAAGCATGCTTACTGACTTTGATGAGTATGGAACATGTTTACTGACTGTGATGTCAATTATGCTCATCGATAGTCAGGTTTTGAACATGAAGTGTTGGCGAAGGTTCATCGCCGTGCTGGCCATCTCCACGACGGCGGTGTGCTGCGTGCTCGCCCTGCTCCAGATGTACTACGAGTTCACGGCCGTCACCCACGTCCCCGCCCCGGCGGCCGTCATGACCACGGACCACTTCTTCCTCGCTCTGAGCACCTTCTCCTTCGCCTACGCTGGCACGCCCGCCTTCCCATCCTTCCAGAATGACATGAAGAACAGGAATAAGTTCAGTCTGGCTGTCATCATTGCTTATATTGGTAAGTCAGTTCTATGCAATATCTTACTTTATAGAAACGAGAAGACTAAAGGGAAGCATTTATTTCATTCAGTAATCATTATGTCCTTCAACGAGTACATGGAATGGCAAGATAAGAGCTAAAGGAAAGCTTTCCTTGTGCCTTTTGGAGGACATAAAGTTTGAAAACTTGTAATAAAGGTTCACTGAATACAAAAAAGCGCTTCTACTCAGTCTTCTCGTTCAGCGTGTTACATATAATGGCGGAATCTTTAATTTGATCTCGCTCTATACATTAAATATATGTGGTGATATGCGAAGCAGTCGTGGTAGTTGTGTGGTAAGGACGTACACAGGAGTCAGGATCCAGAAGTAAAACCCCGTGAGATGCAGATCGGAGAGGAAAGAGAAGGCCTGAGGACCACCCTGGGAACAACTGATGTCGAGATCACCTCGGTGCTAACTGTCTCTTGATCATCAAATATAGAGGCTTTTAAACTTTTGAGTAGGATAAATTATCCCCAAGGGGAAGGGGTGAGACGGGAGATCTCGGGAATGTTTGTTTTTAGAAGGCTGGGCATATGGTCACCCAGGGGTTGCTCTGACCAGGGAATTTTCTCTTTCCTTTCCTCATACTTTCACACAGTTTTTCTTCCTTCCTTCAATGCCTTCCTCTACTGAGGGTGGGCCACATGGTCCCTCCATACTTCCTTCCTTCAATGCCTTCCTCTACTGAAGGTGGGTCACATGGTCTCACCATACTTCCTTCCTTCAATGTCTTCCTCGACTGAGGGTGGGCCACATGGTCCCTCCATACTTCCTTCCTTCAATGTCTTCCTCTACTGAGGGTGGGCCACATGGTCCCTCCATACTTCCTTCCTTCAATGCCTTCCTCTACTGAGGGTGGACCACATGGTCTCTCCATACTTCTTCCTTCAATGCCTTCCTCTACTGAAGGTGGGTCACATGGTCTCACCATACTTCTTGGTCCTCCGCCATCCTCTTCATCTCCTCGTGTCGTCCAGTTCATTGTTTTAGATCGTCTGTGTATCCCCGTCGTCTCCTCCCCTGGAGCTTTCCCTCCAACACTGTCAGCAATGTCTCTCCTGCTGATCCACGCACCACATGTCCAACAAACAAGCTATCTTAATTTAAATATTTCTCAATATTATGACATGTTTATATGAAACACTTATAGGATTCCTTCCTGATGATAATCTGGCTTGCTGTTGTCCACAGGTCTGATCCTCATGTACGTCAGCATGGGCCTGGCCGGCAAGTACGTGTATGGCGACCGCGTGTCCGGCAATGTCCTGGAGTCCCTCAGTGCAAGTCCATTGCGGACTGCTGCCCAGGTTCTCATCATCATCCACTTCGCTGCGGCCTTCCAGATCATGGTCAACTCCCCCGCCCAGGAGATAGAAGAATACCTCAAGTTGCCCAAGAGTAAGTCGACAAACAGTCGTTTTCTAACTGCTATGTGGAATGGACAAAACAGAGAAACTTGTAACGGAAAGTCTAATAGCAAAGTCAATTGATTTGAATCTCCTGGATATTAATTAAATAATTAAAAATGTTTCCGGAGATGAATTTCTTTTTATTTTAAAACCATCTCAAGCTTTCGGGCATCTCAGACTTTCTATAGGAGAACTTATACAATGGATAAAACGCCGTCAAAGTTAGGCATCAGGCGGCGTTTTATTCAATGTAGAAGTTCTCCTGTAGAAGGGCAGAGATGCCCGAAAGCTTGAGACGGTTTAAAAATAAAAAGAACTCATCTCCGGAAACCTTTTTAATTGTTTAAATAATAGAAAAGTGGAAAGTTGAAGAGCTCCACTCATAGAAGACCGGTAGGTTTGAAAGCCTGTGTTTTAAGTATTATCGAAATACAAATAATGTTTCTCCTTTGTTATTATGCTCTTTTCGTTATATAGCTAAGGAGAATTTTAAATAGAGAAGTCTGTGTTAATCAAGTAGTATAAAGATGATGTAGAGATACAACAGATAGGAATATATGGAGGTGAAATATATTGTAGAATTTTGACAACCAGAGATTAAGCCAGGATCATAATCCGAAAGGTCACTTAAAGGATTTCGACAAATGAAATCCCCATGTATTGCAAACAATCTAAGAGGTAGTATGACAAATCCAAATTTTTAATCAAGTAGTGTAAAGATGATATAGAGGTACAACAGATAGAAATATATGGAGGTGAAATTGATTGTAGATTTTTGACAACCAGAGAGAGATATATATATATTAAGCCAGGATCATAATCCGAAAGGTCACTTAAAGGATTTCGACAAATGAAATCCCCATGTTATTGAAAACAATCTTAGAGGGGTTGTGTATGACAAATCAAAAATTTCAATAAATGTATATTTTCGTGAGAATACCCTTGCAAGGTCTACAAATTACTATCATATTTACAACGGAGGTTCTCAAAAT
The DNA here is from genome assembly GCA_030710605.1 of Cordylochernes scorpioides. NCBI lineage: Eukaryota > Metazoa > Arthropoda > Arachnida > Pseudoscorpiones > Chernetidae > Cordylochernes > Cordylochernes scorpioides. Next base: position 19,144,328 of record CP092879.1, on the reverse strand, counting down.
ATATTTAATGTATAAATAATGACACTTTATTTAGCTACTTAGTTTTCTACTTCTCCACAATCTTACCATACTTTTCAATCTGGTAGAATAAATGTCAAGTAATAGTTAATTTTTAATCATTCTATAATATTATCTAAATGTCCTTTCTTGAAATATCAAGATGAGTTAATCCCATACGGATAGTTTTATGTTCTCACTCATTTATAATCTTAAGTGACAATTCACTGATTTTCCAAGAAGTCTCTAGAACCTGATTTTTTAATTGTTTAGGTACAGCCTGTATCACGCTGACGAGGGTCAACAATCTGAAACGCCTACGTAGTTGTATTTTCTTGATTTATTAATAAACTAGCCGAATAACCCGGGCAACGCCCGTGTTTTACCCGATTGAAGGTTTTGATTCAAATACTATTTGTTACAATTATAAATTGTGGTCATGTGGCCTAGTGGTCATGGCATCTGCCCGGTAAGCGGAAGGTCGTGGGTTCGATTCCCATCCCTTGACACTTTTTTATTTTATCCATTCTGACCAAAATCTATCCGTGAACTTCACACAGTGAACTTCACACAGACAGAATAAGGCAATTATATAAGTAGATGATATTCGGGAAATATTCTGAAATAATTGAATATCAACGAATAGTTGAAATTTAATCCTATAGAGGGCGCAAGACATCAGTAACTTCCAGTTGCACGATCAGGAGATGAACCCAATAAAAACAAACCTATGCGTCTTCTCCACTGACAGGAAAAACAGGCATAAATTTAAATCCCAAAATAAGCATAAATAACCAAATCTATATTAATAAAATGCAAATTTCATAAGTGGTGTTCGCTAAAAACTTTCGTTACAATGCATCAATTTCGACCAAATTTTCAACATTTATGTAAAACGAGATGGAGCAGGTTTTGCTTAACATCAAAATATTTTTTCCTAACTTTAACATGCGTAACTTCGCTGTTATCGATTAATACAAAAAAAAATCAACAGAGTTAATTTTATTTATATATAAATACAAAAAAAAAAAATTAGCAATTCATTCAACTCAATCTAAAAAAATATTCAAAACAAGCAATTTTAAGATAACATCATATGTAAAACAGTCGGCCAAGAAAACAACAACGATATTACATCTTTCTCACATATTCACACACAATCTTGATTAATAATTAAAACTAATCTTTAACATTGTTTATTATACTTCATAATATATAATATTCGTTAGGCAAACTTTCACTCGGATAAAACCCGGGCGAAGCCGGGTACACATCCGCTAGTAATTGATAAAATTAGAAATCCAAAATACCTAGGTGTGATACTTGATGAGGAATTGCGATTTACAGAACACATAATTATCACCTCAAATAGAGCTACCAGAAAACTAAATACTCTGAGAAAATTATGTGGAGCAAATTGGGGAGCAAAACCCAAAACCCTCAGAACAACATATACCACCTTAATAAGGCCAATAATGGAATATGCAACACCTGTCTGGGCTCCCTAAAGCTCATCACTAAAAGGAAGACTAGACAGTGTTCAAGCAAAGGCGGCTAAAATAATCACTGGTGCTATTTCATCCACCAACAGTGAGAAAATTCAGAGAGAATGTGGTCTAGACCTACTTGGAAGCAGAAGACAATTAAAAACAATTAAATTCACCAATAGCGCAAAAAGTAAAAAAAAAACGAACACCTATCCCATAGAACCTATTAAAAATGGACACAAAAAGAAAGACTTAAAATATCTTCAACACTTCAGCACGACAACAATAATAGAAAGGGCATAAACATGAAACACAATGACTTTCAAATTCAAGAAGAACCGACATTTCCTACCCCATTACCATCAAATGTAATCATCAATCTCAACCTGAATGAATCCTGCAATAAAAGAGAGAACAAAAATATACTTAAAAAGAAGGAACTTGACACAATTGATTTATATGATCAGAAAAATTATTTATTAGCATACACAGATGGATTATCAGACCTTACCCTGAGTAATGGAGGGGCCGGAATTAACATAATACTCCAAGATGGAACATACATCAAGATCAAAGAAGGAGCAGGAAAGACTTAGACAAACTTCACTTTTGAACTGACAGCTATCTGGAAAGCCCTTGATGTATGCCCGAACCAACCATCCCTGCATCAAGCAGAAGGAATCATAATATACAGCGACTCCAGATCCGCTCTAGAAGCAATTAAGAAGGGCAATACTGGAATGACGCAGAAAATACACTCATTACTTACCCAACTGGAAACATTGGAGAAGAACTGCATTCTACAATGGATTCCTGCCCATGTTGGGATCGAGGGTAATGAAATGGCAGATGAATTGGCAAATGAAGCCAGAAAGCTGAGCCAAAGGAAAGAACAAATGTCAGTATTTGACGCTGATGCTTTGGCAAAATACAAGATAATCAAACAAAAAATAAGAAAAGATCAAATATGTGAAATAAACTCTGAGAGAAAACTGACAAAAACTATAAAAAGACTTAGAACAAAACACTATAAAGGAATGACAATACATCCAGATAGCACAAGAACCTATAGAGCATGCAACAACTGTCCTGGTGTGGAACTAACACCTACTCACATATTCTAATGCCCAGCAATGGCCGCAGCTTTGCAGAAAATTGACTTAGACCCAGAGCAGCAGCTTTACACACCCAAGATAGTGGATATTGCTGCTGCTGTGATGGAGATGCATGGAGACATCTGAGACTTCTTTGGACACGACAACAACAACAACAACCTCCTGATCCCAGTACAATTTCTCTTTTGTACTATTTTTCATATTTCTTTATGCACCACCTATTCAATATTGTAATTATGAATTTAGTCTCTATATCGTGTGTGAAATAACAATTCAATAACATATATTATACACGCAAAGAAGTTGTAAAAGGTGCAAGAATTAGCTTTCTTTAGTTGACGGAAGTGTTTATTGCACAATTTTTCATTGCTTTCTTCCCTAACCAGGGAATATTTAGACAGTTTATCATGAAGAGTTTGTTGAATTTGGTAAAGATAGATAGAAAGAAGCTAAATCTTCTATATGGAAACAAAGCTTTCCTATCATATCTCATAAACACAGGTTTTAAAATGATAAAATTACTTACATCTTACAAACATAATAAACTGATATTTCTATGTTATCAAATATATATTAAATACCAAGAAGTAACTATGTATAGGCATAGATACCAATTTACAATGCACCTAACAATGGGCAAATATTTTGTTAAATGTTTTGAAACAACCTTTTTAGAAACCTTTTTTAACGTTTCGGCGATCCACCGTCGCCCTCTCCAATGAAAACTATTTTGATAATGCTCAATTGCAACTAAGTTATGAATGATCTGATATAACTTTCAATTCAATTATAAGACCGACTTGAAAAGTTGCGTTTTCCAAAATGAACAATAAATGATTTTAAAACACATTGATGCTTCATAGATATATTAATGATTGTTAATTTTCAGTTAGGTTCTACTATGTTTGTATAAGTTAAGAGAGTTGTGTGGATGTAGGAATGAGATTAAATGAGAACGATGTTTCCAGAGCTGGGCTGGCACCGCATTGTAACCCGCACTATCCTGGTCGCCTTCCTGGTGTTGATCTGTGAGACCATACCTGAGTTCAGCAAGATCCTGCATCTGGTGGGAGCGTTCGCTGGGACATCAGCCAACTTCATCTTCCCTCCCCTCTTCTACCTCCTACTCTGTCGGCCTAAGGGAGATTGGCCTGGAATGTAAGTCTATTTCTGTTGCCACGTTCTGTAGACATAGGAGACTGGCCTGTAATGTAAGTCCCTTTCTGTTGCCACGTTCTGTAGTCATAGGGGACTTGCCTGGAATGTAAGTCCCTTTCTGTCGCCATGTTCTGTCGACCTAAGGAAGACTGGCCTGGAATGTAAGTCTCTTTCTGTTGCCATGTTCTGTCGACCTAAGGAAGACTGGCCTGGAATGTAAGTCTCTTTCTGTTGCCATGTTCTGTCGACCTGAGGAAGACTGGCCTGGAATGTAAGTCCCTTTCTGTTACCATGTTCTGTCGACATAAGGGAGATATGCTTGGAATGTGAGTCCCTTTCTGTTACCATGTTCTGTCGGCCTAAAGGAGATATGCTTGGAATGTGAGTCCCTTTCTGTTACCATGTTCTGTCGGCCTAAGGGAGATATGCATGGAATGTGAGACCCTTTGTGTTGCCATGTTCTGTCGACCTAAGGGAGATATGCTTGGAATGTGAGTCCCTTTCTGTTACCATGTTCTGTCGGCCTAAGGGAGATATGCTTGGAATGTGAGTCCTTTTATGTTATCATGTTCTGTCGACCTAAGGGAGATATGCTTGGAATGTAAGTCCCTTTCTGTTACCATGTTCTGTCGGCCTAAGGGAGATATGCTTGGAATGTGAGTCCCTTTCTGTTACCATGTTCTGTCGGCCTAAGGGAGATATGCTTGGAATGTGAGACCCTTTGTGTTGCCATGTTCTGTCGACCTAAGGGAGATATGCTTGGAATGTGAGTCCCTTTCTGTTACCATGTTCTGTCGGCCTAAGGGAGATATGCTTGGAATGTGAGTCCTTTTATGTTATCATGTTCTGTCGACCTAAGGGAGATATGCTTGGAATGTAAGTCCCTTTCTGTTACCATGTTCTGTCGGCCTAAGGGAGATATGCTTGGAATGTGAGTCCCTTTCTGTTACCATGTTCTGTCGGCCTAAGGGAGATATGCTTGGAATGTGAGACCCTTTGTGTTGCCATGTTCTGTCGACCTAAGGGAGATATGCTTGGAATGTGAGTCCTTTTATGTTATCATGTTCTGTCGACCTAAGGGAGATATGCTTGGAATGTGAGACCTTTTGTGTTGCCATGTTCTGTCGACCTAAGGGAGATATGCTTGGAATGTGAGACCCTTTGTGTTGCCATGTTCTGTCGACCTAAGGGAGATATGCTTGGAATGTGAGTCCCTTTCTGTTACCATGTTCTGTCGGCCTAAGGGAGATATGCTTGGAATGTGAGTCCTTTTATGTTATCATGTTCTGTCGACCTAAGGGAGATATGCTTGGAATGTAAGTCCCTTTCTGTTACCATGTTCTGTCGGCCTAAGGGAGATATGCTTGGAATGTGAGTCCCTTTCTGTTACCATGTTCTGTCGGCCTAAGGGAGATATGCTTGGAATGTGAGACCCTTTGTGTTGCCATGTTCTGTCGACCTAAGGGAGATATGCTTGGAATGTGAGTCCCTTTCTGTTACCATGTTCTGTCGGCCTAAGGGAGATATGCTTGGAATGTGAGTCCTTTTATGTTATCATGTTCTGTCGACCTAAGGGAGATATGCTTGGAATGTGAGTCCTTTTATGTTATCATGTTCTGTCGACCTAAGGGAGATATGCTTGGAATGTAAGTCCCTTTCTGTTACCATGTTCTGTCGGCCTAAGGGAGATATGCTTGGAATGTGAGTCCCTTTCTGTTACCATGTTCTGTCGGCCTAAGGGAGATATGCTTGGAATGTGAGACCCTTTGTGTTGCCATGTTCTGTCGGCCTAAGGGAGATATGCTTGGAATGTGAGACCCTTTGTGTTGCCATGTTCTGTCGACCTAAGGGAGATATGCTTGGAATGTGAGTCCCTTTCTGTTACCATGTTCTGTCGGCCTAAGGGAGATATGCTTGGAATGTGAGTCCTTTTATGTTATCATGTTCTGTCGACCTAAGGGAGATATGCTTGGAATGTGAGTCCCTTTCTGTTACCATGTTCTGTCGACCTAAGGGAGATATGCTTGGAATGTAAGTCCCTTTCTGTTGCTATGTTTTGCCGGCCTAAGGGAGACTGGTCAGGAATGTAAGTCCCGTTCTGTTGTATTGTTTTGCCGGCCTAAGGGAGATATGCTTGGAATGTAAGTCCCTTTCTGTTGCTATGTTTTGCCGGCCTAAGGGAGACTGGTCAGGAATGTAAGTCCCGTTCTGTTGTATTGTTTTGCCGGCCTAAGGGAGATATGCTTGGAATGTAAGTTCCTTTCTGTTGCCATGTTCTGTCGGCCTAAGGAAGACTGGCCTGGAATGTGAGTCCCTTTCTGTTGCCATGTTCTGTCGACCTAAGGGAGATATGCTTGGAATGTGAGTCCCTTTCTGTTACCATGTTCTTTCGACATAAGGGAGATATGCTTGGAATGTGAGTCCCTTTCTGTTACCATGTTCTGTCGGCCTAAGGGAGATATTCTTGGAATGTCAGTCCCTTTCTGTTACCATGTTCTGTCGGCCTAAGGGAGATATGCTTGGAATGTGAGACCCTTTGTGTTGCCATGTTCTGTCGGCCTAAGGGAGATATGCTTGGAATGTGAGTCCCTTTCTGTTACCATGTTCTGTCGGCCTAAGGGAGATATGCTTGGAATGTGGGTCCTTTTATGTTATCATGTTCTGTCGACCTAAGGGAGATATGCTTGGAATGTAAGTCCCTTTCTGTTACCATGTTCTGTCGGCCTAAGGGAGATATGCTTGGAATGTGAGTCCCTTTCTGTTACCATGTTCTGTCGGCCTAAGGGAGATATGCTTGGAATGTGAGACCCTTTGTGTTGCCATGTTCTGTCGGCCTAAGGGAGATATGCTTGGAATGTGAGACCCTTTGTGTTGCCATGTTCTGTCGACCTAAGGGAGATATGCTTGGAATGTGAGTCCCTTTCTGTTACCATGTTCTGTCGGCCTAAGGGAGATATGCTTGGAATGTGAGTCCTTTTATGTTATCATGTTCTGTCGACCTAAGGGAGATATGCTTGGAATGTGAGTCCCTTTCTGTTACCATGTTCTGTCGGCCTAAGGGAGATATGCTTGGAATGTGAGTCCCTTTCTGTTACCATGTTCTGTCGACCTAAGGGAGATATGCTTGGAATGTAAGTCCCTTTCTGTTGCTATGTTTTGCCGGCCTAAGGGAGACTGGTCAGGAATGTAAGTCCCGTTCTGTTGTATTGTTTTGCCGGCCTAAGGGAGATATGCTTGGAATGTAAGTCCCTTTCTGTTGCTATGTTTTGCCGGCCTAAGGGAGACTGGTCAGGAATGTAAGTCCCGTTCTGTTGTATTGTTTTGCCGGCCTAAGGGAGATATGCTTGGAATGTAAGTTCCTTTCTGTTGCCATGTTCTGTCGGCCTAAGGAAGACTGGCCTGGAATGTGAGTCCCTTTCTGTTGCCATGTTCTGTCGACCTAAGGGAGATATGCTTGGAATGTGAGTCCCTTTCTGTTACCATGTTCTTTTGACATAAGGGAGATATGCTTGGAATGTGAGTCCCTTTCTGTTACCATGTTCTGTCGGCCTAAGGGAGATATTCTTGGAATGTCAGTCCCTTTCTGTTACCATGTTCTGTCGGCCTAAGGGAGATATGCTTGGAATGTGAGACCCTTTGTGTTGCCATGTTCTGTCGGCCTAAGGGAGATATGCTTGGAATGTGAGTCCCTTTCTGTTACCATGTTCTGTCGGCCTAAGGGAGATATGCTTGGAATGTGAGACCCTTTGTGTTGCCATGTTCTGTCGACCTCAGGGAGATATGTTTGGAATGTGAGTCCCTTTCTGTTACCATGTTCTGTCGGCCTAAGGGAGATAATGCTTGGAATGTAAGTCCCTTTCTGTTGCTATGTTTTGCCGGCCTAAGGGAGACTGGTCAGGAATGTAAGTTCCGTTCTGTTGCATTGTTTTGCCGGCCTAAGGGAGATATTCTTGGAATGTAAGTTCCTTTCTGTTGCCATGTTCTGTCGACCTAAGGAAGACTAGCCTGGAATGTGAGTCCCTTTCTGTTGCTATGTTTTGCCGGCCTAAGGGAGACTGCTCAGGAATGTAAGTCCCGTTCTGTTGCATTGTTTTGCCGGCCTAAGGGAGATATGCTTGGAATGTAAGTTCCTTTCTGTTGCCATGTTCTGTCGGCCTAAGGAAGACTGGCCTGGAATGTGAGTCCCTTTCTGTTACCATGTTCTGTCGAAATAAGGGAGATATGCTTGTAATGTGAGTCCCTTTCTGTTACCATGTTCTGTCGGCCTAAGGGAGATATGCTTGGAATGTAAGTTCCTTTCTGTTGCCATGTTCTGTCGGCCTAAGGAAGACTGGCCTGGAATGTGAGTCCCTTTCTGTTGCCATGTTCTGTCGACCTAAGGGAGATATGCTTGGAATGTAAGTACCTTTCTGTTGCCATATTCTGTTGACCTAAGGGAGATATATTTGGATTGTAAGTCCCTTTCTGTCGCCATATTCTGTTGACCTAAGGGGATATACTTTGAATGTAAACCTCATTTGTTGACATGCTCCTTCGAACTAAGGGGGACTGGCTCGGAGTGTAAGCATCTTTTGTCATGCTTGGTAGGTTGAATCGGATCTTAGTTCATTTTCTGTTGTCACGCTTTATTCTCCTCTCTTATCTATATCAATAATCTCAAATATCTCTCTCATAACAACTTGCGCTATGAAATCAAACCTCTACAATAGTTATAACCAAACCTGTTGTTATAATCTTAAGACATATAATCGAAGAAATTCGTTTTTTTTTTCTATCAAATTTGGAATTACCCTCGTTTCTCTACTTTTCAACCTAGAAAAGTAAATAATTATTGAAATTTCACTCGGTTTAGGTAGTAAGATTTTGTCTTATAAAAGAGGAAACGTTCAAAACAGCTGTAATTATAGGTCGAAACGACCTTTCAGTTTGATAAGAATATGCTATTCCTAATATTTTCCTTTTTCTAATATTATGATTTTAAAATAAAATTTTGACTTGAAATGAATTTAAAATAATGAAAATATTTGCAACCTAGATATACAGATGACGTCAATTTTTTATTTATTTTTGTGCTAATAAATATCCAAATATCAAAATATCGCCCGTCACACATGTGTCAGAGATCATCGAGGATACCACTAACCGAAGCTATGTACAGAAATAAGCCAAAAGATGGACGAATCTGTGATACCATACATATACACTCCGCGGCGATAAAAAATGAAGTGAAATACGCATGCGCTAACAAATGACGTTGGGAGGAAAGGTGAAGCAAACGCGTATATACCGATTAAGAGGTTCATTATATCGATGTAAACATGTATGCAAGTATGTAGTTAGTTTGAAGTATTATATATAAAAATGGAGAAGAGAACATTTTTAATTCAAAGATAGATATTGGAATCCTAATCACAAGTTTTTAAACACATCTTGATGTAAAATTTACAAGTGAAAGATATGCCATTTTAGATGCGAATGAATATATGCACTAGTGGCCATTAAATTTCTACACCAAGAAGAAATGTCAATAACAAAATAACAAATGCATTATACTGGAAATAACAAGTGATTAAATTTTCAATAAATTTAAGACATGGAACCTTAGAAATCGATGCACAGAAGAATCACCTCTGGTAGCAATAGCAGCATTTAAACGCCTGGGCATTGAGACAAACAGTGACTGGATGACATGTACAGCTTCACATGCAGCCTCAAGACTATGCTACATTTATCGACAGTAGTGACTGGAGTATTGTAACAAGTCAGTCGTTCGGAAACCATTGACCAGACGTTTTTTATTGCAGACAGATCAAGAGAACGTGCTGTTCAAGGCAGTTGCCGAACTTTGTCTGTACGTACAGTACAGAAACCATGCGGTCGTACATTATCCTGCTGAAACGTAGCGTTTCACAAGCCTTGAACAAGAGGTACTTCTACGGGCCTTATCGCATCAGAAATGTGACGGTGAATTATTCAAAGTTCCGGGAATGGGAACAAGAATTGACCGAGACGTGTGTCCAATGACACCCCATACCATTACCCCATGTGATGAGCCGGTGTGACATGTCGAATGCATGCTGGCAATGAGATTTTACCACGATGACCTCAAACACAGATGCGGCCATCATGATGCTGCAAACAAAACCTAGATTGATCTGAAAATACATCACGCTATTCCTTCGTCCACAGATGTCTGTGATATAGTTAAAGGGTAGCCAAAGTCATGGTCGCCGAGTTGACAGTCCTTGCTGCTTCAAATAGCGTCGAATTATTCGTGCAAACACTCTTTGACTTTCTAAGACCTCATTTCTTCCTATACGATCCATTAAGAGCATGTGGAGTGACATGTCGGTCTTCTTGGCTGTTAGTGATAGGGGACCGCAGAGATCCAGTACGTCGTTCCATTTGACCGTCCTGAATCCATCGATTCTATATTCTGATAACAGTCATGAGACCTCGACGACGCTATCAGAAATACTGAAGTATGATAAACTGCAATCTCGGTATAGGTTACAATTATACGTCAATCAAACTCAGAAATACAACGATATATCGTCAACATTTCACAACGAAGTAACGTTTCAAATACAATTTCTGTATAAGAAACCTGATGTAAAATCTCTTCAACAAATCCTCGTGTCACTACCGTCGTCTATTTTACATAAATACGTTGAAAACCTAATTATTTGAGTATCATGTTATCTTTTCTTAAAGTGTAAATTTCATGCATGTCTGTAGCGTGTAGCCTTTTATATAGTAAATATAGTAATGAATATTAAATCTATATTTAAATAAGTCAATCCACAATATTTACTGAATAAATCATTAGAAAAATTTTACATAAAGGTATCTGAAGATATAGATTAATTCAAAGCCTAATAAAACAAACTAATTAGCATATTTTATTGATATAAAAATGATTATAATAATGATATATAGCATAATAATATAATTATTCGGCTGCAACAATTACTATTATAATAACCATAATAATTAATCATTGTTAAAACCATTGAGAAAACAATCACTCTGCAAAAATCCGGAGCAAACAAGTTCATTTGGGCAGTGTATTTATAAAATGTAGGTTGAATTCAGAAAACAAAGATAGTGTTGATGCAAGAGAAACTGAAGAACAGAGTACTTATGTCATCCATGCTGTCAGACGGTGCAGCCATTGACCTTGTTCCTGGAATTTTCCAGCACTTTATGGCCTGCCTTTTTATGACCGTCACGTCCTTGGGGTAATAAATGTTTGGCGACACCTTCAAGTAGCTACGTGTAAGACACATTCTTTAGCTCACTTTCTTCATAATCTTTACAGTCATTAATATTTACATATTCTTAGCAGAATAGATATAGTTTTTAAAACTTTTTTCCTGATGCATTTCAACCACGTTTTGTTAGAGCGTCTTAAAACATAGTTGCGTAATTTTAGTCGTAAAAATATTGTGCCAAAAATAGCACCCAATCAAATTTATTAGGTCTACCAGTGCTGCCCCTAGTGGTAAAAGAATTACAAAAATTAGGTTTTTTTTATATCAAATTGACATAAAATTCTTTTGAATTTTTAAATAGTTTATACATTTATGATGAACTATATCATCATTCTCAGCTAGCTTACTGTGAAATTTCTTAACGACTTATTGAGTAGTTTTTGTTGAGAATAAACATCCGCTCTTATCATTACATTTTTACATATATTTATCTAACAACAGGGAGGATGGTATTCGAGTACCTAAATAAGCACCTCTCCCTTAAAAAATATATTAAAACAAGGCCGTTTCTTTATCACCTTGATTGCTTCCTTCCAACAACATCTCTTTAATGTGATCCATTTTATCTAGGATTTGTCCCTTTATCCCTGTTCTGCCTATTCTGCCCTCACAATGTACATACAACGCACCTATATGCCGGGAATGTAAACTATTATAAAATTAAAACTAAATGCCATTTTTTTAGATGTGTGAATAGTTTTATATATCTGTATTTGTTATATATGTTGTTCTTTAGATCGATGCATGCTTTCTTTGAATTTTATAGTAATAACCAGGCTGGGGCTTATATTCTTCAGTATCGTCTGCAACAGAACGTTTTTGATGGCTTGATCCATCTATCGGAATAAATTTAAATGTGTGTGGGATCGTGATTTTTAGTATATTCCAGAATAAATAACAATTTATTTAGAAAAAAAAAACAACCACGTATTTCAGGCTGTTGCCCTTTGTTCTGTTTGTCGCTTGATTTTGTTCTGTTTGTAGCTTGATCTAAACAGGCGGTAACCATGGTCTCAGGATTCAAACTAATACTGAGCAACAGGCGGTAACCATGGTCTCAGGATTCAAACTAATACTGAGCAACAGGCGGTAACCATGGTCTCAGGATTCAAACTAATACTGAGCAACAGGCGGTAACCATGGTCTCAGGATTCAAACTAATACTGAGCAACAGGCGGTAACCATGGTCTCAGGATTCAAACTAATACTGAGCAACAGGCGGTAACCATGGTCTCAGGATTCAAACTAATACTGAGCAACAGGCGGTAACCATGGTCTCAGGATTCAAACTAATACTGAGCAACAGGCGGTAACCATGGTCTCAGGATTCAAACTAATACTGAGCAACAGGCGGTAACCATGGTCTCAGGATTCAAACTAATACTGAGCAACAGGCGGTAACCATGGTCTCAGGATTCAAACTAATACTGAGCAACAGGCGGTAACCATGGTCTCAGGATTCAAACTAATACTGAGCAACAGGCGGTAACCATGGTCTCAGGATTCAAACTAATACTGAGCAACAGGCGGTAACCATGGTCTCAGGATTCAAACTAATACTGAGCAACAGGCGGTAACCATGGTCTCAGGATTCAAACTAATACTGAGCAACAGGCGGTAACCATGGTCTCAGGATTCAAACTAATACTGAGCAACAGGCGGTAACCATGGTCTCAGGATTCAAACTAATACTGAGCAACAGGCGGTAACCATGGTCTCAGGATTCAAACTAATACTGAGCAACAGGCGGTAACCATGGTCTCAGGATTCAAACTAATACTGAGCAACAGGCGGTAACCATGGTCTCAGGATTCAAACTAATACTGAGCAACAGGCGGTAACCATGGTCTCAGGATTCAAACTAATACTGAGCAACAGGCGGTAACCATGGTCTCAGGATTCAAATTAATACTGAGCAACAGGCGGTAACCATGGTCTCAGGATTCAAACTAATACTGAGCAACAGGCGGTAACCATGGTCTCAGGATTCAAACTAATACTGAGCAACAGGCGGTAACCATGGTCTCAGGATTCAAACTAATACTGAGCAACAGGCGGTAACCATGGTCTCAGGATTCAAACTAATACTGAGCAACAGGCGGTAACCATGGTATCAGGATTCAAACTAATACTGAGCAACAGGCGGTAACCATGGTCTCAGGATTCAAACTAATACTGAGCAACAGGCGGTAACCATGGTCTCAGGATTCAAACTAATACTGAGCAAAAAGAAAAAAGGCATCTGCTGATCGTGCAACGAAATGTTGCTGAAGGCTTCCGACAGATGGCACAAGCCATCAGCAACTTTTAGTTGTACGATCAGGGTATGCTTTTTTCTTAATTTATCCACCTGACACAGTACAATTTCACTTTTATACTTTTTTTCCACAATACTGGACAGTTTAAAATATCGCTTCAACGGCCTCTGATTAATCTACATGTCCAACCCCGCTAGTAAGTAAACATTGAGAACTTGGCATCTTGTGTGTGCAAAGGTCAAGCTGTTTGTAGATATATAGTGAACGAACACTTTCAGTACATACATCTACAGCTTATACTCACTATGATTAGCATGGCCTGACGCTATAACCTTCTG